>JAUMJL010001185.1:0-334815 GCA_033558185.1 Dromococcyx pavoninus | reverse complement strand
GAAAAGAAGGGGGGGGGGAAAAGAAGGGGGGGGGGGAAAAGAAGGGGGGGGGGAAAAGAAGGGGGGGGGGAAAAGAAGGGTGGGGGGGAAAAGAAGGGTGGGGGAAAGAAGGGTGGGGGAAAGAAGGGTGGGGGAAAGAAGGGTGGGGGAAAGAAGGGTGGGGGAAAGAAGGGTGGGGGAAAGAAGGGTGGGGGAAAGAAGGGTGGGGGAAAGAAGGGTGGGGGAAGAAGGGTGGGGGAAGAAGGGTGGGGGAAGAAGGGTGGGGGAAGAAGGGGGGGGGACGAAGGGGGGGGGACGAAGGGGGGGGGACGAAGGGGGGGGACGAAGGGGGGGGACGAAGGGGGGGGACGAAGGGGGGGACGAAGGGGGGGACGAAGGGGGGGGACGAAGGGGGGGACGAAGGGGGGGACGAAGGGGGGGGAAGAGGAGTGGGGGAAGAGGAGTGGGGGAAGAGGAGTGGGGGAAGAGGAGTGGGGGAAGAGGAGTGGGGGAAGAGGAGTGGGGGAAGAGGAGTGGGGGAAGAGGAGTGGGGGAAGAGGAGTGGGGAAAGAAGAGTGGGGGAAAGAAGAGTGGGGGAAAGAAGAGTGGGGGAAAGAAGAGTGGGGGAAAGAAGAGTGGGGGAAAGAAGAGTGGGGGAAAGAAGAGTGGGGGAAAGAAGAGTGGGGGAAAGAAGAGTGGGGGAAAGAAGAGTGGGGGAAAGAAGAGTGGGGGAAAGAAGAGTGGGGGAAAGAAGAGTGGGGGAAAGAAGAGTGGGGGAAAGAAGAGTGGGGGAAAGAAGAGTGGGGGAAAGAAGAGTGGGGGAAAGAAGAGTGGGGGAAAGAAGAGTGGGGGAAAGAAGAGTGGGGGAAAGAAGAGTGGGGGAAAGAAGAGTGGGGGAAAGAAGAGTGGGGGAAAGAAGAGTGGGGGAAAGAAGAGTGGGGGAAAGAAGAGTGGGGGAAAGAAGAGTGGGGGAAAGAAGAGTGGGGGAAAGAAGAGTGGGGGAAAGAAGAGTGGGGGAAAGAAGAGTGGGGGAAAGAAGAGTGGGGGAAAGAAGAGTGGGGGAAAGAAGAGTGGGGGAAAGAAGAGTGGGGGAAAGAAGAGTGGGGGAAAGAAGAGTGGGGGAAAGAAGAGTGGGGGAAAGAAGAGTGGGGGAAAGAAGAGTGGGGGAAAGAAGAGTGGGGGAAAGAAGAGTGGGGGAAAGAAGAGTGGGGGAAAGAAGAGTGGGGGAAAGAAGAGTGGGGGAAAGAAGAGTGGGGGAAAGAAGAGTGGGGGAAAGAAGAGTGGGGGAAAGAAGAGTGGGGGAAAGAAGAGTGGGGGAAAGAAGAGTGGGGGAAAGAAGAGTGGGGGAAAGAAGAGTGGGGGAAAGAAGAGTGGGGGAAAGAAGAGTGGGGGAAAGAAGAGTGGGGGAAAGAAGAGTGGGGGAAAGAAGAGTGGGGGAAAGAAGAGTGGGGGAAAGAAGAGGGGGGGAAAGAAGAGGGGGGGAAAGAAGAGGGGGGGAAAGAAGAGGGGGGGAAAGAAGAGGGGGGGAAAGAAGAGGGGGGGAAAGAAGAGGGGGGGAAAGAAGAGGGGGGGAAAGAAGAGGGGGGGAAAGAAGAGGGGGGGAAAGAAGAGGGGGGGAAAGAAGAGGGGGGGAAAGAAGAGGGGGGGAAAGAAGAGGGGGAAAAGGGAAAAAGAAGGGAGAAAGCGGAAAAAAAGAAGGAAAAAGTGAAAAAAAGACGAAGAAAATAAGAAGGGGAAAAAAAGGAAGAAAAAAAAAGCCACAATGCAACTTGAGTGACTGCTATTGTAACACAAACAGCATCAGTTCCAAGGGGCTGGTGACTGCAATGAAATTCTCTTTTAAAACCACAAAGGAGCTTTACAGACTTTCAGAAGTGAAAATGGGAGAGGCTGTGCTTGAGGAACAGGCAATGCCTCTTGTCAGCCAGGGGCTGAGCTCTCAGGTAACACTGTACACAGTTTTATGGAACAAGCCCTTATGTCCAACGCAAAAAAAGAAGTCAAATATGTTTTCGATGCATATGTTTCCTTGCTGTCTTGCAAAGAATGTTTGTATTCAAAAATCCCAGACTGCCAAATGCCTCATAAAAATCACAACTACAAGACCTCTCTTGACCTCTAGTCCTTCCATGGAGAGCGCCAAGGATATTTGCTGTCAGATCTTAGTGCCTGTACCCAGCAGCTGACAGCACTCCTCCACACCCACAGAGATTCCAAATCTATTCTTGCAAAAGCACCCACAGAAACAGGACCCTGGGAGGAGGTGGGCTTCCAGTTCCTCTGCAGCAGCCCAGCCTTTACCTCCAACCTCTCTCGAGCTGCAGCTATAAAGACCCAGCCCACTCTTGGATGTTTTTCCAGTAATAAATAATGTATTTTCCCCTACCCAGGCTACAGTTCTCAGGCTTTTATCTCCCCTATTGCCATATGTTGTTCCAGGGATCCCTGCTAACCCCCTGACATTTTCATCTGCCCCAGACTCCACTGTATGGCAACATGCCACATGTCAGGAAATCCCACCTCTGCTTGCACCACCAGCGATTAACACACACAGAAAAGCTCTGGTGATACCCCTCCTCACTGAGCAGCAGTAAAGATGCATCAACTCCATTTACAAAACATTTCTGTAAAATTGATGTAAAAAATAACCACAAATTTGGCATAATTTCAGTTTGGAGGCAAGCGTGGGAGCTCTGGGCTCATAACTAACCTGTCAATTAGCTTGCCCTGCAAGATGGCAGGTAAAAGGTCGATGCCGTCAATCTGTCTGTCACTGGGAGGCTGCAGTCCCGCCAGGGAGAGGCTGGTGGTGAAGAGATCCATCACATTGCCCAGCTGATGACTGACCTGAAAAAACAACAGAAATGCATTTACAAAAAGACCTTCAGTGAAAGCCAAAACAGGCTGGTTTCCACTAAAGCAGGAGTAATGCTTCCTAAACCTCCTTCTCTGCTGAGCACCTTTTGAGAATATCTCCCTTTACGGTGCTGCAGCCACCAGCAAACCTTCTATTAAAATAATGAAGATATGATCCATAATTCTGCATTTCCAGGGAGCAATTTGCATTTTGGTTAATTTTTTTTCATATTCCTCTCTTTCTTCTCACTTCTCTCTATGCATCTACTTCACAGGAGCATGTTTTCACAGAGTTCAGTTTCAAGTCATTTGTGGATTGAAAAATCGGCCTATAAAACAAGAAAAAAAGTCCTCAATTTGTTCCCTCACCAGGTCATCTATGGAGTCCAGAACACCCTGAGAGAGTTCCCAGAAAGCACAGGGATAGATGGATAATAACAAAAAGAGCCCGATGACTTCATCTGTAAACCATTTCCAACAATTCAAGAACTGCAAAGGAGTATTTTTAGTCTATATTTCAATAAGGGAGAAAAACATCTGGTTTTGGTTCCAATGGAGATGTGCAAGCTTCCCCCCCCCCCCTTGCTTTTTTTTCCTTCTTTCCTTAATTGGAAGCCATACTTATCTCTCTGGTCTTAATTATTTATATTTTAAAACCCTAAAAAGTCTGTTCTGACTAATTCTTTACGAATCTTTGCTCCCGTCCTGCTTTTGGTACGCTCCAGCTACCTGCTGGAGGATGTTTAATTAGCCAGCGACACACTGAATCGAAGCAGACACATTCAAATCAAGAGACTGTTTGGCACCAGGATGCACCAGCACACGATGAGATGTGAAAAGAGCCTTTTCAGCTGTAGCACTTGTTTGGAGATAAGAAGCCATCTGATACAAGCCCACATCTGTAAGTACAGAAGCACTTTCTGACTGAATTCCAAGTCCTAGCAGCAGCCTTGAGAATGTCAGTGTGAACATTACGATGCCGGGACTATCAAAGTCTTTTTATCTCTGAATCCTTTTTCTATGCACAAACACATCCCCAGTCTGTAACGCAATACTAATTATTTAAATACAACAACAAATGATAACATGATAAATGAATTTTTGCAAGATGCTGGCTCTAGAAAAAAAAATGAAGGGAAAATGTTATTTTTGCTGGAACACTAAGCCTTTTATTAAAGAGACTGGGCTGAAAAAAGTGAACACAAAGGAAGAATTAACATGTTGCAAAAAAACCCCAAAGAAACTGAAGAAAGCAACATGCAGGGGACTGATTACAAGTTTAACATTACAATATCACATTACTTGATTACAGTAATTTCAAATTTTAATGGCTTTCATTCATCAAAAGGTGTTGGCAGGAACACATAATATTAAAGCTGCATACAAGAATGCTTCCACAACTGTTAAGAAGAAATCAAAGTGAAAAGCTCTAAGCACAAGAGGAAGCCTGACCATGGAAACGCTTGCCCAGGAAAGCAGCTGCATTTGTTTACAAAGATCAAGAGATGTTGCAGGTCGCGGGCATTTGAGGTTAAGCTGTAGTCATGGACATTGCTGCAGCAGGCAAGGCAACCTGAAAAAGGTCGTGCTCAGCCTGTCCTTGTAGGCAGGGCAAATGAGCCCACAATTTCCTCACAAAAAGCAGATGTAGGCATGAAGTTCCCTCTCTGCAGGGAGCAAAGGATGGGGGCCTTCTGAAGCTGTAGAGAAGGAAACAGAATGGAGCCCTCTGATGGGTAACCCTGCTTCTTGCTCTCCCTGGGGCCGCTGGGCAAACATGGACTACTGGGGAGAACCAAAGCTGGCTGTGTCGCCCACGGAATTAACTATGAAACAGCACTGTCTGCTTCTTGGACTGCCTCCTTGCACAGGGTCTTCTCTGGTCTCAGATGTGCACACAGTAAGGACTGCCATTAAAAAAACCAACAGTACACATGCATTCAAAAAAGAAACCTCAAACCATCAGCCCACATGTTATGGAGCTGGACAGCCTCATGAGCCACTGGTCCTAGGAACACTGCACTCCTTCTGAAGTCAAAGGGGATTACAAGTGCTCGGCATCTCAGCAAAGATGTTCAGTCCCTCACAGGCTCATCTGCTGGCTAATTTACCCCCAGCGTGCCTTAGAAGAGCTGCAGGGTCAGCACAACGCCATATGCAGAGCCTGGAGTCTAATAAGGAGCAGATCTGGCACACGCCTGCTCCATGACAACTGCTACGTCAGGAGCAGGCGGGCAAACTGGTGTCTGAGACTTCTTGTAATTAGACCTCTCACAATTTATAAGGCAAATCCAAAAGTCACTTTTCTTGTTGTCGCTCCGTTCCCTCGCCTCAACGTTTTGATAACAAGCAGCAAGAGGCAATTGCTGACCTGAGACTCGTGTCTCTAATATCACCTAATTTACACACCGCATTGTGACAGTCCTGCGGGGCCACCATGGTCTTCTTGTACTGGCCCTTATTAACCATAACCAGATGTAGATGACTCTCTTTAATCATCCAATTACATTTCTGGTCTCAGACAACATTTTTCCATGAAGCAGAGAAAACTTCTTAAGGAAATTAAATGTCCATGCCACAGCCACTTGGACTTATCTATGCTCTGCAGCACCACACTGAAGAAGGGGGGAAAAAAAAGGTTAATATTTTATATAAAACTTTGAAGTGTTTTCAGAGAAAAATAAAAAAATTACCATTTTCTCCTGTCAACAGTGTTCTTTCATTCTGGTTGCCTTTCCCTTCTTTTTTTTTTTTTTTTTTTTTAAGAAAAGAAAAAGAAAAATCCAGAGAGGGCAAGAGCCCAGAGAAAATAAATAATATATAGAAACGAGTGAGATCAGATATTGCTCGTATCAGTGAGAAACAGCCGGTATTATGCACGTAAGAACGGATTTTTCCCCCCTCCTTCCCCCCCATTCTTTTTAATAAACTCTCAGTATACACATAATGTCTTTAAGAAAATGAAATCCTTTTGCTGTGGGCCACGTCGCTAGAAGAAATAGTCACCACTGCTGTTATCAGTGCTTTCAAGCTTTAACTCTGAATCAAAGGCGACAATTAATAAAGTCGCCCCCGCCAGGAATGGAAAGGAGGAAAGCTAAATATTTGAAACTGGGTGAACAAATGTCAGGTTTTTAAATAAAATCCTTTTACAGTTATCACAGCGAGCAGACCTGATATCCCTGTCTAATTCAATTTCAATTTGCGCCCCATGGGAGATAGTGAAGAAAAGGTTGCAATGCTGTCTTCGGGTTGATATGTTCTTTTCTCCTTCAGGAAGCAGGCATGAGAGAGGAAAGGGAGGAGGGTGAGGGAAGAGAGGAGGAGGATTCAAATACCAACAGAATATGATTCTTTTTTTTCCCCCAGCTGGATCCTTCCAGAAGGCAGATGTGACGAGGGGAATGTTGAAATGCTGATTTGTTGTGAATTCACCTGGAAAACGTAGCTGAGGAGGGAACTGCAGAAAGGCTGTTTGTGTATGAATAAATATTCCTGATGGAGGATCAGAATTAACTGAATGTTGATGCCAAGAGCAACACACACTCCTGAGGCACCCCTCTCCTCCCCAAAACTGCAAATCAGCCAACTGCACCAATTATCCTAAGCTCTATCAACGTCCTGTCAAGTGTTCACAATCCTGTCACCTAACTTCTTTTCTTTAAATAAACAGGTATACCTTTATTTAAGCAAATGCCCCCTTTAATACAAACAACCTTCACCAATCCTATGTATCAATAAGCTATTAATTAACTGCCAGATCCCATCACCAGGATAAGCTTTCCATGCAATAGCTGTGTACCACTGGCCAGAGACACAAGTCCTCTTTTTCTGGATGAAGTTGTGTCAGCTGAAATGGTCACTGGGCCTCCGCCTGCTCCTCAAAACCTCCACGATGGAAAGGAACAACCACTGCACTGGGAGCAACCCCAGCGCACGAAGAAGGAGTTGACCCTTCAGCTTTGTGCTTGGCCCTCTTGAGAAGCTTTTTGCTTCCACCCTCGTTCAGGGCTCCCAAGCCTTTATTTCCTTCAAGTCTTTTGAAAGAAAGAAAGTGCAATGAGAAACTTCAAAGCAGTTTTCTCACATTTTACAGCTACACAGGACTTGGGCTGCTAGTTTAAATTTCCAGTCAAGAAGATGTTCAAACTACAGGTTCTGTAAGATACAGAAATGAAGCCAAAAATGTCCTAGCAAACACACATCTCTTCACTTATTATGTCAGTGCAAGAGGAAATTATGAAGCAGTAATTACAGGTGCCCTATGCAGTGTGAGCTCTATGACACAGAAGCAATGCCAAACCTCTCACCTGCGGTCAGGGCTGCTGTGGGTACCAGCGCTGGAGCCTCGAAGGCAAGAATACAAGCAGAAAAGACATATAAGTAGCTATCACATATTTACTTATCAATAGCATCACATGGGGGTCTAATTCAGAGCAAAGCAGCACATCCTTGGAAGAGAGTTCAGAATAGGCTTCTCAAGGTACCTGAGTAGAGTCCAAGGGGAGATTTGGGACTGTAACACCTGCATGTGGAGGTATTTGGCAGGCAGCATCCCAACCTGGAGCCCAGGGTAAGAAGGATTTAAAGTTAAGCATGTGCTTAAGTGCCAAAGATGATACCAGCAGTGGTGGAGGAGGGGATTTTCTAGCACGTACCGGCGCTAAGAAGCCTTAAGCACACTCTCCAGCTCACTGAGCATGCATGGGCTGATGATAGTATGGCATCGTTGAGTTCACCCTCCTACGAAACCACGTTACCTCTGCACAGGAATTCAAACAGCAGCTTCAGCTGTGGCCTCAAGCAGGAAGCCATGCATCACACCAGGCTACTGAGAATGTTTTGCACCACACAAAGCTTCACTGCTGTGCTACATGCAAAAGACTACCTGTGAGAGGGGTACCAGCCAGCGACAGTTAGAAAATAATCAGGCACAATGATTTCTCTACTTGTGTTCCTAATTATCCTCAGAGTTACTACAATGGAAAGAATTTTTAAATTTGCTATTTACTTGTCCCCATTTATAATGCATGTTTACTTTTAGCACATTACTCAGTTTGGACACAGAAAACAAAACAGTCAGCTTCAGTTTCATGTTCTCGTATGCTTGCCCAAGGCTGTTGTACTTGGCTGGTAAAGGCTTTATGGAAATGTTTAAATTAAAACAAAAAGACTGTTTTCATTTCAAATAAAAAAAAACAAAACATCCCTAGTAGGTTTTGCAAACTCTTTAAAAATGATGAAACCAAACTACTCTTCTGCCCTCAGTCACAGATCTAAGCTATCTGATGGCTTCCTCCTAAATGTAAACAATAAATTATCATTATCCTGACCCAATTAAACCACTGAAAAGGAATTCAACTTAGGAAAATGGTTTATTTATGAATAGTTTGCAGTCCTAAGCACAGTGCCCAGTTAATGAAGTATCACTTTCTTCAGGGATGAGAGATGCTCACAAAGGGGAGGAAATCTGTATTATTTACTATGAACCCTGCCTGCAAAGGAATTGATTGCATCTTTCTTTAATGAGAACTGGGACAACAAAGGCTGGTAGTGCCACTGGAGAATTATTTTGAAGTGATCATACCTGAATTTGTGCACAGGCAGGAAAGAGAAATAGTCTGATATCTAGACCTCCCCGACTGGAACTTTTATCGAATACTAAAGCAAGAGCTGAGAGGATCAAATCACTTGATATTTCAGAGCACAGTGAGTGTGTGGGGGCAACACAGTCTGGGATACACATTAGCAATGTGTCTTTTTGTTCAAATACCTATACCACTAAAAATACTGTGGTCCAAAAGAGTTAAGGGTTTAAATAAAGCAGGAAGACAAAAAGACCAGACTGTTTGGTGCTCACGAAGTGTTGATCATAAACACTCTAGATGCAAATTTGGAATAATGAACAGGAATGGCATCCTTCTCTAAGGGCAGCATTCAGCTCCTTATTTAGACAAGCTTCTGGACTGACAAATTGAGTGTGTTAAATGTCTAATCCAAAGCCCACTGAATCCAGCAAGAACCACTCCATTCACTTCAATCCATTTAAGACCGATCAGAATTGTTTCAAGGACACACTCACCCCTCCTGCAGGTACATGTCCAGGCCACCAAGCAATAGCTGGTGCTCTCATGCCACCTTCAAAGGTAGTTTGTTTCCCACACAGAAAAGGACCATTGCTTCCTCCTAGAGAGAGAAAAGAAGCCATAAAACCACAATATGTCAATAGTGTATTTCAAAGGAACACTGTAGACTAGGAAATTTTGGGTTAGTTTTAAATGAATTTTCATTTCTGCATGAATGCTTTGTCAAATAAGACATCCAGAGCTGCACTGGAGTTTTATTGTTGTTGTTTTGTTTGTTTGTTGCATTGTTTATTGGGTTTTTTTAAATATCCCTTTATGATGAAATTTTAGAAGTGTCTTTTCAGATCAGGGAGAGAAAACACAACTCGTGATCAACCAAACAAATAAAAAAAACACAAAGAGAAAATACTTTGCTCGCATTTTTCTTCCCTTTAAGGGAATGTGCTGTTTGTAATGAAAGGAAATATGACACTTTCAGGCAGAAACAGTATTTTTTTCATAATAGCTTTAAAGTAGCAGAGCAATATTAGATACAGATATGAAAATGAGAAAAATAATCATGCATTCCCTGAATGTTCACTCTCAGAGATGACAAGTGCTTTGCAGGAATGTCTGGATTTTTAACTCAGCCTTGTAGCTGCTGAGGGAAAAACAGGGAGGTTCAGTGTTTGATCCCAGGTGAAATAAAGTCAAACACAGTGGCTTAGCTGAGATCAGAACTCAGGACACTCCCTGCTCTGTGGTCAAATAACCACGAGACAGCCTGCCTCCAAATAGAAGAGAGTGGGTCATAAAATCAATTTGCAGTGACTGTTTGAGAGAAATAACCTTTTAAACAAAAGAAAACCTGTGAAGTAGCAAAAATAATTTTCTTCTTGCTGTTTTTCATGAGAGCTAAAGAAGGAGGGACTCTTGAACTCTCTGTAATCACTCAGAAAGCACAAATATGCATTTGGCAGATGCAGAATGAACACTCTGTGAAGTTATTGTGCCTGGTCCCAAAGAAGTTTAAAAAACATTCATCCCCGACAGTGGAGCACAAAGCGGAAATGCACACAGCTGAACGACCACACTGGGTTAGGCCAAAAGGCCATTTACCCAAGGATACTGCCTCCAGTAGTGACCAGGAGTAATGAACATAAGCTAACTCTAAACATAAATACTCTGACTTTTGAGGCTCCTCCTAACTGCATAAAGGAAAAGCCCAGGTATAGGTTTCGCTCCCACTCAGACATGGGGATGTAAGCCTTGATTTCACAACCTCAGCCCAGCTTGTTCATCTGAGACTCACCTTGTTTAGGAGCTGAAATGAGAGCAGCTCCATTATCAGAGGTGAAAAACACAAAAGTGTTCTTGCTGATACCCAGCTTCTCGAGATGTTTTAGGATTTTTCCAATGCTATCATCAATTTCTCGCACAGCATCCCCATATCTGAGGCAAAAGCAGATGCAAAACATTAAAGGCAGGAAAAATATCACACAGCACAACACATTGCAATCAGCCACAATGCTTTCAGTGGACGTAATTTACACCTGTGTTTAGAAATACTTCTCTTATGCATCAGGTACTGTAATGAAGTTTTCCACTGTCACTGCAAATCCCATGCCTCCTACCTGCAGAGAGCAATCTCTTTTAGGTATTAAGACTCAGAATTTGTGCAGATGTGAGCCACTCTTGGACAGAGACCAGCAACTGATATAAACTTAGCTATAAAGTTCTCAAATATAGGCAAAGCGAGATTGCAAAGCCTCTTTGCCATAGACTTGAAGCTAATAACATAGTTTTGCTAATGGATGCTGGTTTGAAACTGCACTCTTACAAGCAATGCTCACAATCTCTACAGAGCTCTTTGCCTCCTGTAAATTGCATTTTTCATGCATGCTTTTCTACTTGTTGGTCTGATTTGTAGGTTTTTAAAACAGACACTAATCATAAAAAAACCTCCCAAAAGAATCATCTGTGTCACACCGAGCACTTTATTACTCACACAACTGGCAAAGGAGCTTAGGTTCCCACCTCTCCCCCATTTTAGTCACATGATCTTCATTTCAGATTACAGCAAAATTATTAAAGAATGATCCAAGCAAAGGCCTCACTAACTAAGGTATTTCATCATACACATATACTTTTAAGAAATTATCTATACACTTGGATCTAATACACATTGCTTAGGTTTTCTGTTTCTGCAGTATGAGGTATTAACTAAAAAAACCCCAACAAAACCAACACCCACAAACTCAAGACTTACAGTCCTCTCTGACTAGTGCCCAGGAAATGTTTGGAGGCATAAACAGGAGCGTGGGTAGCATCAATTGCCCAGTATAAAAAGAATGGCTGCTGGCTGGCCTGCTGATTGCTAATAAAATCGAGAGCTTCCTGTAAACAACAATAAAAATGAATTTAACGGAATCATCCTCTGCCATCTAAATCTCTCAAAAAAATAAGCATAAAGTCACTGTGGCTTAGAAACTAGTACTAAAATAGGCAGTACCTGCAGATAGATCTGAGTCAAATTGGCTTCACCTGTCTTCAGATCAATTTTGAAATCTTCATAGTATCTTAAGATAAAATTAATCAGAGAAAAAAAAAATCAAGCCTGAGACAACATAAAAAGTGTTCCCCCTCCCCTTTTCCTTACTGTGTAAGTAGATGACAAACAGGTCACAAACAGAACATCACCATATTTTTTCTTATGGGAGTAAGCAGTGAAACAGCAAGAATCAAATTAATGATTACTGCATGTTTTGGACAAATCTGAGCCACTGACCTTTCACTATTAAGCTGTTAGAGTAGGGGAAGTATGCTTAAAGATCTGGTGCCGCTACTTCTTCAATAGAGAGCTGTTTGATATGTGAGTAAAATTTTCAGTAGTACCCAACTTCCAGTGAGACAGAGCAATTCTGTAATCAGAACTTCAGCTGCTTTGAAAATGTTATGTTTGAGGCATCTTTAGACACCAATTAAGCAAAGAAGAGTGGGGGTCAGTCCTCAGGAGGATAACAGCAAGTGAAATAAGATGATACCAAACTCAAAAGTGAATGGACTCAAATGGCACAGACTGCAGACTTGGAGCATAGAATGGTGTTACACAAACAGACAAAAGGTTATTACAAACAGGAAGAGGAGGAACAAAGAGGTCTTTCAGTACAGAACTGAACCAGCTTCCAAGAGAAGTAGTTGAGTGAAATCATCACAGGAAGCCTTTAGGGCACAACGGGATAAGCAAACATCTCTGGGAGGGAGGCATCATAGAACAGTCACATCCCCAGTCAGTTCACACACAACTTGCAGTTTGGCCTTGGTACTTGGAGATGGGATCCTAGCACAGGGTGTTGAAGAGTCCAGAAATATGAATGGGTTTAGAAAAGAGACAGGACTAGTCCATGGAAGTTAAGTCAGTGGCTATTAAAGACCTGGACACAACCTTTAGTTTAGGAAGGTGGACAACCATACAAGAGAAGGATCATTCCACATGTCCATCTTCTTACACCCTTTCTGTAAGCATTCACCACCCATGGTCATCACAGAGACTAACGGCTTAAACAGAAGGGCTGTTCACGTGTTTCATTTACGTTTACAAGCATCGTTTCTGCACCAGCTTCCTGCTGAACTGTAGGGCACCCAGGTCACTCTGTAGTAAGCATCTTGGATCATACATAGGGTAGAATATTCCCAATGCTTGACACACTGTAAAAGCCCTCTGCACGGGGTGAAGTCCCTGTAGATCACTGTCCATCCAACTGACTTTTTAAATTCCAGTTCTAAGGCAGACGCTGGTTTTGCCAACCTCTTTTCACTGAAATGGGTTTGCTATGCTAGTACTTATCTTCCAGCACTGTAACATCAGTAAGGAAAGCAAAGAAAATAACATTACTAGGCAAGCAGCTGAATTACCTGCCAATCATTTCCCAGTCCCTATACACAGGGATATTGGGGAGCGCTCTGTTATCAAAAGGTCCAAAATGGCAGTTTGGGGATCCAAACCATTCATCAAACCCATGCTTCAGTGGATGGAACTGGAGTTGGTGACCCAGATGCCTAGGAACAAAAGAAACAGATGAGTTAATTCTACTGCAAAGCAGCAAATCACACCCTCATCAGAATGGCGTGCAAGAAAACAATCTTTGCCTAAGAAGAAAAACTTCAAGCATTTTAATCAAATAAATGACTGCAGAGCATTCGCTTGATCTTTCTCATACTTGTTGCAAACACATCCATGCAGGCTCACTCCAGTGCTTACACACATGCTGGTTTAGACTAGTGTCCAATCTTTGTTTTTGATTATTTCCTTCTATTGGTGTCTTCTCTCTTGCTGTCTCAATGATCTGTACTGATTGTCCAAAGCCATTGCAAAGACACATGTAGTGTTTTACTTAAGGATTCTGATCTACAACAAGTCACTTACCAAACTGTAAAAACACAAGGCAAAACTCATGAAACGTACCGTTAAATCTGCATTCCCTTTATGGAGTAATTCATGTTGCCAAAATGGTACAAAGAGACCTGAATGTAAATGAGGATGAGTTCTTCACATTCATTTCTGAACATAAAACACCTTTAGCTACTCCCAATGACAGCCCCATCCTACTACACAGCTCGAAAATTCTCCATCCTTAACTCCAAGATGAAGCTCCTTTCTAATCTCCAACTTCTATACTGCAAATTCTGCATTTTCTTCATTAGTATTATCTTGAATACAGAGAACGCATAGCCTCTCTCAGTCTCTAAAGCAGATCTTTGTAGTTTAATGTTTATATAATCATTCCAGCTTCTGCTTACAAGCCTGCATCTGCAACCTGTCCATTTTGTGCCATCATTCTCTGCACACTTTTTGAACATAAGGGGCATAAAATGCATTATCTAAAGTAAAACGATCCATGATGTTATCCTCAGCTATTCCAAAATGTGTTATAAAAGAAAATAATCATCATTCCAGCTATGATCGCATCTTGGTGAGGGAACTAAAACTGCAAGTCTGACCTGCAGGATTCTACGCCTTCCTCATTTATATACATGGCAATACAAAGCTATTCTTGGCTGCTTCTACCACAGGGGATACAGAAAAATATTTTATTCCAAGAAAGCCCTAAGAGAATTCACAGAGGAAGAGACTTGAAAAAGGTACCAAATAATTACTGAGATGCTAACTATTCTCTCCCTCTTGCAACACAAAAGTAGAGAGAGATTTAATGAAATGCAACAAGTTCTAAACCAGTCATGGAAAATATCTGACTTGTAAACATGTAATTAAACTGTGGAACTCACTGTCACGGGACACCCTGAAAAGTTTTAAAAAGAGATGTTGAAAGGATATAAAAATCTTCTGCTGGAAAAATTAAAAATTTTTAAAAGCCCAAAAATTCTATGCATGGCTAGGACAAGACTCCAATTTAACTACTGCACTTTGCATTTCTTTATACCTTTCTAGGAAGCAGGTGCACAAATGATAAAGACGGCTGCTCTACAGTACCCCTCCTCAGTTTTGTCCAGGAAAACAGTTCTTGGGTGCACAATGACAGTACATTGCATGTTCAGATTTAGGTTGCTTCTTGCTGACAGCTGCAGGTCCTTCCAGATTTGCTGTTTTCCAAAGAACTGCCTGGAACCAATGTGTATTTGTGTTGTTTATTTCTTTTCCCTTGGTGTATGAATTTACATTTATTAGCACTGAACTGCATCTTATTGCATTCAGTTCACTGATCCGATTCTTCATGGCTACTCTGCTGTTTGGATTTGTGGTAATAAATAATTCACTGTCTTAGGTTAGTTTCCTTTCTTTCCGATTTCAGCAGCACTGGTGAATCCAACCACAATTCAAACTCACTCTTTTCTAATTTGTTAACAAAACTGTTAGATAAATTGTACCCCATTATTTTCATAAAGTGTCCCTTCTGACACTACTCCTGTCCAAAGTCTGTTTATTAACAAATACTCTGTTAACCAAGCAGTACTCTTCTGGTGTCTATGCAGTTTTGAAGTTCCTATTTATGCATTTATTTATTACAGCGCTGTTTCAAACCATGAACCAACTGTTTAGAGATCCCTGGGTCCCATAGGATTCCATTACAGCCCACAAGTGTGTTTCAAATTTGAATGGTACAAATGCACCAGTTTCGTCTATTACACTGGTAATTCCACCATGCTTGTTTGGTCTGAATATCTTTCAGGCTTTCCCCTTCCAATTTTTCACAGACATCACAAAACACTGGTTTTCAGAAGTTCTCTATCCTCTGCAGAGATTATACTGTACTTCCATGGAAGTCCATAAAGTCAAAAGACACTGTATAGTATCAGCCCTCTAGGTCTTTTAAAACAGTTGGTATTATTATCCTGACCAAGTGTACTTCAATCCACCCTGACTTTCTATGCTTGATGAACAATCTTCAGTGTAGCCCTGGAGATCTCTGCATCTCTATTTCTATAACACACACTTCTACCCTCAAAAAAAAAAAAGAAGCTTTCACAATTTAGTCTACTCTATTAATGAAAATCCCACCATATAGCAGTGCCCAAAGATAAAAAGCATGTAGGTGCTCAAGGTAAGTTCCAACAGAACATCTTGGTGTTTTTTGATTAAGTACTGTGATACAGGGATGAAAGCACAAGGAGTTGAAGGATTTATACATATACACACACACATAAACCGCCCTTTAACTCTTTGTATGAAGATATATGTATGTACTCGTAATGCTAACACTCAATTCAGAAATTGATCACAACAGGGGGGAAGATCGACCACAGATTTTGAAAGCTGGACATTTGAGCTTCAAAACAGTTATTTTCCTGCAGTTCTGGCTGTTCTGCTCCTTCACAATATATACACATGCAGACTGAAATCTCAAAGCAAGAGATATTTTAATAAGTTTACCATTTGCCAATGATCTTATTCCTGTAGCCAGCTTTCTTCAGCAGCTCTGGAAGCAGTAATTCAGAATCTGGGATTCCTCCTACAATATCCTGTGGCGTGTATGCTGTGTAAAACAAACAGAAAACCTTTCCAACTCTTACAAATATTAGACCAAACAGCTCCTGGCTACCCACCACTAGAAGCACTGTTACTGGATCAGAAACTGCAATTAGTTTGTAGCCCCAGCAATATCACTCCTTGAAAGTCCTCCTGGGCCATGAGATGAAGAGAATAAATTGATTCAGAGAGATCAAAGGGAGATGTCCACCCACTTGCACACTATGGCCAGTAATAAAGGGAGTTGCCATTACAGAATGAAGGCAAGATCCTTGAAAAGGGAAATCATAAAGAAAGTGAATGCTTTAGCTGTGCACTGGAGTTACCTTTATTCTTGCAAATTTGCTTGGTATTTTTTAAAATGAAAGCATTTTTTTCCTAAATCAAATGATTGACAGACTTGCTCAGACTTCAAGAGCTTAAAGAAATGATGTGTCTCTCACAGTCCACAGTTCTCTGGCCCTCGAGAATCTAAGGTGTGACTCTGGGTAGGACAGAGATAGCCAAGCCCTCTGACTGATACGCAGTGTGGATCAGTACGTAGCTGCTGATTCTTGCCCAAGCACGCATGGTCTCATGTGGCGTCTGTGATGCTGGAAGCAAAATCAACCCAGAAACAATATGAACTGGTAATCTTCCCTGGAAGCACCATGGGCACAATGGCGCTATAAAACTGCCAAGGCGGAAGTGGTTAGAGAACTGGTTGCTGAATAAAACTGTAAGCAGCTGGTTCTTTCCTCTGGATGTTAACATGTACCCCACGTGACTTTCTTCCACCAGACACCAATTAGACTGCCCAGAGGAAACACTTCTCAGCCAGCAGAAGCAAATGGATCAACCAGCCTTGTTTACGTCTCTTAATTTGAGGAGGTTTTCTGCTTGATGAAGAGGAAGCAATAAATTTCACGCTTATTACCAGCAGTTAACTTGGTAATCTTTTTGTGCCACTCTGGAAGATCCAAAAGGGAAGATCACCCAGCCAAGCATTTATTCAAAGCAAAACTTCATACAAAGCACAGAGGGAAATCAAGAAATGAAGGCAAATCAGGAATGAAGCCCATACCGTTTCGGGCATGCGCATTCGTGGTGTAAAAACCATTCCTCACTGGGAGACGGCCGGTCAACAGCGCTGCTCTTGCTGAAAATAACAACAAAACCTGTTTTATTTTACATGAATTCTCTGCTTAATATTATCATACAAAGGCCGAGGACAGCACACTGACTGTAGTGCGTCAGTATTCTTTTGCCACAGACAGCTAGTAAGATCATTCACATCAGAGAATGTGTCTCAGGGAGACAGCCAGGTTCTGATATGACACCATTTGAGTTATTCCAGGACAAACCCAACTGAAATTTGGCCCCTCTATAAAATCATCCACCACTGAAGAGTAATTACATACAATGGTCAATGTAGCAGTCCTTCTATCTCAGTAATTATACGAGGAGTACCTGACACATATATGCAAGAGGAAATAGTAACACAAACTGATTACATGCTTAAGGCTAAGTTTTCAAGCTTGCCTGAACAAATGTCATGGAATATGAAGAAAGAGCTGTCCAGCTTTGACAATAAAAACCAGGTTCTGACTGCAGGAAACAGTTTAACAAATGTTTAACCATACGCAATACCACCACTGGATCTAGCAGGACTTCTGCATGTTTTAAATGCCTTTTATGAGCAAGGACGTCATCAGCACACCAGTGACAAATTATAACTGAAATAAAAGCCCAAATAGAAAGCCTTCATTCCTCATTTTTGTTTTAGTTCTTGGTTGCCAATTAGGTTTGATGAAAAAAAAAGAAAGAAAAAAAAAACCCACCTGACAGAAAACCCAATAAGAATAAAAATATCTGCATCTCCCAGGCCCAAATGTTTCTTTTATGTCTTGTCCCTTCCCCAAGAACCTTGCAAGCCACCAGGGTAAAAAGCTGTCATTGCTTGCACAGAAGTCTCACCAAAGCAAATGGAATCAGACAAACTACACACAAACTACGTTCAGCAACAAAGTAGATGCTGCTTTGTCTGTTTATCCCAAAACAAGAAAGATGAAAAAATTGCAATGACTGAGGCTAGAATACTAAAGCAGAATGTTTTAAAACATCTTTTAGCTGGACTGGTTTGATCCCTGCTTTGTATGAACCAAAGATTGTAGGCTTTCCAATCCAAACATAAATAAAAAGGGAGAAAAAAAACCAAGATCAAAGCACTAAATCCAAACTCTGCCCTGAGGGTAATCACTGGGTTGGTTGCTAGTTCATGTCAGATGCTGGCAAACGTCCCAATCTTCTCAGAAGGTGGCATGCTTATATGCTAGTTTAAAACTCAAGTTTACTTACATGGAGAACAGAGGGGGTTGGCTGTATAAAAATCCAGGAAAAGCATCCCTTCTGAAGCCATCTGGTCTAAGTTAGGAGTTTCCTTAGAAGGCTCTCCGAAAGCTCCTAAATCACCCCAACCCATCTGCAAAAAGAACATACCAAAAGATGTAGAAGTACTTTTACTCTTCGGCAACAACAATGCTTCTGGGCCCACGTAACACTTTTATTGTGCCCCTTCATTTCTAAATCTTTATAGTGCTCATCTCCTTATTTAGGCCATACTTCACAAATGTGATAAAAACTATCTTCCGCACCCCTGTGACACAAAGAATATCACAGTTTTCACTGGCAAATGGGAAACCAAGGCACACCTGGGATTAAAAGACTGGCTAACAGGCATTAAAACATTTGTAGCAGAATTGGGTAAGAACCTTAACATCTTCACTCTTGCTCAAGAGCCTGAAGACTGACAAGGGCACACACACCAGGGAGGAAAAGGAAGTTACACATGATATGCTCAGAGTTGTACAGCTTCAGTCACTGGATACGTGTCTTTCTGTTGGACCACTGACTTCAGGACTCTGTCGTAGCCTGCTGAATCTATCTACCCCTCTGTGTAAACGTAACTAGAAATGCAAGGGAAAGGTCTAAACTCAACAGCAGTGCTGCAGCAAGAGAGAAAAACTGTTTATTCAATAGCAAGCTCTGGAGAGAAACCTGCCAGAGGCATCACATGTTACTCTGCTTATTTGCAAGACAGGGGTTTCACTCTGCATCTTCCTCCTAATTCAAAGGGGTCACACAGCCAGGAGAACCGTAAAATTACCATCACGTTGCGTACGTTCGTTGCTGAAAACCATTACTGGTAATAATACAAATAAAAGTAAGTGACTTCAACCAGAAGGTTCTAGAAGGGAACAACTTAATGAGCAATTATGCACTATGGCTGCTATTATGCTTTAAAAAAGGCAATAGCTTTCTTTAATATAGATGTGTATCAGGTGAGCAACTGATGGCGGGCGTAATGTATCGAGATCTTTAGAAAACCATCTGTCTGGTCCCATTTGAGAGTCTAACATTTACACTACAGTGGAGCAGTTTGGGAAATAAAATTGTTGGAGAGCTGCAGAGCTGGCAGTTGAGGTTTGAATGAGAAGGAATCAGATGGTACCACCTAACATTAGGATGTGGAATTAAAATGGATTCAACGGGATCACCCTTGAGTTCTTGAATATTCAGTACCTCTTATCATCAAGAAAAAAAGAATATCAGATTGCTTTACTTCACACACAGTGACAGTGTCACTCAAGTTACTGCAGGATCAAAGGAGAAAAAGACTATGGACACGTATTTTTAATGCATAGCATGTTAAATAAATAAAAAAAAAATAGCTCACAGAAGCTCCAGTCAGGATCTGTACCTCATCATGTCTGTGCTGTACCAACACTTCTAGAGTGGGATAATCACTGTCCCAAGGAGCTTTCATCTTAAAAATTACAAATGCCAGCTTGAGGGACAATATTCCTGAAGGAAAAATTGAGATGGGCTGCTGGAAGCTCAACTGGCCAGAAAAAACAGGCTTACAAGGTAATTAAAAAAACAACAGCAAGACAGTCATGTTGAATTGGCAGAATGGAACCAAAGAGGGGATAAGAGCTTGCCCACCCTTCAAGCCACATACCCACCCTCATTAGCTTTTTGAGTACCTTAAAGTGACACACACTTCAACTGCAAACACACCTAAAAGATGACATGAAAATATCAGAAGAGAAGCAAAACAGGAAGATGGCAGCAACTTGAATGTGCTGGAAATCGATATATTTCCTTACCCAAGGAGCTAAGACCTCTATAGGGTGTAAAAGTGAAAAGTTGGTAACAAATCTATGATTATATCCACTCTTTAATGATTTATTGCCTCCCACACACAGTTCAGAGAGCAAAATTGGCAGAATTAGTTTTCCTCTTGTTTAGTTTTTCAGGAGGCAAGTTTGAGTTTCTAAAACATTTCCTGAAATGTATTGGAGTTTCTTTGTCTGAGCTGTAGCTGCGCCTTATCCATCGCTGGTATTAGCAGATGTTGCCACAATTACTTTTGCAGGCTACAAAACCAAGCCTTGACTTCAGAATGATTCTATCGAGGTTTGAAAATCACCACCCTGGTTTTCAGCACTTACTGGCAGGTGGAATCCCTCACCAAGGACTCGAGTTAATTGCTCAATCACTATGAATGCACTGGCAGATAAGATTAGACTTGTAGATAAGGTATGTAGGTGTGTAAGCACCAATTCCAAAATACTTGCATATGGGCTTGACTTTACAGACCTGAGAGGTCTCAGTTGTTTTCAGGAGGACATTCATACACAAGGAACACTTTGCATTAATACTGTGATGTTTTGTGCAGGTCACCTAGGGCACCTCTGCCCTGAAGGAGAGGAGTAGCAGGGCAGGGCAGGGCTACACCCACACAGGCCTTCACTTCAATTCTTTACCACTTTTTACACAAAATCTGGAAAGGACTTGATAAGAAAAGCATGATGGCTTTCAGAGTAAATACTTACAAACTTACTCAAATGTTCTTGCTTATTTAGAGCTTTTGCAAATCACCATATCAGCTCGTGAGTTGCACTTGAATCACTGTGCTGAGGATCTTGGCCATGAATCACGGCACAGACCCTGTTCCCGTGCTATCCCTGCTCACAAATGGAACAGATGTAGCACACAGCTGAATCCAGAGGCCAACTGGAAAAGATGTGTGAACCTGGAAAGTGTGACCTATGGGGGACCGTGCACCTCAGGGAGAGCTCTGCAGGAGACACAGCTCTAGGGAGCACAAAGAAGTAAATAAATGCAAAAGACGTGCTCTCAAAACACAAGTCTTCCAAGGACCAAAAATGGCTCTTGATGTGCACTTGAGAGGGTGTCCAGAAAGAGTAATTTCCAAGATAAGGCTTATGGGGAGCCAGCTTGATGAAACCTCTATATAAAGGCCTCTGCCCAAGCACGAACACAGCTTTGGTCTGTGAGCTCAAAGACCACCACCACAGCATCCCTGATGTGCTGTGCATGCACCACCACAAATTTCCCAGACATCAGCAGAATGTTTCTAACTGTTTTTAATTTATTTATTATTATTTCTTGCCTGCACACAAGGCATTGGCGCTCAAACCCCGCCGAGCACCCATTGCCAGGGCCTGGGGGAGGATGGGCAACCACAGGAGCATGGGGGCGAGAAGGCCATCTTGGGAGCCTCTCTGCCACTCTGAAAAGCCCGTCTCACCACTAGGGCCCCGCTTGCACCCTGACAGCAAGCCCCCCCAGCCCACACCCCATAACAAGCACTCCATGGAGCCAAGGTTCCAGTTTCTCTCAGCCATGCGGAGGAACCCAAGCCCTGCTCTGAAGACAGGTACTCAGCCCCCTGCTTAGAATCATAGAATTGCTTGACTGGAAAAGTTCGTCGAGATCATAGAGTCCAACCATACTTGTCCACAACTAAACCAGATCCCTAAGCACCTCATCTACCCGGCTTTCAAACCCCTCCAGGGATGGTAACCCAACCACCTCCCTGGGCAGCCTCTGCCAGTGCCTGAGAACCCATCAGTGAAGAAGTTTTTCCTAATATCCAATCTCAACCTTCCCTGGTGTAACTTGAGGCCATTTCCTCTCTTCCTATCCTGTGTCACTTGAGAGAAGAGCCCAACACCCACCTCACCACACCCTCCTTTCAGGCAGTTGCAGACAGCGATAAGGTCTCCCCTCAGCCTCCTCTTCTCCAGGCTGAACTACCCCAGTTCCCTCAGCCGCTCCCCACGCGGCTTGTTTTCCATCCTCTTCCCCAGTGCCCCTCATCCCCTCCCTCACACCCCACGAGGTGCCTTCCTCCTACTGACACGGGTCCCCGACCCCCAGTGAGAGCTGCCTTGGCCCCCATAGCCCCCCCCCGCCCCACTCACATCGTCCATGAGGAGGAGGAGGACGTTGGGCGGCGCGGAGGCCCCGGCGGGGCGCAGGGCCCAGCACAGGCACAGGGGCAGCAGCAGCAGCGCCCTCGCCATGGCAACCGCCGCGCGCGCGCCTCCGCATCACGTGATCGCCCGCCATGTCACGTGATTCTCGGTGTCACGGGACGCGCGGGGAGGGGACAAGATGGCGGTGTGCATTGCCGTGATCGCCAAGGAGGTGGGGCGGGGCGAGGCGACGGCAGCGGGGCCTGAGGAGGCGTGGGGAGAGAGGCAGGGCAGAGAGAGGCAGTAGGGTCAGGTGGGGTTGTGGGACCTGAGGAGGAGTGAAAGGGGTCTGGGCTTCGGCCTGAGGTTGGGGTTCGGAGTGGGATAGTGGGGCCCGAGGAGGGGTGAGAGGACCTGGGTCTCAGGTCGGAGTTTGGAGTGGGAGTGACGGGCCAGGTGGGATCATGGGGCCTGGGGAGGGGTGAGGGGAGCTGGGCGGGACCTCACGTCAGGGTTTAGAGTGGGATCAGGTGGAGCTGTGGGGTCGTGGGGCCTGGGTGGGTGGTGAGAGGAGTGGGGCTGGATCTCAGTTTGTGGGGCTTGAGGTGGAGAAGGGAGGTCAGATGCAGCTGTGGGCCTGGAGCAGGACTGGGGCTGAGATACAGCATGTGGATGTGCAGAAAGTGCTGTCATGGTCAGCTGTCACCCAGCGAGGTGGCTGTTCCTAATTAGTGTAACTTGTTCTCCTCAGAACTATCCCCTCTACATCCGGAGTGTTCCAACAGAAAACGAGCTGAAGTTCCATTACACCGTGCACACTTCTCTCGATGTCGTGGATGAAAAGATCTCTGCGATGGGCAAAGCTCTTGTAGATCAGAGGGAACTGTACCTAGGGCTCCTCTACCCCACTGAAGACTACAAGGTGTATCTTTCTGATGCCTGATATCATGCCAGCATGTATTTGTAAGATCTTCCTTGTGAGGAGCTCTGTGAGGGAAACATCTCTTCCTACTTGGTGACGCTTTAAAGACGTCAGTGGAAAAAATAGAGGTTCAGGATTGGTACTTTGGTCAGTTCAACAGCTGCTTTGTTGCCCAGCCAGGTGCTGGAATAAATTTGTTCATACCCTGTATGTTCTTTTGACCTACACGAGGAAGCACAATGTGTGAAAAGCATCTGGTGCATCCAGGCTTCACTTTTCATAGACTGAATACTTTATTCCCTGCTTGGTTTAAACAGTTGGCTGTGACTAGAACAAAGCTTAGACTCTGTAATTTAAACATCAGTGAAAGTAGCAGGAGTGTAAAGGTGTCTTGATCAGCTCCATAAGTACCTCCATCCCAATGCGAGGCCTGATTTCTCTAAAAGCTGAATTTCACAGCCACAGCTATCCCACTGTTTTTAAGTCACAGAGCTGATATTTTGAACTTTGTCTTTTTCTCTTAGTCCCACAGAAGGAAATCATCTGCTGCAACAGACCTGACTTCTGGGGTTTCTTATTGTTAATTTTTTTAAGTCCCCAGTCACGCTGGCTGATATCAGAAAATCTCCAGGTCTCCGAAACAAGAATAAATAAGGTGGCTGTGTCATTGAAATTGTTCTTTAGAGATAAACTCTCATTGAAGTAGTGGGAGGCTGCTTTTTAAATTGCAAGACGTGCCTTACTGGCCAGCCTAGCAGCACTCTTGACCTGGGGTTATCCAAGGTGGGAGAAGTTGGGTAGAAAGGGGGATACAGCTCCTACAATTCATGTCTTGCCTTTCTCATCTAGTCCTAGTTATGTGCTGGGCATGGCAAGAGTGTGATGTTTCCTCTTGACTTGTTTCTTGGAGTGCATTGCAGCCTTGTTTTAGTTATTTTTCCAGGCTCTGGTGTGTCAGAAGCACAAGCCTTAACAGCTGCACAGATATGGCTACGTGACAAATTCAAAGGTGAAATTTGTTATGGTGGTGGATTCCTCAAACACAGCGCTTCGAGACAATGAGATCCGCAGTGTAAGTGTAGGAAACCAGAGCACAACTTGCCACATCAGTGGTTTTGCTACTTCCACTTATTCATAAAGTGCTGAGAAGCAAAAAGATATTAATTATAACAATCCCTTTTCAGATGTTCCGAAAGCTGCATAATTCATATACAGACATAATGTGCAACCCTTTTTATAACCCTGGGGACCGTATCCATTCCAGGTAAGTCAGCTGATCATTCTGATCTTTGTCATATTTCTGGAACTTGCAGTGTACCTATGATGTAATAGGAGCAAGAGCATAACCCCTGTGGTTGACCGGTTCAGCTGTACATGCTCTAATTGCCTAAATGGAGAACAGCTGTGTTGTCTTTGGGCCATTAATGCATAATGGAAAACCCTGGTAGTCTCATGAGAAGTTACATCAAACTCTCATTCCCACCTCAGAACCGGTATTGGAAACATTGACTTGAAGAAATTAATTTATTGGAGAGAAAAAAATTGCCTGGTTCATAGGTGAATATGAAAATAACCAGGTTAAAGAGTGAACAAGTGCACTTGCCCAGGGCTTATCCTTCAGTAAGGACAGACAGGACTTGTGTAATTCCTTCTGGGTGAGGGTAAGTGCCCCCATTTCTCATCTGTAATCTCACAGGGAATTTTAATAAAGTTGGGAATTTCTGGTGGCTAAGCAAGAACAACTTCTTTTACACTTCAAGGCAGGTGTAAAGCCAGGATAAGACTTGTCCTTACTTCAGCTTAATTGAAAGTCATCATTTACTCAATGGAGCATGTTATAGTTAGAGTAAAACATGTATTCAGCTTAGGGAAATCCAGCTTGTTAACCAGTAAGAGGCATTGTTAGACACTGGTTTTGTTACAAGAGATCTGCTGTGCAGAACTAGCTGCTTCCTTTAATATACTGTGTTCATTTCCCTCTCTAGGGCTTTTGATAATATGGTGAACTCCATGATGATGCAGGTGTATTGAAGCTCTGTTGAGAACATTCCCTGTGTACAGCAGTTTGCCCATGAAGTGATGTATATATTGTCTTCATTCTGTGTAATATTTTAAACTTATTCTATGTAAAATAAACTCTACAACCTGCAAGGTTTACCTGCATTTCTACTCCAGAAAACCTGAGTATAGGGTGGAAGTCGCTGTTCAGCTTTCTGACTTCAGGTAACATGTGAGAGCCAGCTCTTCCCTGAGGAAGGTCAGCTGTGTCAGATGGGAGGTTTGTTCCCTACAGAAATGTGTGCAGCTGTGGCTCTCTGCAACTCAGATGTTTCCCTAGAAATTGGGCTTTGTGTAAAAACAGTAGTTCCTGCTGGGCTTGTGATCAGAGTAAGCACAGCTGTGTTAAGAGATTATTATTAGGGTCAACTCACTAGATAGTCGGCTGAGACACACAGAGTGACACTGTTCCTCAGAAATACTGATGCTCCAGAGAAGTTCCTCTGAAGCAGGAGTAGCACAACAGCAGTCAATTTGCTCTTTGCCAGCCCCTTTCACTGCTGCTCAGGACTGTTTATTCTGACAGGAGCATCACAAGCAATGCTTCATTAAATATACTTGGGCTCCTTGTCCTGTTTTTCCTTAGCTGGGAGCACTCAGATCTGTAAATACTTGCTGCATTAGTTCTTGGAAAGAGAAAACTCTGAAAAATCACCTGAAGGCTCCAGATTTCTCTACAACCTCAGCCACTGCTCATGTACTTGAGAAAGCTCCAGCAGACATTAAACAGCTGCTCTCAAAGCACCACCTTGAACCTTATCCAGCCCTGCACTGATCTTGCCTTCCTGGGAAAGATCTTTGGGTGACTCACCTTTGCAAGTCTTTGCTGTTATCACTTTGCACCTCATTCAGACAGGCCAGGCACACTTCACAGTTATTTCTAGCCCAGGTCAGGGAGCACAGGTAGCACAGCCAGGATAAATCCACGCCAAGAGATTAAGACATCAGGATTGCACAGCTGCCTGGCTCATCCCAAACTAATCTCTCTTAGCATCCTCTCCTCTGCAGCTCCCTGCTGTTCTAATTAAAGACTACCAAATCAACAACAGGTATTTACAGAAAAAAACCCAAACTAGACAAGAAAAGCATCCCAGCTTCTTAATCACTTGTGCAATACACTCACTCTACACGAGTTCAGCAGAGGTAATGCAGGAAGGCACAGGCACTGAGCTTTTCAGATACCCCTACTCTGAGTCTTTCCTGCCCCACAGGCAGGAGCTTGTGCTTCAAGCACCCAATCAGTTAAAAATACATAAACTAGCTAAAAAATAATAATAAAAAGATTATCTGCACAGTTCCAAAGGGTAGAGGAAGCCTAGAGAAAGCCAGGCTGGCGTAGAGTATCAGCTCACAACCAGCACGGTCTCACTGCAGATGATGTTCACACAGTAGGATCATTTATTTTAAAAATAAGTGACATTTACAATACATTCTGAAGAAAACTTAAATACATTTAATCAACAATCTGTCAAATAATCAACGTTAAAGTGTTCAAGCATCTCCCACCATCTAAACAAGGCACAGCTGTACACTGCTAGATCAAAACATTTTCATATAAAAGTCTTCACTCTTAACACTCACAGAGACAGGAGCTCGGCGTTTCCACTTCCGCATGAGAGTCCAAACTCCCCAGAGTGTTTTTTGTTAAAAAAATAAGTCTTAGGAATTTACAAAGCTACTAAAGGGAAAGTTTAAAGTCCTAGAAAAAAATCATGGCACATGGCTGCCTTACCAGTAATCCTCACAGCCAGGCAGATGGCATTTTAAAATTAATCTTTATTGGCTTGGGTATATGTATTTTTAAATCTCTCCAATCCCATCTCCTCTTTTCAGTTCCATCAGCATCACCAGGGAGGTCCAGTCCTTTCTAGTATGGCAAATAACGCAACAGCCTTTCCCGGCCCCTAAACGAGAATAAACCCAGCATCTTTTAGCACAGGGATCTTGCTCAGCTAAGATGTCAGCTGGGCCAAAAAGCACAACCGCCTGCTCCAAGAGCAGGGATTCACACTTCTGTCCAGCTAACTCAGAATGAACCCCCAAAGGTCAGGAAAACCCCAAAGCCAGGCATTGCTCTGGGACTGGTCAGGCTGGGAGTGCAGTGCCCACCCTCCCAAACCCCCGCAGGGACGGGGGACAGCAGCAATTTTCCAGGTGTTTCTTCCACTCCCAAGCTCCCCTGTGCTTCCTCCCACAGCACCAGAGGGGCCAGAGCACCATTGAAGCTAATCTGCAGTGAGTCTGCAGATGCACGAGCAGCAGGAGGTGTGCCAGAGAATAGCTCTAGGCCTGTGCTGGGGACACGAGGGATGCTGGGACAGCAGCATGGATGGATCTGCCATGCCATTGCTGGCTGCTCACTTCAGTCCTCCCCGTCTCAGTGGCCCACAGGCCCCCCGAGGTGCCCATGTCCCAGCAGGACCAGCTGCCAGGCTCCTGCTGACCCCACAGACAACTGGGGTGATGCTAACAGTACACGACAAGCAGGAGACATTTTAAGCACAGGTCTCCAGGAGGATACTCCTGCCAGAGCCCTTCTCCACACTCGTGTCTATGCCAGGGTGGGAGGTGCAAAGCCAAGAAGCTGAGCACAGGTGGAGCAAGGAGCAGCTACCCCCACCTTGGAGACCCCCTGCTCCACAGGGATCTTGACCCAAATACACAAGGAAATGCCCCCACCCAGATGCTCACCTGTACATCCTTCCTCTCATCCTTGGGTACTGCCCTCGGTAGTAGCCTCCCCAGGCTTGGAAGTGGTGGCGGTGGCCCCCACGGTCAGTGGTGCTGAAGCCTGGCATGTTGGTTCTCTTGGGCAGCACCTGGAAGGCAAGAGGTGGCTCAGACTGGGCTGCCAGCACCAGAGTTCAGCACTAGCGTTCAGGAGGGATGGATAATCCATTCCAGGTCTTCATCCAGCTCTTACCTTAATGACACGGCCTCTGAACTTGCTCCCATTGAGCTCCATCGCGGTGTTCACAGAGCTCTTCTCTTTGAACTCAATGTAGGCATACCTGCAAGGGGACAGGGTGATCAGATCCCCAAGGACACCCCGCTGCTCCCAAAGGCTGGGGAGCACAGGACAGCACCCTCAGCATCCCAACCACAGCCCATGTGCACAGCACTGACCCTTTGGGATGGCCTGAGAACTTGTCGCAGAGGATGGTCAGTCTGCTGATCTCCCCACAGCCACTGAAGTGAGACTCCAGCTCTCCTGCTGTGCTCCCATAGTCCACCTGCAATGACAATTTCAGCTCCTCCAGGACCACCCTTTGGCATCTGCACAGCTTCATGGTAGGCAAAAGGCCTGGCTGACCTCAGTTACACCTTGCCATAACAACCTCACCATCTCCTGAGGTTCAGGAGACCCTTCCAGCTGAATGCTCCAGCATGGAAACCCAAATTCAAGAGACAGCTTCCTCGCTTTGAGGAAACAAGTGACACTGCACGACCCCGCAGCTTCCAGCAGGGTATTTTGAGGAGCCGACACTTGCAACAGATTATCTGCAAGTGACTGAGGACCGTGGGCAGGTGCTGAGCCACATTCCCAACCTGGGCTGGGCAGAGGAGAAACATTTGGGATGGGACAAGCCAGCCTTTGATGGAGGGCAGATGGGCCCCCGTACTAGGGATCTTGGACATACGTCCAGCTGGGCAGGGAGCAGCAGGGTGGGCTCTGCTCCAGGGTCTCCCACTTACGTTGCCCACGTAGACGGATCGCTGGTCAGCCTCCGTGTTTGAGAAGAAACCTGCAGAGATAAGGAGTTGTGCTGGGCAGTTGCAGAACCCCTTAACCAGAGGAATGTCTGTCCATGCAAGGTCTCCCTCCTCCTCCTCCATTCCCTTGCCCCACCTCCTCTTTACAAAAAAAACCCCACACAGGGCAACTGCTCTACTGGGGGTGTTAGTGCTAAACTCAAATACTTAACTAAATTGAATTATTTTACAGCATCTCAGCATGCAGAGGTAGGCAGTAAGAGCAGAGAGAACCTCCATTAGCACCATGCCATGCCTGGGACCCCGTCCCTCACGGCTTACGTGTCCAGTCCCAGGCTGCCAGGAGAGACAGAGCCACGCGCTGTGGCTCCGATTTGCCACCTGTGGCCCACATGTGTCCCTGGGGTGACAACAGCACCCAAGGACAGCCCATACCTGTCTTGGAGTCCATGATGACTTCGTTCCCAGCTGACAGCTGCACCTCCATCGGCTTCTCACTCTCTATCTCCATTTGCTTCACTCTGGCTTCGAGGGCCTCCAGCTCCTGAAATCCAAACCAAGACCTGCAGAAGCAGCAAAGGACATCCCAACCCCACTCCCCACCCTGGGCTGAAACATTGCCTCCACTACCAGGGCACCCACCTCATTTAGCAGCAGGCTTACATTTTCCCTAACCTTCCTTTTGCTGCTGATGTACTTGAAGCAGCTCTTCTTGTTGTCCTTGACAAGCTTTGCCAGATTTAATTCCAAGTGGGCCTTAGCCTTCCTTGTTGCATTCCTATGTACTCTGACAGTGTTCCTATATTCCTCCCAAGCACCCAGTCCCTTTTTTCACCCTGCATAAACTTATTTTTTGCAGCCAAGTTTTTCCAGCAGCCACATCTCTCCCTAACAGGCTATAATCTTTGAAGAATGTGCCATTGTCATAAAAGCCCAAACCCTCTTGATGGCAGCAGCCACGAAACCACAAGCTGGTACAAATTACATGCCTATTTCTGGCTGCCCCTTTTCCTCTATGCGGTAAAACAGAGGAAGATATAACTAGGGCACCTCTGTCTTTCACTTGCACCCCCAGGGCTTTATAGTCTTCCTTGATTCTGCCTAAGTTCCAGCTTGCTGTGTTGTTTGTGCCCACATGGAAGAGTAACGGTGGCCCACAATCTGTGCTCTTCACGGGGTGAGGCACTTTCTCAGCAACATTTTGGATCTTAGCTTCTGGAAGGCAGCACACCTCTCATGACTCCCTGTCAGCCCAACAGATGGGTGCCTCTTAACACTCACCCACTACAAGCACTCATTATTTCTTTTTGGGGTATCCAGTGTGGGCTGCTGGCACAGTTTCCCATTGTGGACCTTACTGGTGAGTGTCAGTGGCTGTTAAAGCTTCGTATCTGGTTTTGGTCACGCTGGTGGAAGATGGAGACTGAGGTGGAGTCCTGCTTTTGTTGGTCACCAGCATCAAAGGTGCCTCATTCTTGGCAGTGTCTGCTGCAGGAATATGGTTCTGACCTTCCCTATTTATCTGTTTCAGCTCCCCTAGTACCGCACAGCCTTTTAACAGCTTACTGCAGTGCAGATAACAGCCATAACAGATCACAGACCTGTGCACATCTTTTGCAGATACTTACCTCTTCTTCAGAAGAAGCAGCTGGCCATTTGTTAAAACCTGCCACCTGTCCCCACACCTGCTTCATTAGTAGTTGTGCCTGACTGCGTGAGTCAGACATCTTGAAAGGTCAGCTCCAAGGCAAAGGCCCAGTGCTCTGATGGAGACCTGAAGCACTGTCCTGGGCAGTGTGCTTACAAGCTGGCACAGAACCCTTCTGCCACAAAGGGCTGGTTGCCAGTGCTACCAAGGGCTGTTACCTTGCCTGTGGTTGCTCCTGGCAACGCCCAAGTGACATCATCCCCTCTCAGTCCTGGTGGGTCCCTTTGCTCAGTCCCAGCATTCACCACTGCTGAGTGCCTCATGGATTGAGTTGGCACCAGAGCAGCCCGAGGGAACGAGAGATTTGAGCTGGTGACAAAAAGGAGCCATTGACTCTACCTCAGCCAGGCAGACAAGCAAGAGAGCAACAATTCAATTTCTAGCTTCTCAGCTCAGAGATTTTAACATCAGGGGCCCAAGATCATTCTTATTCTTAATTTTTGGAAGTACTTGAAGAGAAGTGTAGAAAGTTTCCCATTTCCTTACAGAAACAGGGAAAATTCCACCCCCAGCTAGGCACTCACTGGGTCCTGCACAGCCAGCTCCTCACCACTATCCTCCTCCAAGTGGCTCAGGTCCAAGCCATCATCTGCAGCCTTCCACAGAGCTGCCATCTCTGCAACATCCCAGGATGCCTCCACTGCTGCCAGGGATGGTGGGTCCTGCCAGCAGTTCCCTGAATTGTTCAGGAAGAGAGGACTGGATGGAAACAGGGACAAAAAATGTACCAAACAAACAGCAATTTAATAGAGAAGCTAAAGCAGAACACCCACCAGGCAAAGCACCTGGATGCTTCCAACAGAAGGACAAACAGGTGCCATCAAGGCAGCTTGCTGTCAGTGCTACAGGCAGGCTTGGAGCAAGACTCCAGCACTGCAAGAGTGAGGACTACTGAAAGGTCTCTGCTTCACACTGAACCACTTCCCAACAGCCTGCTGGCAGGGGAGGAGAAGAGGAAGCAGGACCTGCCCCACCAGCAGAGCTTCCAGAGATGTGCAGAGGGAGAAGCAGGGAGTCCTACCTCACCCAAGCAAAGGCAAACCCACCCCTTTCCAGTCCTGGGCTCTTGGCTCGAGCCCACTTAAGGGACAAACTCTCCACCCACGAGCTGGAAGGTGACCCTGTTTCAGCCCCGGGGAACCTCAGCGCCTGCTACTGAGCCGGCCCTTGCCCTGGCTTCCCCTCCATCGCCGAGCCAGACCCAGCGCGCCCGGGCTCCGAACATGCTGCGTTGCCTTCGCTGGGCAGCGGGAGCGGCGCCATGTGCCCAGCTCTCGCCCCCGCGCCGCTTTCAGCCATCACGGGCCAATTAACGCCGGCACCGCCCCTCCGCCACCCGGGGCCACGGGTATGAGTCCCGGGGCCGGCAGCAGAACCGTGGGGGCACTCGTAGGATGGTTTGGGTTGGAAGCGACCTCAAAGCCCACCCAGTTCCAATCCCCTGTCGTGGGCAGGGACACCTCCCACCAGACCAGGCTGATCAAAGCCCCATCCAGCCTGGCCTTGAACACCTCCAGGAATGGGGCAGCCACGGCTTCTCCGTGCCAGTCCCTCACCACCCTCATGGTGAAGAATTTCCTCCTAATATCCAATCGAAATCTTCCCCCCTCCCAAATTAAAGCCGTTGCCACTTGTTCTATCACTACAAGCCCTTGTAAAAAGTCCCTCCCCAGCCCCCAGTACTGGGAGGCTGCTCTAAGGTCTCCCCAGAGCCTTCTCCTCTCTAGGGTGAACAGCTTGTCTTCATAGCAGAGGGGCTCCAGCTTTCTGATCATCTTCATGGCCTCCTCTGGAACTATTCCAACAGTTCCACATCCTTCTTATGTTGGCAATTCCAGAACTGGACACAGGACTCCAGGAGGGGTCTCACAAGAGTGGAGTAGAGGGGCAGAATCTCCTCCCTCGCCCTGCTGGCCACACTGCTTGTGATGCAGCCCAGGACACAGTTGGCCTTCTGGGCTGTGAGTGCACATTGCCGGCTTGTGTTGAGCCCACTTGGGAATGATATGTGTGGCCTGACAGGGGCACAGCCAGCTCTTGATGGCTACCCCAGGCACAGAGGGAGCAGTGGGGCACCCCAAGGGATGCAGCATCTGCAGCAGGGAGGGGAGATCCCTTTTGGATCCCCAAGGACAACCCTGAATGCTTTTCCCCAGGAACACCCCTCCTCAGAGCTGCACACACAGCAGTGACCAACCTCAAGGCTGAACCTGCCCAAGGTTGGGGGCATGGGGTGCAGGACACTGCCAGAAGAGGAGGGTGAGGGCACTCAGTACAAGCCCAGGCTATGGAGCCTTCGGTTGATATTAAATCGTCTTTATTACACAGATACAGAGTTAAGAACAGACATAACCTGAATCATAAAGTTTACATCTTTCACAGGTCAAACATACAGTACACTTAGAGAAAGCAGGAAACAGCAAGGCGGGGGGACAGCATGCCGAAGGAAAGTCCTACCACATCATCTCTCTGGGCTGGCTCCCAAAACCCACGTGGCAGGGCAGGGCAGGCTGCCACTGTACCCATGTGGCCCTGGCGGGAAGCTCTGGTTTCCATTGCCCCAGGGACCCCCAGGTCCCAGCATCCCCATCCCCAGGGCCGGCAGGGTAATGCAAGCAGGGCTCAGCCTTGCATGGGACCAGGGAACCAGCGCTGCCTGTTCAGCCATGAGCGAGGGGGAACAGCGGCACGACACCTCCCTCCTGGGGACATGGCATTTGGTGGCATCAGAAGAGCTCCTGGGCTGCCACTATGGTGGGGACACTCCAGCACAGTGTCTGGGACCTGGGAACAAGGTGGCATCTTGTCCCTGACCTCAAGCCCACCAGGATCCTGGGGGCACTCCAAGGAGAAGGGAGGACACCAGCACTCCCAGAGGAGGAGGGCAAGGAGTGAGGTGGGGAGGATCCACCAGTGATGGGACCCCTACTCTGGGACACTCAGCCTCACTGGGATGCGGCACTTTGGTTTCACCTGGGATTTTGGTTTGGGAACATGAGAAAGCTGGAGAGACTTGCCCATTGGGGATGGGGCCCTGGTGCAACAGTCAGTGCCATAGAAGAGCCACGCCTCTCCTGCCACCTCCTCCAACCTGGTGCTGCACCCAGCACCTGGGACTCTGCCTCCACATGGGGACCAGGGCCTCAGGCAGGCTGTTCCCATGTCACCAACACCACCCCCCAGCCCCAATGTGGGGGAAGAAACCCAAGAAGGGGATTTGTGGGCAGCCACAGGGCCCCAGTTTGGCAGAGGACTGTACTGAGCCACCTCAGCATCCCATGTCCCCAAGCTCCCCCACAGCCACCTACCCCACGCTGGGCTGCACTGGCACCACATGGCTCATCCGTCTGTCATCTCCCAGATGCCACAAAGCTACCAAAGAACATGGCTCAAGCACAGCACAGGGCACACTTCCCCTGTTCTCCCACATGCTCCAACACCATTGTGGAACAAAACCCCACAGAAGTACCTACTGCTCCAACCAGCCCCCTCTATGCCCACATCACTCCAGGCCCGTGGCCGCACCGCTGCTGCCATCCTCCCCACATCAGTCCTCTTTTTTTTGGGAAATTTTATACTTTAAAGCTGTCTGGTTCTGGTTTGGACGTCTGCTAGCACCGTGCTGCCCGTCCCATCCCTCCCTTGGCTTTTGGTTTCAATGCAAGGTTCTGCAGGGTTTTTTTTATTCTTATTAAAAAGAGAAAAAGAAATTAATTTAAGAAAAAAAAAGCAAACCAGAAGGGAGTGGAAACGAGAGCAGATTCTGTGGAAACACTCTCATCCTCAGTTTCCTGGTGAGGTGGAGGTAGAGAGGCAGAGCCCCAGTGCGGAGCGGGGCTGGGGGCACATGGGGACACACAAGGCAAGAAGGGCAGGGACAGGATGGACACCAGGGAGAGCAGGCAGCCCCGCAGCAGGTGCTTCTGCAGTACTCTTATATATTACCTCTTCTCAGGAAACGTAAGAAAAATAGACAATATTACATATGTCATACCATAAATAAAGTGAACAGTCACTCGAGGGGCATCCAGCAATACTCCCAGCCTTGGGGTGCACCAAAACCCCCTGGAGGGAATGCACCAAGGTGTCAGGGTGCAGAGAACCTCCCCTGGGCAATGCACTGCAGCCTCAGGGTGCACAGATCCCCTCCTGGGGGGATGCACTGAAGCTGTAGGGTGCAAAGAAACTCCCTGGGGGAGATGCACTGAGGTCTCAGGGTGCAGAGAAACCCCCCAGGTGGGTACGCACCAAGGTTCTGAGGATGCACCAGTGTCAGGGGATGCACGGAGGCCTCGGGGTGCATAAAGCTGCAGCAAGGCTGGGTGCTGGTGGCATGGGGCTGATGATGTCCCCTTGGGATGCCCTATGCACCAAGCTCTGCCGCGGCGTGGCACGGCACAGCTGCCGCAGGAGGCAGCCGCGAAGGCAACACCAGCAGCCGGGCCCCTGAGTGATGGCAACACAACCAACCTGACCCCAAGCCCTTCCCTCTTTTTCCTCCCCTACAGAAAACATAAAGGATGTTTTTTGCAAACGCAGAAAAACTACAGCTCCTATCGAGCACACGACTTGTTTGCCTCCGGCCAGCCTCGCTCCCCCACGCCACAGCCTCCAGTGGGTTCGCATCATCTTTTATTTGGCAAATGTCTCTTATTATTATCACTATCATTATTATTATTTTTTGGACCTCTGCAAAACACTATTTACATTCACATTAAGCGTACAGCACTCCTGCCCCGTGTGGGGCTTCCCTCCTTGGGGCCGGGGGACTTTCCGTATTGCACTCCTGTCCTCTGCGCTTTGTACAATGATGCGAGAAATACAAAATAATCAACATCGTCCTTGGCTGCCTCCCTGGCCAGGAAGGAGGTGGTGCTCGCTTTCCTTTTTCCTCTCAAAAATCCTTGCAAAATAAATCCGACACAGGGTGTGGGAGCAACCCGGCAGTGAGGGGCTGGGGGTCCAGCCGCAGGTGGCCCCCGACGGCTTCGGGAAAGGCGAAAACCAAAATCTGTCCTTTAATCTGCTTTTTTATTCTCTTTCTCCGGGGCGGCAGTGGGCAGAGGTAGAGATGTGCCAGCTCCGGCTGTGCCCACCTGGGCGGTTCTCAGCCCCCATCTCCCCGTCCCACGCCTCGGGGCCTTGCCTTTTTTTAAAAAAAACCCTCTTTTTTTTTTTTGCTTTATTTTAATAGAAACTCTTCAAAGCCCCAAGGGCGCGTCCGTCCATCCTTGTGGGGAGGGGAAGGAAGCGACAACAGAACGAAACGAACTTTGGCAGTGGAGAGATGTTTGGATCTTCCTTGGTTTTGGATTTCCTTTGGAGCAGAGGTGAGTCTGGTCTGTTCTTGGCTAGCTAGCAAGGTAGTTACAGGTGAGCGTCCATCACGCGGCTTGACTTGGCGGCGTCTGGTTTTTGGATTTTTCTTTTTTTTTTTCTTTTTTACAATTTCTTACTTAAAGCCAAAGAGTCCGATGTTTTCTTTTTTATTGTCTTTATTTTTTTTTACAAAAAAAAGCAAAAAAGAAAAAAAAAAGGAAGAGAGAGACGAATAAAAGAAGTTTGTTTCCTCCTGCAGGTGAGCCCCTCAGCAGCGCTGCTGTGGGCCAGGACTGGGCCAGCCTCTCCCCACGTCACTGCATGGTGAGGCTGCAACCAAATTCCTCATCCAGAAAGAAAAAAAGGACAAAAACCTCAAAAAACAACAAAAAACCAAACCACAATCCCCCAACCGATAGAAAACCAACCAAAAAAAGCCAAAACAAAGACTGAAGAGAGAACAGAGAAGACCGGTATTTGCCTTAACTCCACTTAAAGCCCAGTTTGAGGATCCGTGAGGATTATTTGTGAGAGCTAGAGAGGTCGTTTCGGAGGTCATATGAGTCAGGTAGCTGAGGAATTGCATCGAGTGCAGTCTGTGTCTTTTGGAGAGCGGTGGTAGCAGCAGCGGCAGCAGCAGCAGTCCGAGGGCAGCTCAGCGGGACGCGCTCTCCAGCGGAGCCGGGGTGGCCGGAGTGCCAGCGCGGGAAGCGGCCGCCGAGCCTGTCTCACTGGGGCTGCTGGCGATGGTGGCCACGCCGTCGGGCTGGCATGGGCCCGGTGGCAGCCCCACGCCGGCAGTGGGGGTGGCAGGGGCTGGCAGCCCTTGCAGAGTCTGCCCGCAGACGTGGTGGTGCTTCTCCCAATCCTTGTGCTGGCAGAAGGAGCCGCAGTAGCGGGCAGTGTTGCAGCCGCTGCAGGTCTCGCTCGCTTTGCGCCCGCAGTTCCAGCAGCTCTGTGGGGATGCAAAGCCAAACCTCAGCCCCAGACTGTGCACCCCATCCCAGAATGTGCACTCCCATCCTAGACCATGCACTCCCATTCTGGCCCATGCATCCCCATCCTAGACTGCACACATAATCCCAGACCATGCACCTGCATCCCGGACCCTGCACATCATCTTGGACCATGCATCCCCATCCTGGACCATGCACCTCAATCCCAGCCTGAACACCTACATCCAAGACCACACACCGTATCCTGGACTATGCACAGCATCCTGGACTGTGCACTCTATCCTGGACCATACCTCCCCATCCTGGACCTTACACCCCATCCCCAGGCTGAGTGCAAGAAACCCCCTCTTCTTCACATCTCATGGTATTGCTGCAGCACCCCCATGCTTGCACACACAGGTGCTGTAAACTTGGTTGCAAAAGGAGCAGGTTCCAAATGCATGTGCTGTTAGAAACCCTGCCCCCCCAGCTCATCCCTGCCAGTCCCCACCTCGCTCGAGTCCTCCTGCTGATTGATGACTGTCAGAGCGTCCTCTGAAGCCTGGCGCTTGGCCTCGGCCAGGGCTCGTTCCATCTTGGCTCGCTCCGTTGTGATCAGCTCATGGGCTTTCCGCTCGGCATCCGACACGGCCTTCTGCAGTTCGGACATGGCCTGACGCTTCACCTCGTTCACAGCTTCTTCTGGAAGGAAGGCGGCTGAGTACAACGCGTGTGGTCACCCCAGCCCAGCTCTTGCTTTCCCCTCTGCTGCAACACCATGGGAGAGCTGCAAGCATCCTCCCCAAGCCGCAAACGCACTCTGACCCTCATCAGCCCCACCACCATCCTGATGCAGCACGAGGGGGTCATGGAGCAAAGACCCTGCCAGCTGGGCACATCGGTGGGTGCTGGTGCCCACCCCACACTCACCAGCCTTCCTCCAGATGTCCTCGGGCATGTACCCAGAGAGGGGCCGCGGTGTGAACTCACGGTGAGCGTCTGTGAAGGAGAGGGGACAATGCCATTAGGAGATGCTGTCCCTTTCAAACCCACCTGCTGGCAGGTCCAGACTCTGGAGGAGACGGCACAGGCACCCTGGAGAGGGGCGCAGCCCCCCCAAATGCACCCCGGGGCCCCGGGGGTCAATACCTAACTGGGGTGCCTCAGAGGCAGAGGAGCTGTTGTGGGGGCGGGCGGAGGGGGGGCTGCCTTTCTTCATGTCCTCGACGTCGCTGTAGCGCCGGATCCAGTGGTTGAGCTCCTCGCGGTCGGCCTCCTGGCACCGCCGCAGCACCGTCAGCGACCGGCGCGTCTTCTCCACCATGTCCATGATGCAGTTCAGCAGCTGTGGGGGGCAACATCAGGGTTTGGGAATCTGCTGGAAGCAGCTGGGGGGCTGCAGTGCCTGGGGGTGGGATTCAGGCTATGCTGGGCTGTGCTGGGGCTGGTGGCGCTGCTCTGGCTCTGGGGAGCAGAGGATGCGCAAGGACCATGGTGGGGACAGAGGGGAAAACAGGGAGAGGACAAAGCATGCACACCAGCCCTGCAGGTGGGAAGGGACTGTCGGGGGGCACTACGTACGTTGTTGAGGTGTTTCCACTCCTCTGCCCATTCCCGGTCGGTGAGCCGGTGGTCGATCACCTCCTCCTGCCGTGTCCCATGCACTGCTGCAAGGCAAACACAGGGCAGGGGTCATCCCCGTGCAGCACCCCTCTCCCCTGGGGAGCCTCCCCAGGCCCTTTCTCAGCCATGGTACATGGGGATACAACCACTCACCGGCGGGCCGCTGGCGCTCCCGCAGCTCCCGGGGGTCGGGGTGACGGTAGGCGTCACGGTAGTGGTGCGCCATGGCCATGTCCTCCAGGCGGTAGTGCTGGGGCAGGGGAGGGGCGGCCGGGGCATGCCCCAGCCCGTTGGGAGGGTGGCTCAGCCCGTTGCTGGGGCTGTAGCGCTGCGCCGGGCTCATGGTGCATGGCCGCTTGCTGAGGTGCTCGGGGTGCAGAGGGTCTCGGTCCAAACCGTTCTCTTTGGTCCTGGATGAAGAAGAAGAGGTTGGTCCCTGCCAAACACCAGTGCTTGCCACCCCGGGGAGGGTGGCAGGGATGTGTCCCTGGAAAATAATCCCTCGCACCTGTCTGGTGTCCTCCTCTTGCCGCTCTCGCCCACCTCCAGGAGCAGCTCGGAGGAGTCGATGGGAGAAGAGGCATTGGCGTCCAGCAGCAGCTGCTCGTGCTGGGCCAGGTACTGGGCCGGGGTCTGCTTGGCCATGCGGGCGCAATGCAGCAGCTCCCGCTGCAGCAGTGGCAGGTTGGCCTGTGAGGGGGATAGAGTCCAGTCCACAGCCCCACAGACCCCCACCAGCCCAGCATCCAGCTGCTCAGAGCCCACTGCAGAGCCTGCTTGCCTGAGCACAGCCCCCTCATCACAGCACGGCTTTGCCCCCAGCCCATGGGACAGGCAGCAGCCTTCTCTTTGGGGTCCTGTTCTCTTTCCCCAACAAGACAACCTTGGACCCCAGTCATTGCACTGTGCCCGGGCCAGGTCGGAGGACACATATGGCACCTCACAGGGTCTGGCCATGTGCTGGCACACGCATAGCTTCAACCAAACCCTCCTGCATGCTAGCAGGGATTGCAGAGCATCATCTCCAGGCCAGGTCGATCTCCTCTATCACCCTGTCTCTGTGGTGTTTACCCTGTGGACCTAGACTCCAAGCCTAGGGGAGACCCCATCCCATCCCATCCCATCAGGCACGAGGGCTGACTGTGAACTCCCACCCACTGTGTCCTCCCATGGCACTGCAGCCTCTATGAACAAGAAAAGTAGCAAGAATTAAGCAGCAGAACTGCCTTTCTGCCCAGGCTGTCTGGCTGCCAGCTCTGGTTTTCTCTTTAGGCAGCTGATCCACAGCCAAACCCCCATCTGTCGCACATGTTAGTGCCCGAGCTGGAGATGCACACTGCGGCCAGCAGAGCTGGACCCTCCCCTTCCCTGGCTGGAGGAACAACCCCACAAAAACAAGCAAGCCCCGGAGTCTGGGAAGCACGCCGAGCCCGGCTGGTTGCAGTTAGGATAATGAGAAACATCTGGAGCCCGTGGTGGGAACAGCTGGGAGCAGGGTGCCAGGGAGGCCGGCAGGGCCACCGCGCGCTTGGCAGTGGGACAGCGGGGATGGCTCCCAGCCCGCCCTGAGTTATGAGGCCACCAGCACCCAGCTGGACCTTGTGAGCCACATGGCTGGGGATGCACTGACCCCTTGCTACTGCAGACCCTGCATTCCCCTGCAAACCCAGGCAGGAGCATGAAGGGGCTCTGCCATCCGCCCCCAGCCAATTTCAGCTCTGCCTTCCCCTGCCAGGAGCAAACTGCTCGAGCAGCTTCGCAGGCAGATTCCTGTGGTGAGGATGGACCTTTGTTCCTGGGGGCTGGGGAGGCAGAGGTGAAAAAGGGTATTTTTTTGCACTTTTTCATTATTCCTCTGCTAATGAGGGACAGGCAACGCTGGACTTGAACATCTGCCAGCAGCATCAGTGCTGCCAGGCGTGCCAGAGGACGGTGAATCCCTCCAAAGCAGGGTGACAGTGCAGAGTCAGCGCGAAATTAAAAGGCAAATAAAGAAAGGGGATTTTTAATGAATTGCAAATGCTAACCAGCTGGCCCAAACCCCTTGCTTTATTGCAAACAGCCCCAGCCTCGTGTGACTCCACACGTGCAAGGAGCTGGATGTAAGGCGGGGTGGAAAATGCACACCCAGGGGGGATGCGGGTAGCCCCACAGGCAGCTGCCGGCCCTGACCCCAAAGCCACCTCCCAAATGCCCCTTCACAGGCGATGCCAACGCTAACCCTGATGTCCTGACAGTGCCTGGGTTGGGACACCCACCTTGAGGAAGGGGATGACGAAGGGTCGCAGCGGGAAGTTGGTGGCCTCCTGGAGCTTGGCGTGAAACTCCTCAATGGTGAGGGTGGAGTTCTGTGGGGACAGCCCGGGCTCAGCACTGCCAGCCATGCCCCCTGCTCCCCCCTGCATCCCCTGGGGATGCTTTGCTGTTTCTCCCCCCCATTCATGCCCCTCTCTCTGCTCTGCCATGCTCAAGGGAAACCTGTGCTCAAGAGAAAACCATGCTTGAGGGAAAACCATGCTCAAGGCTTTGCTAGCGATGCCAGCAGTGGGGACCCAACCCTGCCTCATGCCCACTCAGGGTACTGTGCACATCACAGGAGATGCCAGAAAAACAGCACCCATTTTTCCATGATTTAGATCAATCTAGCACCAACAGGACCCTTTTTCTTTTCCCCAGTTTAGCAGCATCTCCATTTCAACAGGAAAACGCAGGGTCCCTGGACAGGGCATCACCCCACCAGCCCCAGGGCCAACGCCGTGTCTGGCAGACGTACCACAAGTCCCAGGACGAGCGTGCGCACCCGCTCCCCGATCTCAGGGGAGATGTCGTTGCCAAACTGCTGCAGTGTGGTGAGGAAGCGCTTGAGCTTGGAGAGCTGGCGGGCGCCGCAGGCTGGCGGGAGCTGATGGGTGGAGAGGGAGGCAGTGGAGGAGGTGGCTGGCCCGTTGCTGAATCCATTGGGGGTGGACGGGGCCCCATTGATGGCAGTCGGTGAGTGGCTGCTCCCGTTCATCACTGCGAGGAGAGAGGGGTTGGGAGGTCAGAGCAGACAGCTGTATCCTGGCACCATAGGGACAAGGCTGGGATGGGGAGACCGGTGCATCCTGCCAGGTACCATGGGGACAGCACCCCCCAGGAGGATTTGGGATGCTGCTGCATCCCTGGGACCACATACTGGACCAATGCCTCATGCTGCAGGGGGCTGTAGGGAGGGATGGGATGCAGTGTATGCCCCAGTGCAGAGAGGGCCTGATCCTGCCCCTCAACATCCAAGACAGCCGAGGGAAGGGGCTCCATCTTGTCCCTCTGGGGAGTTGCTCAGCACCCGACAGGGAGAAGCCAGGAGCTGTTCTCCACAGAGCCCAGCCTGATGTGCAGCACGCCGGTGTCTCTGGCCCTGCTGCCCAGGCAAGGAGGACAGGAGCTGCCCAGAGCATCCTGTGCCAGGGAACCTGTAGGGGAACACCTGGGGATCCCAGCCCGTGGTGTGGTGGGACCCTCACTCCTGTGAGCAGACCACGCGAGCGCAGGGACCTTTCTGCATCCAGCACAGGCGACGGCACGCGTTACCCCAGCTCCCGACCGCGGCACCCAGGCATGCAACGAGCAGCTGGTTCCTGGGATCACACTCACCTTGCGGTGCCTGCGCCGCCCTGCCTACCCTGCCTGCTTGGGCAGGCTCTGCTCGCTCTACAGCCGGGCAGCACCAGCCGCCCGCTAAAGAGGTGCCGAAAATAACCCGGCGGCCACAACTGCTTTTATTCCCATGACAGGTGTGATCCTAAGTTAGACGCCGCACATGTTCCTCAGCTGGGATGGGGACAGCATTCGCATCCCCGTGACCCGCCAGGGCAGGGAGAGGGGCTGGCGCCAGGGAGAGCACCCTGTCCAAGCCCCTTGCGGTGGCACCGTGCCTCTCGTGGGACCCTGCGCTCCCCAGGGGGGCTGTGGCTGCGGCTCAGGTCTCTCATGAGAGCGGATGTTTCATTTTACTTACAAAGACAGACCATCGACCATTTCAAGCAACCATGAAAACGGCCGCGAGGCAGAAACGTCGGAGGGCCAGCGTCTCGATCTGCAAGCAAAATAAAACACGCTATGATGAGAGAGCAGAGGGGGCAGCTCTCAGCCGGGGGCCCTGCCGGCAAGGTTCCTTGACAGTGGGCATGGTGCGGCACATTTGTCATGGGCAAAGCCACCTGAACCTATGCATGTTGGGATGGACCCGGGTTCCTGCATCCCACCGCAGCCGGGTGGAGGGCTCGGGGGATGCTCAGCTGCCTAACACGGTCCCTGCAGTGCAGAAACACCCCTGAACAGCCCCAGCACAGGAGCTGATTTGCAACATTACCCTGAGACCAAGAACAACTGAAACACCATAGCACTGCTGGGGAGGCCATCTGCAGCCCTGGCCCCATGTCCTGCACCGAATTGGACCCAGAACGCCTCATCTGCTTCTGGACTCAGATTAAAAAGCAAAACCCCTAAGAGCGCAGCCCAGAACAAGCCAATTTCTAATTAGAAAGAATCTGGATGGGGCGCTGCTGGAATGCAGGGGCTGATGGGGTCTGCATCTCAGGGGGCTGTTTTAGAGGTGTTTTCCTCCCCACTGGAGTTTCTAAACAAGAAGTAGCTACAAGCAATACCCTGTACACATGCATGCCCGGGATACATCTCTGCAGAACTGGAACAACCACTCATGATGGCCACCTTCACTCCTGCCAGAAAAGCAGCCTCAGCACCTGCCCACCTGGATCCTGCCCTGTGCATGCCTTATCTGGCCGTGTGTCGGGATGGTGGCACTGCCACAGGGACCAACCCCTGGAGCAAGCCCAGCAGGTGTGCAATGAGCCTACATGCCACTGGTGCAGCCAGCGTGTCGAGGCTCCCCCAGTTCAACGATGCTACGGAGACTGAGGACTCAGACCTTGAGTCCCCACCAAATCCCATGATGCCACCACACTGTGGCCTGGGCAGGGCAAAGAGGTCCCCACCGCTGCAGTTGGCCATGACACCGCTCTGCCACCACCAGGTGCCACACATGGATGGGCAGGCAGGTTCCCACATACTCAGGTCTCCCAGTGAGGCGAGCTCTGACCCACAGGGACTCTCTCAACTCGCAGCATCCTCCACCCGACTTCCTGCAGGTGAGAGGATCCATGGCCACATGTTGCTCTGCACCACTGTTCCATGACTGTACAGCAGGGGACCAGGACATCTCTGTCCCCAAGCACCTCACAGAGTACTGTTGGTGATGGGCAGTGCCACGGTGCTCCTCATGAGCATAAGCACGACCCAGGGCTTGGGGTGCGCAGCCTAAAGCCCTTCTCCAGCGCAAAGATGGGTAATGCCACCCTGTGGCATGGTCATCACCACACAGGGGTCTGAGGACACAGCTGGTTCCGGTTGCAGCGTGTGACCTGGAGGAAAAGGGAGCCAAGCAGCCTCCCTGCCTTCCACCCTGTCCCCGTCCCAGCCAGCAGCTCTGTACTCACTGGTGTTTGGCATGAAGGAGGGGTGGCGCGTGGCTCCCTGCGTGACGGCCGGTGGCGGAGGAGGCATGCTGGGCGGTGTGGACCTGGACTGCGTCTTCACGTCGGCTGGCGAGTCAGGCATGGTGGCAGCCTTCGTCTCCGCGTTATCTGCAGGGAGAGGGCACAGGGTGGTGAGCAGGGTGTGCCAGGCAGCGTTGGGCTTCCCCTCTGAACAGGGGCCAGTTTGGAGGCAGAGAGGACCCTCAGGGGCCATGGGCTGGCCTGGGTGTCTCTGCTCCCTGGTGGACGACAGCAACCTTTGCTCTAGGCAGAGCCTGGGCAGCAGGGACAGTGCCTGGTGTCCTGTGTGCCTGCAGGGGATAGTGACCAACCTCCTGTGCATCTGTACAACGGTGGGGACGGTGCCCTGTGCCCGGCATTGGGACAGGGCAGGGTTCTGCTCTGCACCGGCAGTGCTAGCTCTGCCCCACACACAGGACACAGCCCAGCCCAGCCCATGAACAGCAAGCGTGTCCCTGCAAACCCATCCTTGTCATGTCCCAGCACCCTCCTGCCAGCAGCGACCTGCCCACGTCTTGGGAATCCCTGGCTTCCCGCTAACCCCTCGCCATCCCTGGCAGCTCTGCGCACGGCTGCCGTAATCCCAGGCAAAAATTACACACAGGCAGTAAATCATGGCTTTGTTATGGCCAGTCCTCGGTGGCAGCAGTGATGCAGGACCCACACACCCACCAGCGACTGTCCTCCTGTGGCCCCAGTGAGCTCCACGAAGGAGATCCCCAACTGGGGAACGCGGGGCTCTCTGCCATCACCATGCTGGGCTCAGCCAGGCGCCGCTGCCTTCCTCCCACCGCTCAGCGCTTCCAACCCCAAATAACACCCGGCAGTGTCACCTCTGGGTGAAGTGTGCCAGCACAGTCCCCTCCAGACGGCGGTGGTGCGGCACAGCCCTGTGCAGGTTTTTGGCCCCACGGCTGCCGTGCTGGGCGGTGCTGGGTGGCCCCAAGTGTGGGCAGCTGTGATGATCCATCAGTGTCCCTGAGCACGCACCGCCGGCCCCGGCCAAAGAAGGAAGCGGCCACCGCAGCTACCCCCCAGCCACGGGGTTCCCGCTGCGCCCCAGCACGCTCCCCGCCAGGCACGGCTGATAAACACTAATCTAATATGCATGCTTAATCCGCTGCAACTGTTGTGAGATTAATTGAACCCTGCAAGAGCACATTGCCCAGGCTAAATAAAACTGGGCATCCCGAGCAAGATGCTACTGGGGCTTGTGCTGCAGCCGACGGCGTGTGTGGAGGACTGGGAGATGGCAGAGCTAGTGGCGAGGGCCAAAATTTCAGGCAGTCACCATTGTGGTCTCACAGCATCCCCTGGATGATTCCAGCACCACGGGAGCATCCTCACACCAGAGTGCACTATTATCCTGCAGCTGCCTAGATGTGCATGTCTCAGTTTCCCTCTCCTTGCCTTCTGCTGCAGCCTCAGGAGAAACCCCAAGACCAAGCAGCATCCCTCTCCATAAAACAAAGGTTACTTTACAAGGCCTGCCAAAATAGTTTAGAAAAACACCTTTTATTTTCCTTTTCATGGACATACCCATCTCTGGGCAAGGCTTCTCCAGCCTTCCAGGCTTCTCCCATCAATCAGCAGAGCAAGATCCAGCCCCGACAGCAGAAGATGAACTGTGAGTGTGCACAGAGTATGATCTGGACTGGCTGGCTGCATCTGTGCAGCTGCAGAGCCTTGGTCTGCCCTCCTGGACTCAGCATCCCCCAGGGCACTGCCTGCAGCCCATCTCAGCAAAGCACGGCTTGCATTGCCTCTGCCGGCTGGCTCCTGCCCGTAGCAAGCAGGGCTGGCACGTTTCCATGATGCACGGCACCACAGCCATCCCCTCGTCCTTCTTCCCTCTTCTGAGCCTGGGGTTTACACTGTGGGGCACTGGCTGGCATTGCACACCAAGCATGGCACAGCAAGGCATTGCAAAGTGCTCTTCACATCTGCAACGTTGCAACCACCCATGTGCACATCTCAAGGCCTCGGCTCTCCATGCAACAGCCACCAGGCATGGGGACAAGCTGCAGCAGCTTGGGGACAGTGTGGCAGCTTGCCCAGGTAAGTGCACCTGCACCAGCTGCCCGCGCGGCTCCCAGTGCAGAGGGGCTGTGCTGGCAGGTTTTGGCTCTGCAATTGAATGCAAGTAGGAAGGAGGCAGTAGGCTGCAAGGTGTTCATCCCTGCTTGCATCCCTGTCCCTGCCTGCATCCCCGTTCCCATCCGCATACATATCCAGGACCATCCCCACCTGCATCCCCATCTGCATCCCTGGCAGCATCCCTGCATGCATAGCATCATAAAATCATAGAATGGTTTGGGTTGGAAGGGACCTTAAAGATCATCATAATCCCTGCCTGTATCCCCATTCCTGTTTGTATTCCCAGCACTGTTGCCACCAGCATCCCTGTTCCTGTCTGCATCCATGGCACCATCCCTTCCTATAACCCCATTCCCACTTGCATCCCCATCCCCCTTACACTCCATACACGTGTCCATGCTGAGCAGGAAACATGGATACACTTGTTCTGGCACCAACACAGCTTTTCCACAGCTTCCCATCGGGAGGAAAGTTTCCACAAAGCTGAGCAAACACACGGGGAAATGGGGCCTGGTTGTGTTTTTTCATGACTTTTCCTTTTTTTTCATAGTCATAAATTAACCCCAAGGTGTTTGCAACCCAAGCACAGCTGTGTGGGCACAGGGACAAGGGATGGCCCCAAACCCAATGGGATTTCTCCGTACCCAAGCCCAGAAATGCTCCAAACAAACAGAGACTGGGATGCCTGCAGGATCTGGCCACAGCTGTGGCACCAACCCAGGCCCTTTGCAGGATGGGGCAAGCTCTATGGCACGCAAAGCGGGTTTCAGGGGGCACAGTGCAGACTCCCAGCAGCACCACCAAAAAATTACTCCCCAGCATGACTCAAACTCCACTGGATTTTTTTTTCCTTCTTTTTTTTTTTCCTTTCTCTGGGGTAATTTGTCCCAGCCGCTTGGGGCTGTGTCTGTTTTCCTCCGTCTGGTTTCCATTAGGCCTGCGCAGCCCAGATGAATAAGTAATAATATAAAAATAAAAGGATTAGTATTTTCTCCTTGGCTGGCGGCAGCAGGCGTCCCCCACCCTGCCTCCTGGGGCCAGCGGATGCCGGACCCTGTACACCCCCATGCAAATCTGAGCCCCTCATTTGTCACACCAGAGGGTTTAACCCCTGGCACACTGCCCTGGGCATGGTGCCCACTGCAGTGCTGCACCAGCGTGGCCACTACACGCCGATATAGCCTGGCTTACCCCTGGCTTGCTCATGGCAGCTGGTCCCATGCCATCCCGGCAGCATTGCAGGGGTTGGGGTTTGTGACCCTACTCGGCATCAGTAACCCCGAAATCACTTGTGCATCACTTTTCCCAGGTGGAAGCTGTGGGAGAGCCCTGAGGGGTCTGTTAGCCGGTCCCAGAGCTGTGGCAGGGGGTCTGCTCAGCCATGTGCTCCCCAGTGGGCAGTGCCAGATGCTGGAAAGAACAAATGCATGGCACTGTGTGGCTGTGCATGCCAGTGGTCACCAAAACAGGGGACTGTGCAGCTGTGCACACCAGCGGGGACCAATGCATGGCACCATGCAGCCAAGCACAGCAGCAGGGAGCAATGTACAGCACCGTGCATCTGTGCATGCTGGTGGGCACCAACACATGGCACCGTGCAGCAGTGCATGCCAGCAGGCACCAACACACGGCACTGTGCAGCTGCACATGCTGGCAAGAACCAATGCACAGCACTGTGCAGCCATGCACACCAACGAGCAGCTCCAGCTCCCAGCACTGATGACTACGGAGCACTCAAGCTGGCTGCTCCCATCTCCTCTCAAACTCCCTGGGGACTGGGATGAAGAAGGCACGGAGCTGCCTTGGCTGCAGCCATCAGAAAGCTCCAGCTTCCTGCAGCCCTCTCCTCCCAGGCCACGCGAAGCTTCCTGGGCGAGGAAGGAGTTAAAAGGGAATTAAAAGACCAGCATCCTTCATGCTCTCCAAATGGCCACAAATGAAATCCAGATGCTGGAGGCGACGTCTCCCAAAGCCAGGCTGCCTCCAAAACAAAGGCAAGCATTCCTGCTCCTCAGCTGCTGCAGCCACGGGGGCCAAGAACAACTCCCGATAAGATGGCGAGGGACCGAGCTGTCCCAGCTGGAGTGCATTAGGGAAGCACACAGTGCCCGCGGCCAGACAGCAGCGCTGGCCACGTGTGCGAGCCTGGCAAAGGTGGTGGGAGCTGCAGGGCACCACCATCTCCTTCTTCCCCTGCACTCATTCTGACCCCCTCCCCGGGGATGCCGTGATGATGCAGGTAGGTGACAGCAGACAGCTCAGAAGTGGCTCATCCCCCATCGCACACGGAGTGGGAGAGAGCAAGTGTCTGGGGGATGCTGGAGGCACTTGGCACTTACTGGGGACCCAGCATCAGCAGTACCATGTAATATTTTGGGGAGCCAGGCTTGGGGGAGCAATCCAAACCACAGCACTCGTCAGCACAAATAAAGCCATTTGAAAGGAAATCCAATTAATTATCCTCTGCACAAGGTGTAAATGAACCCAACTTTGGCCAATTCTAGGCAGGCACACTGGAAGCAGAGAGCTCTCCCTGCAAAGAGCTCTCTCCCTGCTGCAAGGATGAAGCGATGCATTTTGCCCAGAGGTGCAAGGATGAAAGGACACAGATGTACCCAGAGGTGTGAGTACAAAGAGATGCAGATGTGCCCAGAGGTGCCAGGGGAGTGCTGGCAGTGGGGGCCCAGTCCTGCCAGGCACCTGGTCCCTGCCTGCACTCCTGCCTGCAGGCAGGGATGCTCACAAGGATTCATGGTGGTGCAAGTCGTGCTCTGCCCTGCTTCTCCAGCCTGGGGGGTGGTGGCCATCTGGCCCCGCATTTGGTGCCCGTGCCAAGCCAACCAGCCCACGAATTTGGGCATTGCCCCTGTGGTTTAGTTCAGCTTCTCAGCTGAGTGGACCCTGCCATCCTCGCACTGCCAAGGCAGCCCTTTGCACCGGCCGGCGAGCCAGCCTTCATCCCTGCCATCCTCGCCTTGCCCATAGGTGTCCTGGAAGAGGTCCCATGCCACTGGCCTGGGCTGGGCTGCTCCTCACCTGCCTGATTCAGGGACCAAAGTAGGTTTCACCACGCTCAGATACATCCCAACTTGCTTTGCATTCCCTGCAGCCCCATTATTTGAGGCAGCCCCAGTCACACAGCTTGCACCAGCACTGACAGCATCCCAGGGATGTCCAAAACTGCTGGGAGGATGCACCACGGGCAGCATTCCTCACTCAGCTCCAGGGCAGTGGCTGCCAGTGGGGAACCCAATGCCTGGTAACCTTCCGCCTCCCCCTTGCAAAGTCCTTGCTCTGTGCTGGACATCATCACCTAGGGCTGTGCTCACCCACGCACCCCAAGCCCAACAAATCCCATTTCTCAAGACCAGGGACCCAAACCTGCTGCCTCAGCTCCTCACAGGCAGTGCCAGCCGGCTCCCGCTCCCCCCGAGCCCACGTGGCGAGGGAGGAGGAAGATGGGTTTGATTTTCCTCAAAACAACAACAACAACAAGCCAAAAAAAAGGCACCCTCTCTGTTTTACAAGCCTTCATTTGCTATTGTTTATGTAAACAGGTAAATTGTTTCGTATCTCAATTAAAAACATCTGCCACATAAATGAATACCAATTAACTCATCCTGTTTTTAATTACTCTGTTAATTACACACAGGCAGCAAAAAGGATGGCAGGGGAATAGGGAAAGCATGCTTACAACCCCCCCTTCCCACCTTGCTCTTGGCAAGGATCCGAAATGTGCCCGGATAATGATGGATTGAGGTGGCTGGTGAAAACCATGGCTCGTGGCCAGCTCCGGCATAGTGGCTCCCTCCTAACCAGGCCGGGTGCTGCCGGGGTGCCTCGCAGGGGTCTTTCCCAGCACCCTCCCGAGAGGCGCTGCACCGCCCTGTCTCGGAAACTCTGGGCCCCGTGGGATGCACCAACGCTGCCTGCGTCATCCCCCGTGCCGGCGGCGGCCACAGCACAGCCCGGCTGGCTTTCCTGGCACTGGCCCCACGTTTGCTCTCAAAATGTGTCCCAGGGGAGAAAAACGTCGGGGATGCCAAAGCATGCGGGAAGGGCAGGAGGATGGAGGAGGCTTCGCATGGGTAGCATCCTCATGGACCGAGCACATCCTTGAGGCACCCGTGCTGCCCTTGGGAGCCCTCCTGCCACCAAGGGGCCACACCTCTGCATGGACACAGCACTGTGGGGTGAACACTCGAGCTGGGCCAGCAGTGATTGCTGAGGGACCCCAGGCGCCACCAGCCCCTCGCCCCCCCGGCTGCGGGAAGCCTTCCAAGCGAGCAGATGGGGCAGGGGAGCGGCGGCAGCGAGGAGGAGAGCAGAAAAGGCTATTTTCTCACGCTACATATTTTACAAGTTGAACATTTTGTGCATTTCAGCCTTGCCTGCAAAACCATCTCAGGCTCAGCCCTGGGACTCAGCAGCGGAGCCTGTGAGTCAACAGCGGCTGGCGGCGACGTGGCCGGTTGGCGTGGAGAGGGGCTGGGTAGCAAGGTTCCTCCCTATGGAAGGTCTGGCTGGGGGTTCCCCTGACCCACTGGCACTGGAGGAGCAGCAGGATGGCCAATCACCATGTCAAGCCCTTCAAGCCCCAGCACAGCATCTGCTGCAGATGCTGCCTGTAGCATTGCAGCCTGGTGCTGGTATTTGACACGTCCCACCAACAGCTCCCAGGTGTCAGGGAGAGGTGGGCACACATACACCCTCTCTGCTTCCCAGCTGTCTTATGCTCCTGGAAATTAAATATACTGGCTAAACACTGGGAGTAAACAGTGCTGTGGCCAGCCCGGCACACCTGGAGGCATGTGAGGAGCACGGGGCTGGGGCTGGGGCTGAGCCCACCAGCAGCACCAGCTGGAGCTGCCTCCCACCCTGGAAACACCCACATCTTGGCCACAAACTACCTCCTCGGTGCAAGGGCTGCGGGTGCATCACTGTGCAGCCATGCCTGAAGGGTGACTGGTCCACCGATGCTTTACCGAAAGGGCTCCCCAAAACTGCTTGGACCCCCAACTGCCTCCCCCAGTTGCAGAGCTTTGAGGGCAGGGAGAGGATGAGGCTAAAATGCCCCGTTCTGCATTTTTTGCAGCCACTTAGCTGTGTGCACAGGGATGCTTGACCCCAAAGGTGGGTTCGACGGCTGGAGCAGGGACAAGTGGTACAAGTAACCAGGAGACTCGGGGAATTCTGGAGGCATAGAGCAGCTGGAGAAAAGAAAACATCCACCTCCACACACCAGCGCCAGCAGGGAGCTCCCTGCGAGGTCCCTGCAGCGTGGGAATGTGGAGGAGCCGCCAGCTCACTAGGGACCCTGGGACGGATCCTGCTCTACAGACACTAGGATGGTATCAGCTCTGAGGGGGTGTCAAATCCAGCCACGTATCCCTACTGCCACTGCATTATTGATTCTTTGTCTATTTTTTAAATGCAGGCTCCATTTCAAGGCAATTTTGCTTGTGTGAGATTGAATCAAAAAACACAGGAAAAAATATTAATGAGAATCTTACAAAATAAACAGGAAATCCCTTGGATGTTTTCTGGAAGCATTGGTCAGCATCTTCCACAGGGAAGCCGTGGGCTTGTAAAGGTGGGGTTGCCCCTGGGGAGCCTGAGTGCGCTGGGAGGGACGGCAGAAAACAAGCTTCAGGAAATCTAAAAATAAACCCTGAACTGGGCAATGACACCAATGCCAGTGGCTCCCAAGCAGGGGGGGGGTCTCCTCTGTGCCACCAGCCTGGTCTCACTCCCCAGCAGCTATCGTGAAGCATGCAAGAATTGGTCCCAGCTTGGGGATCCCCTTGTCCCCAGCCTGTGCAGCAGCTAAATGCAGCTCCTGCCCATGGTCCAGCTTGGAAGCACAAGCCAAGGCTGCAGCATCCAACCTGAATCCCCTTAACCCCAGCAGCAGCAATTCAGCTTTGAGCTCAGCAGTGCAACCCATGGGATCAGGCCCTAATCTGCCCAAAACCTTTTGCACACTGTGCTGGCTTGGCCAGGAGTAGAAGTGGCGTTGGTGCTGGAGGTGAGGGATGATGTGTCCCCCCTAGCAGGGCTCAGCTCCCTGCCCCACTGCCAGCGCTCACGCATGCCTTCCCTGCAGCCCTGTGCTCCCTGGCCAGCCCACCAGCAATCAACTGACCCTCATGAAGAGGCATAGTAACACACATTTACGGGGTGCTTCTTCTCCTCAGTGAGGCACCCCACAGCACCTTGCACTCCTTTCCCCGGTGGCCGTGGGCAGGGTACACTGCAGGGAGCCACATCGCCTCTAGACTGCACTGGGGCTTTAAACCAGCTCCCCAGGAGCCCAGACCCAATTTCCGTGGCAAAGCTGGATGCCACACAGCTGCGCCACCCAGATCCTTCCTGGGGTTTTAGACCCTCAGCCCTGGGTTTCCTGCAGGACCTGCCAAAGCCCTTCCGCGGCATGCGGGCTGTGGGCAGCCCACCTCAGCAGTGCCCACAGGGCTCTCCCCGAGTCCCGCAGTGCCAAGCGTGCCACAGCGATGGGCAGTGGCTCAGAGTCTGCTCTGCCCTCCCAGCCTGAAGCAGGACTGAGTACTAGGGTATTTTTCCATCCTGCACCCTGGAAGTTCCCAGTGTAAGAGGCAAATCCTGGACCGACACAAAGCCTCACTGCTACCCTGCCCAAACCTGGCATCGACCCTGTGCCAGCACCCAGCAGGACACAAGAACAGCCTCTTTCCCCCCAAGCATCCTGGCTTTTCCTCCCTACAAGCCAACATCTGCAGTCACACATTTTAGAAACAAAACACGCCTGACATCTGTCTGTCCCGGGTAGAATCTTACCTGCCAGCACAGACACCAGCCAGGCCTGCCAGGAGACAGCAGGCATGGAAAAACCCATCTGCACAGTCAAGTTCATCTCTGCTCTCCTCCCCAACCAAAGCAAAAGCAATGCTCAAAACTTCTCCCTGCACGGAAACGCGCCACGCGGGGACCTGCCTTATCCACCTCCAGGGATGCAAGTGCCCACCCTGGGCAGCAGCTCAGCCGCGGGACTCCTCACCCAAGGACCGCAGGCACAGATGGGGGCTGTCAGCATCCTCCCTGACTGCTGCTCCACATTTGCTGTAGGATTTTGGAACGGTTCTCCCACATCTCCATGCTCCTTACCATAGCAGAGCTCACCCCGCTGCAGTACTGAGCAGACGGATGCTTGCAGAGTGTCTTCAAGTCGCTCGACAAAGGAGCGGCGAATTAATATTCCTTTTAATTAAACGCAGAAAAATCTCTTTGTTCCTGAACAGAGAGAAAACAACAGAGCGAAGAGCTCAAAAGCTCTTTCTAAGCTAGAGACAAGACCATCGCTTCGATTCAAAGACACTGTCGATGTGCACGTGACCTCAAATTAAAAATACAAAATGAAACCCAGCAGCGGCAGCAGCTCCTTTCCGAAAGCGAAGGAAAGTTGAAAAGTTTTTCTTGGTTAATAAGGGGAAAAAAAATTCCAAGAAAAGGTGCTTTTAACCAGAGAAATAAATACTCTGCAGTATCTGAAGGCACCATCCAGCAGCGAGGGCTACATTGGGGAATGACGGGGAGCCCCAGCAGTGTCCCAACCCATTATCACGGAGGAACCACGGAGTAGTGCGGTGCCAGTCCCTCTCCATCACTACACCAGCAGCATTCTCCTGGCAAAGGCAGGCCAGGTGTGTCAGCAAAGGCTGCTTCATGCAATTCTGAAGGGAAAGCAGGAGCCAGATGCTGATTAATGGCTGTGAGGAGCAAAAGCAGGGCAGCGCGGAGATGGAGAGCTGGATGCTCTCTGAGACAGCCTTCCTTCCCAAATCCACACCCAATATATCTGACCCTTGGCACACGCAAGGACAGGGCGCGTGTCACCAGCACGGCCCCGTGTCCGCCTGTGTAAACACAAAATTACACTGCCATAGCTGGAACTTCCCAAACCAGCCCTGGATTTGCTGGAACTTCCCAAACCAGCCCTGGCTTTTCTCCCACAAACTCTCCCGAGCGGATCAGCTCCTCCTCGCCACAAAAATCTCTAAATCCATCCATCTCTAAATCAGTGGCAGCCGGAGCGGGATATGGAGCCAGTAGAGGAGGAGGGATGCAGGGATGTAAACGACTTCTCCCGCTGGGCAGAAGTCGTGAGCCACGACGGGAAGGCTTTGCTGCGGGAGGGGGGCACAAACTCGCGTGGGTTCCCGGGGATGCTGGGCTGCCCCACGCCTTCCCGCATCCCCCCGCGCTCGCTCCTGCCCTGCCCCCGCGGCACGAACCGCTCCTCCGCGCGTTGCCCGCGGCACGGACGGCGGCTCCGGTGCCCGCTCGCCCTGCCCCGTCCCGAGGTCGACCGAGAAACTGGGGCCGCAGAGACCGGGGCGGCGGGGACCACGGGGGCTCGGGCAACGGGGAGCATCCTCGTTCCCTGCGCATCGGTGGCTTCCCCGACACAGGGAGCATCCCCGACCACTGTGCACTAGGAGCATTACCAGGGCACCGGGAGCCTCCTCGATTTCTGTGCACCGAGCGTATCCCCGGACACCGCGATCCTCCCCGACTCCTCGGAACCAGTAGCATTCCCCGGGCACCGGGAGCATCCCCAGCCCATCTTCACCGGCAGCCTTCCCGGGCACCAGGAGCCTCCCCGACTCCTGCGTACCAGAGCATCCCTCGGGCACCGGGAGCCTCTCTGACTCCTGGGAATCAGTGGCAATCCCAGGCACCGGGAGTTTCCCCGATTTCTGCGCACCGGGAGCATCCCCCGGGCACCGAGAGCATCCCCGGAGGCTTCCCCGGGCACCGGGAGCCTCCACGATTCCGGTGCACCGAGCGCATCCCCCGAGCACCAGGAACCTCCCCAGGGCACCGGGAGCATCTCCAGTCCATCCTCCCCGGTAGCCTCCCCGGGCACCGGGAGCCTCCCTACTTCTGGGAACCGGTATCATCCCTAGCCCATCTTCCCCGGTAGCCTCCCCGGGAGCATTCCCAGAGCACTGGGAGCATCCTCGACTCCTGCGTACCGGGGCATTCCCCGAGCACCGGCAGCCTCTCTGACTCCTGGGAACCGGTAGCATCTTCCCCGGTGGCCTTCCCGGTAACACCGGGAGGCTTCCCGATTTCTGCGCACCGGAGTGTCTCCGACTCCTGGGAACCGGTAGCATTCCCCGAGCACCAGCAGTATCCCCAGTTCATCTTCTCCGGTAGCCTCCCCGGTAGCACCGGGACCATTTCCCGGGCACCGAGAGCCTCCTCGACTCCTGCGAACAAGGCGCACCTCCCGGGAACCGGGCGCACGTCCCGGACACCGGCAGCCCCCCCCCCCCGGCCAGCCCTCCCGGTGGTACCTGGCGCTCTCCGTCCCGGCTCCCGTTCCCGGATGGCACTTACCGTCCTGAGGAGCGGCGGCGTGAGGTAAGTCCCGAAGCAGGGGCGGGCAGGGCTGGGCAGCGCGGGCAGTGGCCCCCGGCGGCCCCGTTAAAGCGGGCGGAACGCGGCCCCGCTGCCCCCGGCTCCTGCCCGGGGCCGCCGGGCGCCGCCAGCCCGGAGGTCGGGTCGCTTCCCCCGCTCCCCCCGGAGCAGCGTGGGAAGGCGGGGGGAGAAGCTGGTAAATCCGGGGGGCCGGTTCAGCGCATCGCGCGGCGCCCCGAGGCGGCCACGGGGCCGCGGCAGCGCTCGGTGCCGGCCCGGGCCGCCCGCCCGCCCGCAGCGCCCGCAGCCGCCGCCCGCCCCGCACTGAGCGCCGCCCGCCCGCGCCGCGGCCTTAGAGCGCGCCCGCCGCCGCCAGGGGGCGCCCCCCGCCCGGGCGGGCACGGGGGGGGCGGGGGGTTGCACAGCACTGGGGTGTGCAGGGGCAAGGGATGCGGGAAGGGGGGGCGGGCACACGGAGGGGCGCAGGGGGACACGAGGGGTGCGGGGATGGGGACACACAGGGGGTGCGGGGGTATGGGGGTGCGGGGAGGGGGGCGGCACCGGGGGGGTGCGGAGAGGGAAGCGTGGTTGCGGGGAGGGATGAGGAAGCGGGATGTGCGGGAAGAGGGCGGGGGGTGCGCGGTGCGCAGCGCGGAGGGGCGATCAGGGGGTGCAGGGACAGGGGGTGCGTGGGTGGCTGTGGGGACATGGCGTAGGCAGGGAGGGGGAGACACAGTGTGTGCGGGAACACGGGGGGCGCTGCGTGGGGGCACGGGGCTACACGGCACCGGGGAGGCTGCACGAAGACACAGGGGTGCACGGCACTGGGGGTCTGCATGGCACCGCGGGGGACTGCACAGGAACACAGGGCTGCAAAGCACTGGGGGGCCTGCATGAGGACAGGGCTGCACAGCACCGGGGAGCTGCACAACACTTTGGGGGCTTCACATGGGCTGGGGCCTACATGGGGAATGAAGAGCCATGCAGGGGATTTGGGGTTTGAGGGGGCACATGGGACTGCATGGCAGCAAGAATCTGCATGGGCTGCAAGGAGGTGCACAGGGACTCACAGGCCATGCAGGGGGTTTGGGGGCTGCAGGGGGCTGGGGTTTGCAAAAGATTCAGGTTTCACATGGGCTTGGGGGTGGTGGAGACTGATGGTTGCAAAGGCGAGGGCGCTGCACGGCTCAGAGGCTGCGTATATTTTGAAGGGCTGCAAGGGACTGGGAGTTGTTTGTGTGGGATTAGGGGACGGCAAGGGGCAGATGTCAGGGCTTGTCTGGAACCGTCTGAACAGCCAAGGGGCTGGGGCTGAAAATTGTGAGGGCTGGAGTGGGCTGGGGGGTTTGTAGGGGGCTGGGGGGCTGTCAGGGACTGAAGTTGTGGTTGTTCTGCTTCCTTCTCCAGAAGTCCAAGAGCTGGGGTTGCAATAGGAACAGCAACATGCACAGCCACAAGCCCCACAGGCACAGTGCCTGTTGGCGCCCTATGGTCCACATGCCCATCCAAGCCTGGTCTCAGAGTGCTCCCCACCCCTGCTTCACCTCAGCAGAGCTCCCTAGGGTGGCCATGTAGCCCTGGCACTGCAGGAATGCCAGCAGGGTGCTTTGTCTACCGTGGTTTATGGCAGTGGTGTGTGCATTCACAGCAGCATCTGCCCTTTCCATGTTCCTGCCATGCCCTTCCTGGACACCTCATGCCAGTTGAGGAGTAGGATTAAAAATTTCCTTCCCCTCAATTTCTACTACGATGTTGTTGCTTGCTTCTGCGCTGGGTAATGCCAGCCCTGCTAATTTCCCTGAGAGCCAAACCCCTGCCTCTTTGCGTAATTACTCTGTTTGGCAGCTGCCTTCCCTCTGTGAGTTGCTGTGTGGAGCCTTTGCCACCCTTATAGCTGTTGTATTACTCATCCTTTCCCAGGGCTTGAGCACTAGGGACCATGGCAGCTCTGCCAGACTGAGGGTCACTGCACAGCTGTTGTACAGCTGCTGCTGGGCTGTTGGGTGGCACTGTTGCTGCCAGCGCGTGGCCCTGGCGTGACTGATACACCATGACTGCGTGGTCACTGTATTGGCATCGCATGGATGTTGAACTGCCTCTATGCAACTGCTGTACGGCCACTGTGTGACCATTGCATGACCAATAAGTGACCACTCGTCACTGCATGGCCAAGCTGCTCTCAGCATCACCCCACTTGTGGCATTGCAGGGGGAAGGTGCTGCAGCACGCTGACCCAGCCCCCTCCACCCTGCTCTTGGACATCCCAACCTCCAGCTCTAGTTCTGCATCCCTCATTCCCAGAGGGAGGCCCACAGTGGCAGTTTTACCCCTCTGTTGCACTCCCTATGCTGGGCATGCATGAAGTTCTTGACAGCCTTTGTACCTATACCGGTCAGCATGGTGTGCGCACGCTGTGCCGCATCTGGGCAGCATCACACACCCTGCTGCTGCGCACCCTGCATGCATTGCCTGCACTTCCTAGCCCAACACACTTGGGTTGCCCCTCCCTTCACAGCTCTCATTCCCTATGGGGCCTCTCCCCAGGAGCTTTTTGCAGGTCAGTGTCATGGCCCCACCAGGACAGCCCCACCAGGACAGCCCCGTCAGCAAGGACGCACCAGCAGCAGAGGAAAATCCACCCCCGCGCACAGCTGCACCCCTGCCTCGCCGCTCCCCCGGCTTTGCATAGGTGGCACCCGCTGGCACATGCAAATGCCAGCAGTGCGTGTGCATTTGGCCATGCGGTGCAGTCCCCTGCTGGCACACGTAGCAAGGCTTTTCAGAGCACCAGCCGTCACCAAGGCAGCCCAACAGTGCTCCCGAGGCAGAATCCCAGGTTTCTGAGGAGCCAGCACGGGGCTACTTTGAGCTCTACTGCTGTGTCTGGCCACTCACCAGGAGAGCAGGGACCTGACCACAGAGGTGACCATGCTCTTGGCCAGATGGGCTGTCCCACACATGCCCTCTGATGCAGTGCAAGCCATTAATATATTGCAAACCCATCCCCAGGGACCTGCGAACATCCTGCCCAGGGACACCTCAAGAGGACCTGCTGGGAAAAGCCACAACCTCTCCAACTCCTCATTAATTTGGGGTGTATCAGAAAGATGCTATTAAATACCTGGCACCAGCCAAGGGCATCAGACTGAGGTGGCTGTGAATTATAGAATCATAGAATCACAGAATTGCTTGGTTGAAAAAGAAAAAGACCATTGAGATCATCAAGTCCACTACTAAACCAGATCTCTGAGAAACTCATTGACCCATCTCTTAAACACCTCCAGGGATGGTGACTCTACCACCTCCCAGGCACCTCTGCCAGTGCCAGACCACCCTTTCAGTGAAGGACGTTTCTCTACTGTCTAAACTGGACCTCCCCTGGTGCAGCTTGTGGGCATTACTTCTCCAGGAGCTGCCTGTCCACGGGTAGGATGGGCAGGCAGTGGCACTGTGGCATGGATGGGACAGTGTGGGCAGGAGGGAGCCATGCTGTGTCCCCCCAAGCAGCGTCTGGGTGGCGGGGTCTGCTTCGTTTCTATTCCACGCACGCAGTCTGTAATTTTGGTCTATTGAAGTCATAATTCACTACTGTGAAAATAAACATTTGTGTTAGCTCACTTTATTCGGCGGGCCTCGTCTGAATGTTAATAATTCCCTGCTGGCGTGCTTACACATGGCCTTGGTGCCCGGGAGAAACCCTGGGCACTCGTGGCTGTGGCTGTGACTGTGCCCAGGGTGATTGGGGCAGGATCTCACCATCCTTCATGTGCTGTCCCCATGGATTCCGGTTTACAACCGAGAGGAGATGGGGACAGAGGTGCCACTTCGAGACGAGATGGGGACAGAGCTAAGCTGGGAGTAATGAGGGAGCTGCCTGCTGCAAGATAAAGTTAATACAGAGGTAATATTTTGAGTAAAGCATATTTGAGTCCAGCATCTGCTCTGGACCTTTTCCTGCCCATGCCTGTCCCTGGTTATGTTTACTTGCACTGATTTGTGGGTGCTGCTCCCACCTGCAACAGGGATGCCCCAGCAGCCACCCTGTGCCACAGCTGAGCTGGGACAGGCAGGAGAACACCTGGGCCACATCCGGCTGTCCCCATGCCTGTCCCGGTCCCCACTCAGCCCTAGAGGGACAGTGCTGGCCCCAGGGCTCCCCAGGTTTCTCCCAGCTGGGTGCGGGGGTTGGTGCTTCCCCTTCGAATTTGCATCTTCCCAGCCTTTATCTTTCTCCCAGTCTCTGTATTGCTGCAATTACAGACACTTTAAAATACAATGATCTGGCTGTTAGTGTGATGGATGACAGAACCTTTCTGTCTGGTTTAAATCATCACTGAGAGTCAGCGAACGTTCCCCGGGTTAACCCCTTCGTGCCTCCCCACTGCCCAGCCCAGGCATGGGTGCTGCCATGTGCCCCACGTGCCACACGCATTCATCACACGCATTGGTCCCAACAGGCGGGGATGGGGGGGGGTCTGGCATTCCTGGGCTCTATGCTGGTGGGGAAACATCCCCCATTCCTCAACTCCCTGAGACCCCAGGGTGGATGTGGTGCAGTGGGGCAGAGATGGGACCAATCCCACTTCCACAGGGCCAGCAGCCCCACTGTGCTGCGGTGGGAAAACAACGGTCAGGCTGGGAGATAAGCGCCTGCCAGGGCCTGATAGCTGCCTGGATCTGTCCCAGCCCAGGGCCTGGTAATCCTTCCCCCAGCAAATCTGGAGCCCGAGCAGGATGAGACCCTGCAGAGTTCCCACCCGGCAGAGAGGATGGAAACTCCTATAATGACTCGGTGTCCCTCACCCGGAGCATGATTGATAGTGCAGTGTGTAACAGCGGGGATTAACTGCACTTGTTATGGCAATTCCTGCTCCCTTTGTTTTGAGGAGCCGGCATTACCTGCCACCGCACATCCTGCCCTGCATCCACTGCTGCTTGTCCACCCTGTTCCCACCAGTGCTACTCCCATGGATGTCTTGGTCCCATGGGATGGTATTGGTACCATCACCCATCATTCCTGCTCGTGGGACCAGTGAGGAGGAGTGATATCCTCCATCTCTGGAGAGAAAGGCTGCAGCATGGTTTCTCAGGGAGCTGCCCAGGACCTGTCCCAGGGGGCCCCAAGGCATGGTCTGGCGGTGAGAAGGGTAACCAGCGTCTGGCACAGTGTGCACCACCAGATATGGTGCCCACTAAGGGTGGATGACAGCAACTGGCAACAACCCTCTGAGGAAATAGTCGCCACCATGTGCCATGTGGGCCCCATATCTGCCCGCGCACATGACCCCGTGCCTGTTATCAGGGCCACACATGCAGGCTGGGGGCAAATGCAGGGGGTGTTGTAGGCTCATGCTGCCTGTGCCCCACTCCGGTCTTTGCATCTACCATGGTACTGAGGTCTCTTTCTACCTCATGGGTGCCCATATATCAGTCCTGACCCACTTCCTCTCTCCCTGTAGCTCTCGCTCAGCTCCTCACCCTGTCTCCCACCAGCGCTGCATTTTCCTCCTTCTTCCCAACATTCTGTGAGCTCCCACAGCCCGGGCTCTTGCTCAGTCCCATCGCTTCCCAGCCTGCTTGTAAGAGTTGATTGCTATTCAGGCTGCGTCCCCCTTTCACAAGCCTCAGGCTTTTTAAGAAAGCCCACGGTGTTGGTTTATCACACCTTCCCCCTCTCTGTGCTGGTGAATCATCCTCACAGGCAGCCACGCAGCCAGAGCCTGCAGCCCTGCCCTGCCATGGGCAGCACCCATGGGTGCCCCAACTCCTCCACTGCATTTTGCCAGGGCTCCTGCCATGGCCTGGCTCTCGCAGGAGGCTTGTCTGGAGGTGAAGGCACTGAGCCGTGCAGGCACTCAGCTCCTGGCGTGCCACAGATTTCCTGTGTCACCCTCAGCAAGTCTGTCTGTCCGTCTGGGTTTCTCGATCTCTACCTGCTCCCTCCTGGGTGCCTCTCTGTGGTCTCCTCTAGATGTGGCTGTGCCAGCAGCACGGAGCAGAGCTGGGGGACTACGTGGGGCCGAGAGCTCACAAGCCGACACAGAGATGCAAAGCTCTATGCTATGCCAGCATCCCTGTTCTGCATAGGGACGTGTTTGCTCAGAGCATCCCTGTGGAGATGCTGTGCTTGGGGCAGGGAGCTGCTGGGCTGGGAAGGGTTGCTGCAGCTGTGGATGGTTGTGTGGATGGACATGATGGCCTGAATCTCAGCGCATAAATCCAGCCCAGAGCCATCGCTGGTAACTGGACTGCAGCCCCCAGTGCTCTTCCCCTGACATTTTTCTTGCATCAAGAGCTCTGGCTGGCACTATATTTCCTTGTGTGTTAATTCATCAGGGAATGTGGGGGGGAGATAAGGGGCTGGTGGGAAGTCAGTGGCTGGGGAAGACGGCTCGCCCGCCTGCCGGCTATCGCCCGCCGCAGTTGCATCCGCCGTGGTAACATCTGCTCGGCAGGAAGTGTCGCTCACCAGCCTTTTGGAAGAAAAGTGGTTCATTTGCACCTGGCCTCCCTCCTCGCCCACTCATGGGGGTCGCCGGCCTCGGGGTCACCTGCCCTGCAGGCACCCCAGCCCCTCGCTTCCTTGGTTGAGGGCTGGAAGGAGTAGCATCCCTGGCCATCGCTGCCTGGAAGTGGACCTAAGAGTTTTGTGGCTTTTGCACAATTTCCATGACATTAAAAGAAAAAAAATCCTGTTTTCCTGGCTGACAGATTCATTCCATCTTTGTGGCATTTGAAGGGAAACCAGGCCCTACAGCTTATCATTCCCTCTCACCCAGGCTCTGAAAAATCACCAGCATGGCTTAAACACCATGAGACTTTGGGATATGACACCATTCCTCTGGGTGCTTTAAGGTTTTGGGACTGCTGGAGCCAAGTTTCCAGAATTTCTTTACCACAAGGAATCTGGAGACTGCCTTGTGCTGCTTTGGGGTACATGGAGACACTGCTGACCCACCATGGAAGCAGCACCCAGAGGCAGAACAGTTAATAAGTCCTGCCAGCCTCATCCTTGTCCAGTGGGAATTCACTGGGAGATGCTGAGCAAAATCCCCTGAGCTGCCCCAGTGAGCACAGCACACTGGGAGGACCACACACCCCACCACAACAGAGAGGATCCCTCCTGTTCCTCCGGTCACTTGCCCAGGGAGCTTCCGTCTCCATGGCACTCCTCCCCTTTGCAGGGCTGGGCAAGGGGAATGGTGGTGCTGAGCCTCCAACCAGAGCCACATTCTCGGGGCCTGGCCCCTAATACTGCCTGGGGCATGTGAGGCCTCCATGCAAAACCATGGGGGGGGGGGTGTGGCGGGGATAAGATCATCTCTCAGCCTCATCATGGCACTACCATCCCTGCCCCTTGCCCAACAGGCAGCCCCGGAGGGCTTAAGTGTTTTCACACTCCCATTCTCACCCTCAAACCATGGGGTACCCAGTTGCTTGCCATTCCTCCCACCCCACAGGCTGCAGCTGCCTGCACAGGGCTCTTTAATGATGGGAATTTAATTAGCTTGCATTGCACTTCCAACACCTCAAGTCCCTGTAAAAATCAATCGGAGCTGGCGGGAGGTGGTGCAGCACAGCCTGCCTTCACTCCGGCACACGGCTCGGCCCAGGAGCAAAGCCCTGGGGATGCTTTTAGAACCCCTCCAGGGCCAAAATGCCCCGGCACTGGGCTTGGGCCGCATGGGGGTCAGCACCAATTCATGCTGTGCCAGGGGAAGCCACAGCCTCGCAGTAGGGAGGTCTGGGATCCATTACGAGGTCCAGATGCAGCGGGGGACATTACTGCTGTCTCTGGCCACCTGCATCGTTTCCAAGTTCCCAGGCTAAAAGCAGGGCTTGTTATCAAGAGCAAAAAATGTGCCACCTCTGTTGTACTTCATTTCCTTTTCTCCACCTCTTCCCTGCCCGCTGTGCATCGGAGATAACAGCTTTCTCCGCTGAAGCCAGAGTGCGGGGCAGGCAACGGCCTCACCAGCCCTATCGCTGCCTTGCCGGCTGCAAGGAAATCAGGAAGCTTGCAGAGATATTTGGCCAACAAAATAAACATTTCTCCTGCCAAGATCCTAACTGGCAGCTTGGCGAGCCCACAGCAATCTGCACAGCTCCCCTGACTGCAGCTTTCTGGTCAACGGTGCCCACCAGCACACTGCGACAGCTCTGCCCCTGCCCAGCCACCATATCAGTGGGTGCCCCTCACCTGGGATGGACCCAGCGTTGCTGCAGGAGGCAAGTCTGGGGACAGGGACCCTAGCACAACTCCCACCTATGGCAAACTGGCATGGCACGATGGGTGCAGCATCCAGGGTGCACCCCAGACACTGCCCTCAAAGCCATCCTCGCTGTAGTCCCAACCCATGAGGTGGGTGCCAGGCTGGGCAGTAGGGCAGAGGACTGTGGCCAGAGCACGGTTCTGGTGGGGAGAGGGGCACATGAGGGGAAGTGAGGCAGAGTGCCAGTATTGTTCACTCGGGGCAGACGAACACAAGTGACTCAGCTGGCAGACACTTTCCTGCCCGTGGTGGGCCCAGGCCCAACAGGTGCCCCCACAGAGCTGCTGCAGCCCCTCAGCCAAGGCTGGGCCGTGGGGTGCCCTCACCCTCTGCGTGGCTGTGCCAGTGCCAGGGGGATGCACTGATGGACATGAGCCGCGTGCCACCCCCGGGAGCACTTGCCTGCTCTAGACTGTGTTTAGACATTAGGAAGAAATTCTTCACAATGAAGGTAGTGAGGCCCTGGCACAGGTTGCCCAGAGAAGCTGTGGCTGCCCCATCCCTGGAGGTGTTCAAGGCCAGGTTGAATGGGGCTTTGAGCAGCCTGGTCTCATAGGAGGTGTCCCTGCCCATGGCAGGGGGGTTGGAAGTGGATGGGCCTTAAGGTCCCTTTCAACTCAAACCATTCTATGATTCTACAGATAATTCTATGATTCTATGAGGGAAGTCACCTGAGCCATGGCGTAAGACATGGCCACAGCCACCCACCACCTTCCTCCCACTGCTGCCCAGCCTTACCTTGGCCAGTCCTGCCTGCCATGTCCAAGCATCCCAGAGGATGGGTGTCAGCACCCTGGTGTGTCTGGCGCAGTCAGCCTGATCCCACGTGTCAGAGCAGGAGCTGAGCCGTGGAGGGAGATGCTGAGCAGTGTTGGGGCGCAGGGTGTCGTGCCCATTCGGTGCCTGCCCTGCCGTGAGGTCCGTTCATGTGACAGCGGGAGCTGGGATGGCAGCAGAGCCGTGTCCTGTGGCGAGAGGGAAGGTGAACAGCTGCCGGGCAGTGATAATGCAGTGCTGGGGGGAGGCTGAGCAGCTGCGCCCGTGTCCTTCCCCAACAGGAACCATCTGCGACCAAGCCCAGCTTCCTATCAGCCATTCCGGTCTGACTTTCCAACAACTTCCCCTTTGTGCCGGCTTCACTTCCTCACCACAAGGGGCTGGTGAGGTGCAACTCAGCACCGGCAGCACCGTGCAGCACGATGTGGCTCTCAAAGGTGCAGCTCAGCACCGGCAGCACCGTGCAGCACGATGTGGCTCTCAAAGGTGCAGCTCAGCACCGGCAGCACCACGCTGCATGGTACAGCACAGCCAGCGCAGTGTGGCATGGCATGGCATGACATGGCATGGCTGTCAAGGTACAGCACTGCACTGGCAAAGCAGGGTGGCTTGGCTGGCAATGATGCAACACAGCACAGTGCAGGATGGTGCAAGTAGCACAACATCATGGTCCAGGACAAGGGTAGCTGCAGGTAGAGCAATGCAGCCCCACACAGCACGGTGCGGCCTGTCACAGCGTGGTCACTGCAGGGCAGCACACCGTGGCTGCCACAGTGCAGCCTGGCACAACCAGCACGCTGTAAAACCGAAGGCTCAAGCTGCTTGCTGCAGCCCTGCAACCCGCTGGCCTCTTTGCCCAGCCGTGGGGATGAGAATGTCCCTTGGATGCTGCTGCCCTCCTGAACTGCACCTGTAGCATCAGCACCATGCCTGAGACAGGCTCCCTGCACCAGCCTGGCATCGGGCATCGTCCTGGCCTGCTTGGCACTTGGGATAACCCCCTCAACGGTTAGGAGCCCCCCCCCTTTGCCATCCATCCCTGCAGCCCTCCCTGTGCCGAGGCCCAGGCTCGCCGAGAGCTACCAGCAAGAGAAACAACTTGTTAGAAAACCGAAAAGCAGCTCCAGGCTGCAGGTGGGAGGGAGGAAATGTGTCCTAAAAATACAGCAGCGCCTGCACGGTCCCCGAAGGTGGCTGAGCAGATGGTGTGTCTCGGCGGCCACCTGGGCTCCCACAGATGGTACCCGGGGCTCCCTGCTTCATGCCCCTCAGCCTGGGGCTCCTGGTGTTGGGGGGACAACATGGGAAAGAGATGGTGGGCTGCAAGTGGGAAGGAGGGTCCTAGAGCATGAGGGTTCAGGGGTGCTGTGCTGCAGGGGCTCAGGCTGCAGGGCAGAGCAGCGTGAAACGGGTTGTCACCAGCAGAGTTTGTAGCATCTGAGTGTAGCCTGGGGCCCCAGAGGATGGCGAGCACGGTCTGGGTGCTGCAGGGAGACAAGGGGAAGCCCCAGCACAGGGCTGATGTGATGCACCAGGGCTGCAACCATAGCTCCAACCCAGGAAGGACATCACACACTCAGCCAGGGCTGCGCACTCAAGGGAATGCAGCTCCTCTGTCCCAGACACACATCCTGCATCCCAGTGATGCTGGGGGATCCCAACTCCATCCTGCCCACCTTGGATATGCCCATGCCCTACCAGCAAGGGCAGAGCAGCCTGGCTTTGCAGTCTGAGGACTGGCAGAGGTTCCAACAGTGTGTGGCTCCTGGGAGAGGAGGGCAGCCACGGGCTCCCAGCTGCCCATCCCATGGGCAGGAGGGTTTCCATTCGTGTTTCATGTTCTTGCCTCTTCCCCTTTTATTTCTGGCAGGACGGGCAGCCACAAGGCCCAGGTGGGCTCAGCATTGTTGGCTCAGGGTTTTGCCAAGCTGTGAGGGTCAGGCTTGCCTGCAATGAGAGACGGGAAGTGCACAGGGGATTAAAAGGTAGTGGCCACTCCTGGGGAGGGTCCTGGGGCAGTGTGTGAAAACCAGAGGGTTTCGAGGCCAGCCAGGAAATTCCCACCCAGCTGTGACACCATGCTCCCCATGTCACCTGCAGCAGGAGGGTTTTCTCTGCAGGCAACAGGAGAGCACCTGCCCAGGCAGCTGCAGGCGCAGTGCAACAGTGGCATTGGGCTACCAGGGGATGGGAAATACCCCAGCGTGGGGGGAAACCCCAGGGTCCCAGGATCTTCACTGGTGTGGGGGGAACCCATGGAGCCCCTGGGTTTTCCTGGGCATGGGGAGAAACCCTGAGGCTCTGGGGTCTACTCTGACATGGGGGGAAACTTGGCATCCCAGGGCTTGCCCCAGTGTGGGGGAAACCCCTGGAATCCTGGGATCTGCCATGGTGTGGAGAAACCCTGGGGTCTGCCCTGGCATGGGGGGAATCCCTGGATTCCTGGAGTCTGCCCTGGTGTAGGGGACCCCTCCTGGAATCTCAGAGTCTACCTCAGTGTGAGAGGAACTCCTGGGGCCCTGGGGTGTGCCCTGGCATGAGAGGAACCCCTAATATCTGCCCTGACGTGGGGGGAACTTCTGGAGTCCCAGAGTTGGCCTCGGCATGGGGGGAACCCCTGGGCCCCTGGGTCTGCCCTTGTGTGGGAGGAACCCCTGGTGTCCTGGGTCTGCCTCAGCATAGGGGGAACCTCTCAGGGTGCAGGGTCTTCCCCAACACAGGTGACATCCCCACACCCTCCAGGGAGCCTGCTCGTTCTCCCAGCCAGTTTCTTTCTGAGTCAGAGCTGCACATTTGCTGCCGAGCAGAAACTTCCCCCTCGGTTAAGAAGAAGCAGGACGGGCTCCCACTGCCCCCATACTCAGAGCAAGAGGGCAGGAGGAAAGCAGAAACCCCTAGGGGGCTGCCGGGGCCACACCGTGGCACCCAACACCTGCCTTCACACTTAGTGATGCTGTGTAAGCCCCATGCTCAGCACGACATGGCACGGCGTGATATGGCATGGCACGGCATGGCATGGCATGGTATGCTTCTCTGGTGCTTGGGGATGCCCCAACAGGCTCTCACTCAGCCCCCTGTGCTGCTCAGGCCCACACGCCCCACTGCCCTAGCACCCCTCTCTCTGCCTTCCTCTTTCCAATGAGATGGAGGTGGCCACCCTGGAGGGGTGAAACCCAAGGTGAAAGGAAACCACGGAAACAACCCATGAACAAACTCTCACCAGCAGCTTCTGGAACCAAAAAGAGACCATTGTGCCCCAAAGCAAGCACTGCCTTTTGGGCTGAGGTGTCACATGGCCCTGGTTGCCTTCAAGCAAGCAGCTGGCTTGGGGTTTTGCTACACTGATGCTCAAATCTGCCTCTTCCACCTCTGGAAGATGTGGATGCAGGAGAAAAGGCAGGAGCTGGGGATGGGAAGGAAAGCGGTGGCTGAGACAGGGAGATGGAAGCTGCTGAGAGTTCACATGAAACACAAAGACGAATTCTTTAAGGGGAAAAAAAGAAATCAAAGGGATGTGGAGAGGGAGATAAGAGGGAAGACAGAGCAGTAGACGGAGGGAGCGGGGAGGACATGGGCAGAGAGAGGCAGGAGGTGCGGGTGGAGGCGAAGCTGGGGAGCCGGGGGAGCTGTCTGGCGCAGTCTCTATCATCTCTCTCCATCACGGTAGCCTAACCTCAAGTAGTTTTTCACTGAGATTGGAGTGATCAGGTAGGGCTGCCCTCGCAGGCAGCTGCAGGGCTGTGAATAAGCACCTGCTTATCTCTGCCCAACGGCTGTGCGAGGCTGCAGATTGCGGGGAGGACGGGGAGCTGCCTGCCGGCTGCGATTTCCATATCAGCGCCCTGCAGCCGCCTGCACCAAATAAACACAACAGCCCCATGGACAAAAGGTTAATTATCAATTTTCAGAAAGGGAGAGAGAGGGGAGGGGGAGAGAGAAGCAGAACGGCTGTCGCCAGCCGCGGGGATGCGCAGCCGTCCCCAGCTGGGGTGCTGGGCTCTGTGCCCTGGGTGCAGCGGCCCTCAGCATCCCTGGGGTTGTGCCAGCACCTCTGGGGTTTCAGGGAAGGAGATGAGGACAGGAGTGGGAATGGGTTTGTGCGCAGAGACATGGGAATGGGGGAAGATGGAGGGGGAAAGGGCCCTTTGCAGCCCCACAGTTCAGCTCTGGCTGGGCAGCAGAAGGTTTGGAGGAAGGCACATCCTCCTCCTCATGGGCATGCGAGTTCCTGCTGACTCCTGTCCCCAGAGCCATGTTTCTGCACTCACTGTCCTCCTCTTACTGGAGTGGCTGTGGGGTTCCAGCTCAGCTGGGCCAGGGATCTTGGGGAGAGATGGGGATGGAATCATAGAATCATGGAATTGCTTGGTTGGAAAAGACCTTTGAGATCATCAAGTCCAACCGTACCTGTCCAGTACTAAACCAGACACCTGAGCACCTCACCTACCCATCTTTTAAACACCTCCAGCGATGTTGACTCCACTACCCTCTTTGCCCCAGCCCTGTGGGAAGGGAGAGGTGGATGGTAGTGTCCTCCTGCTTGTAGATCAGACCAGGTGAAGCAATCAGGGATCCTCATGGGTCCTTAATCCCTGTGCTTGGGGCCAAGGCTTGCCCCTTGCTCCTGTCACCCAGGAGCAGGTTGTTAAACAGGGCTGGAGGTGTTGGTACTGCCCTATGTGCTGTTGGTCACCTTATGCCCCACACTCCTTTGGACAGTGTTTGATGCTATGGGATTAGGGAACTTCTTTCCAGCCACAGCCACCCCTGCATCCAGATGGTTTTCTCATCCTGTGACGGGGTCCTATGCTGAACACACCCAGCTGGAAAGCAAAGCCCTGTGTGAGCTTGTAATGCTCCCAGCACACATGGGGGATGTGGTGCCTGACAGCGCGGCACAGGGCAGCAGCCGCCACACTGCCAGGAAGCCTTGAGCCCACACGGCGCCAGATTTAGCCACCAACATACTCCTAAAAATAGCCAGGAGCTGGGAGGCTGGCGAGAAACATCTGCTGTGACAGAGAGCAGGCAAGGAGCTCGGGCTTTCATCCCGTGGGACTGGGGTACACAGGGCTGGGACTGTCCTAATCCGCCAGAGAATCAGATGTGCAGCCATGGCTAAGAATATTGGGGGTTAATAATATTTTGAACTTAGACAGGGCTTTTGCGTGCACAAGGCTGTGCAGCTCTTGCCTGATGGATGCTTGCAGGACCCTGGAGAGGTGAGAAGAAGGGTTTTGCCAGGGGATTTGGGGTGAGAAGTTGGGGGGCAGAGCTGGGCCTCAGGGAACCGTAGTGCCCAATGTGAAAAGCTGGGGTCTTTGGTGTAGCCCTGACCTGCCTCAGAGCCTGGGAGGGGTCTGGCATCCAGATGGCAAAACACACTAAAAATACTGGGCTAAGTATACAGGGGAATGCAGGTGGCGTGTAAGCATCCCAGACCATGGCAACCAGCTCCCCCCAGCTTCACCCCAGCCCCCCCCAAGCTAACTCCAACCCAAAATACTAACCCAGGGCCCATCTGGTGTCCAACTGATGAGCACAGATGTGTTTGGGATTTCCGAGCCGGCTGGCAGCCATTCAGACCTGTCGCAAGCTGCACCTGCTGCAGGATATTTTCCCTTCTGGATTTAATCCCTTCCCTCCCAGCAGTCCCAGGCATCCCCAGGGCTGGGGAGACAGTGGGAGAGCACCCCCCTCCCCCATGTGATGATCTTCCTGCATCATGCCCACCCCTGCAATAAATACAGATATGGAAGCAGGAGAGGGCTGAATTAGATGCCCAAGCAGGGAGGCTGGCATGGGGGAGAGGCATTGTGCAGTGCCCAAACCTCAGCCACCCACAAGGAAATTCTCAGGGGGGTGTCACAGCTGCTCTCCTCCAAGATGGATTTCAGCACCTCTGAGTTCTTTTGGGAGGGACAAAGGGGACATCTCAGTGAGCAGCCCTGGATGGCTACCTCTGCAGAGACCAGAGAACTTCGTTGCAGGCAACAAGCCCAAGCAATGCTCTCAGGCTTGGAAACTTGCCAGTGCATTACCCAGCCCCCCCCAGTCTCCCCGCCCCCAAATTAACGTGCTGTTATTATTTTTTAACAAGTCTCTCCCAGATCAGATGTTGACCCCTGTAATGATCGCGCAGCCTGCGGAGGGAATAAACAGCAAATCCCCTTCTAAATGAAGGCCTCGTGGAGGGATTAGGAGCAAAGGGGTGGCCTCTCCCCCCCCCCATCCCGCCCCAGCCAGGGGATGCCTGTGTAGATATGCGGGGCAGGAGGAGGCCTCGTCTGTCCGTCTGGCCTGTCTGAAGTGGTCCTGTGCGATAGGGAGTGATTAGGATTAGACACATCCAGGATGAGAGTTTTTTTCACCAGATAGAGATGATAATGGGACCCATGGGGAGGATTATGGTCCCTGTCTCTCCAAGTGAGCTGCCATCTGCGTATCTGTCTCCTGACGTATCTGCTCCCCCAGTGCACCCAGCTGGACACTCCCTTGTACGTACGAGGCCCCAGGACAGCAGAGCTGACCTGCTGCACCTGGCAGAGCTGGACCTCACACCTTGTCCCATCAGTAGGAGCAAGGGCTTGTGGCCACCTGGGATAGGACATGTGATGTCCTCCATATGAGCACAGCATCCAGCATTCCTGCATGTCCCTGGGGCACTCAGGCATTCCCAGGGCACCCAGCAAGCCTGCATTCCCTGTTGCTCAGCATCCCTGCACATCCCTGGGGAGACCAGCATTTCTGCATGTCTCTGGGGTACACAGGTATCCTCCTGCATCCCTGAGGCACCCAGCATCCCTGCATCCCCAGAGTATCCAGCATCCCTGGGGAACTCAAGCATCCCCCCATATCTCCAGGGCATGCAGCATCCTCCTTCAACCCCACCCAGCATTCCTGCATGTCCCTTGGGCACTCAACATTCTCCTGCATCCTCTGGCCATATCTGGAGCTGTGCTGTGGCCATTGATCATCAGGGAGAGGTTCCTTGCTCCTGCCCTCAAAACATCCCAGGGTCTTGAGCTCTGCAAATCAAATCCAGCGGCACTCGTGCGACTGGAGGAACTCTGTCTCGCAGCCTTAGGGCTGCAAAGGGTGACACATGGGAAAGCAAGGCTGGGAACTGGGAGGAAGACAGGGAAAAACACAGCCAATGTTGCTACTAAGTCAATAATAAGAGAAAAAAAAGGTCTATGAAAGTTGTGATTTGTATGTATTTAAGGACTAAGTCTCACAGTTGTCATTTTTCCCACTGAAATGCACATGGCTCTCATTTCTGCTCAGAGGCATAAGGATGGGCTGTTCTGCACAGACAGGACTGAAGGGGTCCCCTGCCTGCTGAGCAGCTGTGCCCAGAGACGCCGTCCCCATGACCATGCCAGCACCAGTGGCACGGTGCCCGGCAGGGTGGCAGAGGATTGCTGCCTGCAGCACCTTCCTGCGGGCACCGAGACAGGCTCAGGGTGTTCAGCCAACGCTGCCACCCTCCCTTGGGGTGGAGTCGGGGCCGTCTGCTGGTTCGGGGCCACCTCCATGCAGCTGGGATGCTGGCCAGGGGACTGGGTGACATCCCCCGACTTCACAGGGCAAGACTCGTCAGCTCCTGGCCTTTCCCATCCCCAGAGCAAGACGGGCGCTGCTGTCCCGGCTGCCGCGGGGGAGTGAGTGGTGAGAACTGGCCCGTTCCCATCGCTCGGCACCGCTGCTCCCTGCCAGCAGCATATTTCCCTGCTGAAGTCAGAGCCGCCCGGCAAAACACCCGGCTCCTGCCAAGCAGCAATTGCACAAACATTTCCTATTTGGGATGTGTGCGCCCGCTGCGCTGCATCCTCAGCTGCGATGCTGTCCCCGGGCTGGGCTCACACGCGTGTGCACGGTTGGCAGCACGGGCTGAGCACACGCACGTGTGTGTGGCTGGAGGAGCCTCCGCTGAAGGCTGGAACCACTGCGCTTGCTGTAATTACAGAGAGAGAGAGTGGCATTTTGAAGTTTGGATAAAACCTTAATTGAAGTCTTGGCTGCTGTTAATTATATTAAAGGCAGAGTGAGCGATGGGCTTTTTATTAGTTAATGAGGATTTTCATTTTCCAGCAGAGGGACCCTTTGATGTTTGCAGGACTAATGGCTGTTAAATTCAACTTGTTTGCTTTGCTGATGGCAGCGGGTGATGGGGAGCAGGGGCTGCTCCAGCCAGGGCTGGCCGGGAGCCACAGGACGCCATGAAGGGAGAGCAAGCTTGTCCTGCTCCTGACATGAGTTTTTTCAGACTTTTAAAAGCAGGCTGCAACCTTCCTCGTGCAATTAGCATTTATTAGGATTATTTTGCATTCATTCCCAACAGAGCCGAAAGCCAGCGTTATGCTACATCTGAAATAATTTACAAATATCTTTGCATCATTTTTCCCCACTCTTAGAGGGGAAGGGCTGTACAAACAGTTTGCTGTGAATATTCAGAGTCTGGGATCGGGGAGGTGACACCATCCATGCCGGTCGCGCACCCCAGCCACGTGGCTGCACGGCTGCTCCCCAGCTGGATGATTTGTAGCACTAATCAAGGCAGAGCGTACTTTGAATTTCAAATGCTGGCAGGAATGTGGGCTTTGGGGAATATTCAAGAAGGAAATGGGTTTGTCCTCAGCTTCTACCACAGCCCGAGCCATCCTGTGCGGGTATCAGTCAGGGATCTATCTGCCTCGTGGCACTCAAGCAGGCTCTCCCCAGCAGCCCCAGAAAACCCAGCGTCTATTTAAGCACCTTTTGGGGTGCCCTATGGCATGACTGGGGCTGTGCCAATGGGACATGATGGGGTGGGATTGTGGGGTCGGTCCTGGGTGCTCCGGGCCATCAGTGGCAGTGGGAGCAGGACCCTCTGCAGCAGAACCACAATAGCACTGAGAGATGCTTGTGGGGCTGGGGAGCAGCAGGTGATGGGGGGCACCAACTGCTGGTCCCCAGCTCAGCCCCAATGATGTGTGAGGCACAGTAAGTGCCCCCCACCAAAGCCCAAAAGGCAGCTTATTCCCTCCTGGGGGGCCACACTGTGTGTGGCCACTGTGGGGCAGGAGGGGTGGCTAGGGGAGCACTTCGCCAGTAATTACCCCTCGTCCTTCCCCGTCACACTGCATGAGGGGAGCCGAGGGGGGACAGCTTAAGCTATCAATGGTCCTGCCTTGATGGGAATAAAATATGCACTGAAAGACATGAAAACGGAGTAAATAAAAGAGATAAAAATGGAACGATCAAGCCAGCAACTTCTCCTCCTCTGATTAAAAAGAGGGAGTGGGAGGGGGAGAGGGGATGCGCTGAGCCCTTGAAGAGGCAGCTGCTGCCGCAGCCGCAGCCCTGATAAAGGGGCTGAGGCAGCCTGTTTGGGAGAGATAAAGTGAAGTCCCAGCGTTTACTGTCCTCAATCCAAGCCTTACCATCAATATTAATACAGCCTGACAAACTGGTGTTTAAGATAGAATAAATATAGACTGGTTCTGCTATTACCTAGACCTTATTAATCTGCTTGGAGGCATTTAAATGCCGTTAAAAATATGGAGTTTACTTGCTGGCACTTCAATGGCTTTACAATCCATCAGTGTTTTGTTTCCATCCTCCTCCTCTCCTTCCAAGGTTTCATCTGTGTGTGCCCACAGACCTGCACTGCTCCGGGCAGGGACCAGGACTGTGGTGGGGAACCCAGGGTTGGAGCTTTGCTGCAGGATGATGCCACTGGCTGGGAGATTGTTCGAGGGGATCAGGGCATGGAGGCACAAACCCGTCAGACTGAGTGACAAGAGCATCCCGGGCCTGGAGAGCCAGGACCCATATGCCCAGAGGATGAAATATTTTCATGTGTGCTCCTCACTAGGGGAAACTTAGGGCTCCCACACCCTGAGTGATGCTGGTTTCCCAGATGCCACAGCCCTCCCCAGAGTCCTAATTAGCCAGGGGCTCATTAGTGAGATGGGGAGGGAACCTCCCTCTTTCAGGCCGCTGCCAGTGGTTGCAGTGAGCCCCTGCACCACCCTGTTTGGCTGTACCTGGACTGCAGCACCATGCTGCATGGTGTAGGTGCTGGGCTGCCATGTGCCATGCCACCCCTGTGCTTCTACCCCACCAGCCCCGTGCTGGAGGTCCTGCTTGGTGGCACTGCAGCATTTTCAGACAAGGTATCAGAAGTGCTCAGCAGATGCCCGGTGCCATTCCTTGGGTCACCCTGATGCAGCAGAGCCCCAGGACCCACAGAGACAACCCAGCACAGGGCAGGATCTGGCAGTGCCATGCACACAGTTGGGGAAACTTTGTAAATGGTGGAATCCACGGGTGCCATGGGTGTGGTGGAGGCACCCTGGTACAGGACAGGACCGTGGGTGCCAGGCGCATGGCAAGGGCACCCTGGCACCAGGCCCCATGCGAGGCAGTGGGCACAGATGGAGCGAGCAGGCACGCGTGCGGGGCAGCGCCCGGCGTGAGCGGGCGGCGGGGAGCGGTGCTCATTAGTTGTGTATTATTCATCGGCAGCTTCTGTCGCCTGCCATCTGTTCCCGGCTGCGAGTCGGGCGGGCGGCAGCAGCCTAACGGGGTTGACGCGGCCCCGCTCCTGCTGTCACACCTGGGCTGCCACAAGAGCCAACACCACGCCGGGCCAGCACCCAGGCAGCAACTGGGTGGGTGTGGGATGTCCCCGCTGTCCCCCGGGATGATGCTTCATGGGGTGGGTGAGCGCCTCATGCCATGCCATGAGGTATCCTGCAGGAAGGATTCACAGTATGATGGGCACCCCCCCATTTCTACTGCCTCTGCTCAGAATCACAGAATGACCTGAGTTGGAAGGCACCCACAAGGATCATTGGGTCCAGCTCCTGTCCCTGCATATATCCCCCCAATATTCACACCGTGTATATGAGGGCATTGTCCAAATGCTTCTGGAATATTGTCATGACTGAATATTGTCATGAAATGCTTCTTGAATATTGCCTTGAATATTGCTCCTCTACAGCCTCCCCCATGGGAGGTTGGTTCCCTGCCTGTTCTCTACACTGGAACAGTATTAGGCCCCTGTTACCCCCCCAGAGCTCACACCCAACCCCACAGGGCAATCCCTCCCAGTCCCAGAGTCTGATCCTGCTCCCCAGTTTGCTGCAGGCTGAGTCAGAATAGACGCCCGGCACTGCCGTCAGCCGCGATTTTTATAGCTGTAATTAATTGCAGGGGTGGAGGGTTGGAGAGAGGTTCAACTCCAGCCCCCCTGGGATAGGGAATGAGCTTCCCACTCATGCTGAGCAGCTCTGGCAAATGCAGTGCCCGTAGCAGTGAGGAGGTGGAAAGAGGGGAGAGACTTTTCACCCCCTCAGTTGTACCATCAGTGCCATGGGCTTGGCGCTCAGCCCTGGGCAGGATTGGGTCCCTTTCCGTCACAATGGCAGCTCTAAACTGCCACCTGAACCCAGGGTTGGGCTGTGCCTCTGTGCCTGGAGCAGGAGGGATGCTTCTCCTCCTCGGAGAGCAGCAGCCAAGCTCTCTGTGCCTCCCGAGCAGCACCTTCATCCACCCGCCTTTTAATTAAAGCACTCGATGAACTATGTAATGAGAGCGCGGCATCCCTGCGGGCTCTCCAGCGAGCTGCCTGGGCTGAAGGTGAGGTCCCAGCATGGGGGACTTGCATCATCCCCTGTCCCCTCCCTGTCCCCTGCCTCGTTTCCACACCTCGACTGCATCCAGCAGCTCATGAGGGAAGACCAGAGCACTCACCAGGCCAGGAGCTTGCTGCTCTAAATTGATAATTGCTAGGTTTTAATTACTCGGCAGTCAAATGACCTTTTGCATCTGCCAGTGAGGCTATGAAACAGCTCCCTGAGTGGGAGCAGACATGCAGAGGGGGACAGGAGGGGGCTGCTAGGTCACCGGCTCCTCTGGACCCACATGTGATGGGAACAATGCTCTAGACCTCACGTGTCTCCAACGCACCCCTCGTTGCAGGCAGGACATCAAGGAGCAAAGGACTGGACTCTGAGGCTGCTGTGCAGCAGCGGGGAGTGAAGCTGGAGATACCAGGATGAAAACAGGACCCAGGTGTCCAGGGGCAGGGACAGTTCCCCAGGCCCTACGTCAGATAGATACCTCCAGCCACGGCTGGCCTTGCACTGGGAGGGAGCATGCCTGGGGCAGAGCTGGTGCCCAGTGGCCCCAACACAGTGCAGCATCCCCAGGGCAGAGTCTGAACCTGGGGCCCCAGCATGAAGCAGCTTCCCTAGGACAGAGCCAGCATCCACTATCCTGTGCTGCCCTCAGAGCAGCCTCATCCCTCCTTTTTCCCTTTCCGACTAGAAATAAAACTAGGCTTTCATAAGGCAAATCCTCCACTGCCGCCTGCAGCTGGGCAGAGGCTGGGGCCAGTCCAAGCCCCACGAGCAGCCCACAAAGCAGGCACAGCCCCTGTGCTGCCTGCACCTCACTCTGCATGCTCCTGCCTCGCTGCCAGCCTTCGCCTCTCCCTCCTGCTGGAAGGAGCCCTTCTCCTGGTGATAATTACTGAAAAGTTCAGTGCTGAGAGAGACGGGGGGAGGGATGTATTAAAATGCATGTGCACAGCTTGGGCCTTGCAGCAGATGTTGGCATAATTAGAGAGGAAAAAATTATGAAATTAATTTGTGGTTCAATGTAAATTTTGGCGTTGGGGGGAAAGCGCGGCCCCGCTTGCCTCCCGCACGCTGCCACAGGCACACGCGCCCTCGCATGTGCTCCAGCACACACCGGCGGCTGCTGGGACCATGCCAGGGGGTGTGTGTGGGAGCACTGAGCCCAGCAAGGGGGACAAGGTGGTGGGTAATGCCTGTCCTTGGAGGTACAAGCCTTTGGCAGTGCTGAATGCAGCTCCATTGCATCGGGGGCTTGGAGAGGTGGGCCACCAGCCCAGGGAGGTGGGCTACCAGTCCCTGTAAATAAGAGTGCAAAGAGAAGAGATTGGGGGAGAAAAAATAAAAAGCAGAGTCCAGCAACGGGTATGGTTGGTATTTCCGTTGACTCTCACAAATATGCTGACACTCTCGGTGTCACGATCCAGCTGGGGAATCCTTCCCCTTCATGGGGACAGTGTTGAGTTGTGCAGGGACCAACCTCACACATGTGCTGGTGGCATTCCCAGAGCCGTGCTAGAGCAGGGCATCAGGAGTAGCCAGACAAAGCTTCACTTTCTTCTCTTGGCTTTTTCCATCTCTGCTTCCTTTGGGACTCAGAGGGGAATTAATATCCACTGCCTCCTGCTGTCCACCCCTGGCCCCCTGGGGAGGAGGCACGGGCTCAGGTTAATGTGTCCATTGATCGGCGGCATCCTCTGGTTACGGTTGCTCTGCGATGCACCATTGCCTGTTTTGCCATTTCCAAAATGTGATGGATGGCCTGTCTCAGGCAGGCGTGACCTTGCCACCACAGCCTGGGAAATCAGGGTCAGACCCATGGGCCGTGGCTGCACTTGACTGGGCAGCATGGGGAGATGGAGAGCTCTGCGCTGGAACGTGCATCCTCAACACTTGCAGTTTGCATTTATTTACAGAAGTTGGAGAGTCTCTGAATTTGTGCTTTTGAAGGAGAGTGGGAGCTGCAAAAGCCTGGGGTTTGGGGAAGCTGCTGCCCAGCTGAGAACCCCCAAAAGCTCAGTATGTCCCCAAAGCATGGCCCCAAGTTGGACTGGAGAGAGAGAGCAAGCTGCAACCCCCAGCGTGGTCCCAAGAACTGCACCTCCCCACCTTCGTAAAGAACTGGGTCCCTAGGAGGGGGTGCTAGGCCCTGGTTGTGGCCACTCTGCCCCCTCCCTACTCTTCCTCAGAGCTGTGCTGGCCCTACTGGCTGGGAGTCATTCCCATGTCCCAATTAATCAGTGCAATGAGTGGGGATGCTTGGCTACAAGTTGACAGAAAAATAATGTTGGTGTTGACAGGCTGGGCATGGTGGATGTGAGTGAAGGGGAGCTCTCCATGGCCCCCACTGGGCAGTGTGGGGATGCTCTGGGCTTTGTTGATGGGAGAAGCAGGTTGCGGACAACCTGACAGCAATTCTCTGCATCTCCTTGGCCTCCTCCTGAAGCGCTGAGCTAAGGGGGCACAAGAGCTGAGCACGGGCACCACAGGCACGGGCTCATCCTGGTGCCCGCGTGCTCCTGGTGTGACTCCATCTGGCCCCATCTGCTCCCACCCAGGCTCGACGGGACCAAATGTGGGTCGTGGCGAGCACGGGTGACACACCGCGGTGCGACCGGGGAGCAGCTGATCCCCTCAGGCTGTGCGGGGCTGTGCTGGGATTACCCAGCTGCTGCCGAGCTGGCACAGGGACTGTCTCCTCCAAAAGGTTCCCTTCTAGGGGATTATGGATAATGCATCTGGAGCAGCATTCGCTCATCCAGGTTTGTGATTTATCTGAAAATCAAATTCCAGTAATCTCGCCTGCCATCTGGCCCCCGTGGACATGCGGCCGGCCCTGGCCCCGGGCAGCAGGGTCAGGGTGCGGGGCTCCACATCCCTCCCCAAGCATCATCCCTGAGACATCATCCCTGAGATGCCATAGGGAGGGCGGAGCAACCTACATGGTCCCTTGGGGTGACATAGGGCGCTCTGGATAGAAGGGGCCCCAGGGAGCCTTTTTGGGATGGTGAGGGGTGCACGTGGGCCGGGATGCAGGCAGGACCTGGAGAGGTCAGCCCCTTGCAGGGATGCTCTGATATCCTGGTGTCCCCACACATCCATGGGTGTCAGGGATGTGGGCAGGACCCAGAGAGTTTAGCCCCTTACAGGAACATGGGCAGGAGGAGGTGATATGGAGCAGGTGGGGACTTCTGCCTGGGTTGCTTGGGGACGTGCTTGCAGCATGGGTGTTCCAGGCCCTATTGGGGAAGGCAGAAGAAGGCAGAAACCATCCTTTCCCCTGGCAGGGAGGCTGCAGAGCAGCCCGGGGGGCCGGGGCCCCGGTGCTCCCCTCCCCCCCCCACGTTCCCAGCTCATTAAGGCTCTCCCATTATTCTGACATTTGTGCGCGTCACGTACCGGGAAGAAGTAATTTACTTAGAAGAAATTAAAAGTTCATTTTAATTGAGCGCACACTGCAGTATGCAAATGTGGGGCGCATTATGTACACTGATGCAGAGACAAAGGCTGTAATCAGCTGTTAACCCTCTGCAAGCCAGCCCCACGTGCCACAGCAGTGCCAGCATCGCTCCGGCCACGCTGGAGACCCCGTTGCCACATGCAGGGTGTCCCCTGGCCACGCGACTCCATGACCTGGCAGCATGCGCAGGTGCAGGATAAACCCTCCCGCACGTCTCTGTGCTGTGCCAGCTCGGATGCAGGAGCCAGGTTGGGATGCCAGAGATGGAAACTGTCCTCTAAATCACTGTGATGTGCTGGAATGGCCCTGAGCCAGCAGGATGGGATGCAGGGGCTCTCCAGGGGTGATTCAACCCTTCTGGGCATCCCCGATGAGATAAGGACAGAGGTGCAGAGTCCAAGCGAAATGGAAACGCAAGTCCAAAAGCCAAAATATGGCTCATCACATCTACAGCCATCCTCAAATTCACAATATTTGCAGCACCCGTTGTCCAGGAGTTCCTCAGCTGTTCTCTTTAATTTTTTTTTCAGGCTTTCCCCCTTTTTTTTAAAAAAAAAATTTTACTACCTGTCAGACCTGAGATTTTTAAATGGCAGTGCAAATGGAACTGGTTCGCAGATGCGAGATGACAGCCCTCTGCGGGAGACAGACAAATTACCTCCAACCTCGGCTCAAGACGCCCACAGACTCCCAAACAAAGGGAGGTGGTGAGGGGGGGCGCTGTAGCGAGTTGTCAGCGCTCAGCAAAGCTGTCGACACAGGTCTGTGGATGCTCTGCGGGTGCATGGTGTCTGCTGGTGTCCCATGCACACCAATGCCACAAGCCACCCTATTGCAAAGGGCTGTTGGGGATGGCACACGTGAGCATCCAACATCGTATTATGGATGGGTGGTGATAAAAAGCAAGGGGGATGTGGGGACAGAACCGACCCCTTGGAGGGAACACACCAAGGGTGACAGGGCGGACTTTACATGGACCCAGGAGGGGTGATGCTGTTGGGCATCCCTGTGTTTGCCTGGACTGTGCTTGGCACTGTGCCAGCATTGCCAGGGGTGGCAGGGACAGACCCAGGATGTGACCTTGACACCCTGAGAGGAGTGGCGATGGCACTTCACCCCAGGGACAGGCAGGATTGGGTGCAGCTTGGAGCTTGTACTTCCACTCCGCCACTCTTTACCTGCCCTGTGCTCCCAAGAGCTACAACCCCAGTGCTCCCAGTAGCATTGTCAGGCAGGGTGGTCTGGGCAACCCCAGCGCTGCAGGGAAGATTTAATTGCTGCCACATAACCTTTGCCTCCCATCCCATGTGCCAGCCGGGCGCTCGGCTCTACAGCTCCAGATGGCACCCGGGAAAGAGTTAAGTCCGCTGTGATCAACAGCAAGAAGCAAGTGGTAAACAATTTTTCTCTCCCTCTGCTAAATTAATATGCAAATTCCCCCACCCCCCACACCCTGCTCTTGCTTCGAAATTAGCGAGGTAGAATGCTTGGGCTAATTATGCATTCAAACGAGCAGGCATCGTTAATGTGGCACTAAGAGGAGCCTGAAAATGATTGTGAGACGATGAAATTGAAATTGGAGCACGGCACTTCTAATGCATCTGGAGTCACTCTTGCGTGCCCCGGCAGATGTAACCTGGCAGTGACCGGCAGCCCCTGCCACCCTGCCCACACCCGGGCACCCGTGCCTACAGCACCCGCAGCACCCACAGCACCCTCCTCCTAATTCTCCTCTCCTAGTCCAAAACCAACCGGGTTACAAGATTTCCCGGCCAAATTCCCAGCCCAGGGATGGAGGAGTGGGATGATGCCATGCTGTGGAGCTGAGACCTGTGCATCCAGATCTCCCAGCTTGAGCTGGAGAAGGGGAGGCCACCCTGGAGCATCCCCAGGGCACAGAGCAGCTGGGTCATAGTCAGGACTGATGGTGCTCGAGGCAAGCAGAGAATCTCCTGGTGCAGCCCTCAGCGAGTCTGTGCAGGTGCTGCTGGGTGATGCTGCCATCAGCCTCCCATGCTCCCATGGTCTGGAGGATGGCTGGGAGTACATTTCTCCTCCCCAGGCTGAATCCTGGCCTCTGAGGCAGCCAACAGGGCCTGAGCTTGTTTGGTAAAGCTCCACGTGTATCAGCATTTGGATGGATAAACCTTCCGATGGATAAACCTTCTCCTTTGCCTGGACACACTCCTGGGAATGCTGAAAACTGACAGCTGAAAGGAGGTCACAGGGGGGTCTCCTCCTCATCCCCACGTCCCAGTGGGCCTGGCGCCCAGAAGTTGTTGATGCATCCCAGCAAGGAGCAGCCCAGCAGCACATCCACATCCATCACGTTGTGCGGCCCATGGTACAGCCAGGCATTAACTCCTGTCCCAGGGCTGTCCCAGGACAGGGCTGAGTGGCACTGTGACATCTAGGGCCAGGCTGGGGGCTGCTCCATCCAGCGTGGCCTCATCCTCTGAGGAAGATGGCACCTGCAGGTCTGGGGATCTGCAGAGGCAAAAGTGGGAGAAAAGGCTGAGAATGACCAGACAAACAGGGAGATGTTTTACCTTGGGAATGAACTGCGGGGGATGAGTGATGATGGGATGTGACGGACACATGGGATGACGAGGGATTCACAAGGGAACTGGCTTAGGATGTCACCAGCCTCAGTCTCCACTGGGCAAACTGCTCATTGGTGACTGCGTGGGCTTGGGTTCAGCCTCTCAAGGGATAAGCCCACTTTCTCATGAGAACTGGTAGCACTGTGGCCACAGCTGACTCTGCAGCCCTGGCCCAGCAGCTTCAGTGGGACCAGCCAAACCAACACCCCCTTGCTGGGCAGCAGAGATAGGTGTTGGTGTTAAATATTCATCAGAGGTGTAGATTTTACTGGAACCATGGCTTTAAGAGGTAGTGCACAACATGCAGCATGCTCCTGGTAGCCGGGGCATGCTGTGGCGGATGGCTGGGCAGAAGGTGCTGGGGAAGGAAGACGGATGCTCTGGAGGAGGCTGCAGATCCATAAACCAGATGCACTCTTAGTAATCAATAAGGATCTGCAGACTTCAGGTGCTCAGCCACCAGGAATAAATGGAAGAAATACCTAGACAAGGAGAAGAATAGTCCCACAGAAAGGAGAGGAAACAATGGGGAGGAGGAGGAATGCTGACCCTTGAGTAGTGGGTCCCTTGGAACACAGTAGGATGCAATGGCACAGCTTGGTCCAGAAGGATGCTGAGCACCCTGGGGAGACGTTGAGCATCCCAGGGGGATGCTGAGCACTCTGGAAGGATGTTGAGCATCCCAGAGCAATGCTGAGAACTCCCAAGGACCCACCTTCGCAGAGGAGGCGGTTGGGCTCAGAGTAAGCAGCCTCCCCCATCACACCCACGGGTAAGGCTGGGGCAAGGGCAGCCCACGGGCGCCAGGATGCACCGCGGCCGGCTCCGTTCCGCAGTGTGCCCCAGGGTCGGGGCTGGCGCACGGAAGGGGTTGTTTTCCCCTCTCTCCGGTAATTTTTCCCTCTGACTATGATGCATAGCGGTGCTAATTCGGCACGTTGCCATTAATTCCAGCACAGCTGCCGCTCTCTCCCTCAAGGCATTTCGCTAATACTCAGCTTCAGAGCCTCTCAGCAAATTAACATCATTTGTTCTGCAGAACATGTTTTATTTCTACACTACATGCATAGCTTATTACTTCACCAGAAACTTGGGGTGTGCGGGAAGGCAGTGCCAGTGGGAATGGCCCTCCAAAGCAAGCCCTGCTGCCTGCCTTGCCATGCCTGTGCCTGGGTGAGTGCAAGGACAGCACGGCACAGTTCCCTGTGCCACCTTGTGTTGCTGTGCCTGACCTGAGCTGGAGCTGCAGGTATTTTCACACAGCACCAGCATGTGCTGTGCAGCCCCAGGCTGGTGAGGCAAGGGGGGATGGTGGCAGCGTGCTGGGTCAGTCACTGCCTCCTATCTCCCGCATCCCCCTAGCCTGATGCCACACCTTGTACAGGGGGGATGCTCCCGTGTTTATGGACACATACGGACAGTGGCACCAAGAAGTCCCAGGGGACCAGAACCAGAGGGTAAGGCACTCAGCACCCAGAGCAGGGAGCCCTAGAAGTGGCTGTGGCAGAGACATATTCCCTTGTCCCCAGCCATCACAGCAAACCTATGCCCCTCACATCCATGCTGGATCTGCCTTTCCCTCCTTGGGTTGTTGTTCTGGCTGATTAACGCCTCTGGAATTTCAGTTAATGATCCTTGGATGAGGAACACAGTCCCTGCAGTCTCACTGAGTGGTTGGCTGTGGGCAAAGTGACTCTGCCCTCCAGCCCCTGGGCTGCAGCACTAGGCTGAGGTTTGCAGGATGTGATGCCAAAGGGCACTGGGATCCCTGCAGCAGCAATGCCAGCTCAGACCCTCCGGTAGCAGTGCCAGGCTGGAGCACAACATCTCCCACATGGCTCTTGAGCCCCTGGAGATCCCATGGCTGCTGCTGGACAGGGTGTCATGAGCTGGGCAGGGTGTGCTGCCCACCACCCAACAAACCACAGTCCCTGTCAGCAATAATTTCAGGTCTTTTGCTTTGATTAAGGTTATTTAAGCTTTTTACAGAAACATAAAACCTGATTGTTTGCATAAACAATCTAATTGGATTATAGTGCACAGCATTGCTAATGCTGAGGGCTGGCTGGGAGCCGGCGGCAGCACCAGGGACATGCTGGCAGATCAGGCTCTGGCTCTGCCATCCCCAGGGCTGTTTTGGCAAGAAGAGGGTGAGATGCCTCCATGGCCCATGCTGGGATGTGCACTCACTTTCCACTTCTCACAGCCATGGATGGACCCTGCCTCAGAACGGGTGACAGCCAAGCAAGGACCCTGGTGCCCCCAGCACATGGTCCTGGCTGTGCCCTTGGGTGATGCCTCACCTGCAAGGTGAGAGGGGACAAGGCACTCACTCTGGCACTGCCTATGGGAGGTAGAAGAGGAAGGAGGAGCAGCATGAAGGTGCTGAGGAGAAAGCAGGGGGCCGGGAGCCCCGGGCGGGTGGCTTTGCAGGAATGCTGCCTGCACAGCGTTTCCATGGCTGGGAGCTGCAGAAGGCTTTCATGGCAAAAGACGGAGAGGCTCCATGAATATTTCATTAGGAAAGCAATGTGGTGTGCTGCAGAGAACATCTGGCTGGAGTCCCTGGAGACCCCTGCCTTGTGCAGGAAGCAGGAACTGTGAAATATGGAGGAAAACGAGGGAGAGGGGGAGATGGGGGGAGAGTCCCACGGCATGGGGAACATTCCTGCCCGCCCCAGCCCAGTAATGGGCAGCACAGGGCAGGCACAGGGCTTCATCCTCCCATCCACAGTGGCTACAGGAGGTTTGCATGAGGTGGAGGGGTTGTGGCACTGCTGTCCAGCTGCTGTAAGGATATTTTCTTGTTTTTCTCCATGGGACATCTCAGGGATCTGGCTGTAGCACAGTGTGTCCCTCACAAACAGGGTGCTGTGCTTAATCCCAATATCCAATGCAGAAATGGACAGAGCTGCTCCTTCAGCTTGGAGTGGCGATGCATGGGCTGATCAGCTGTGCTCAAACACAGGGTAGGATGGCATGGGATGGATCCTCTTGCTTCATTCCACATCCCTCCCAGTGAGATGCCAATGTCCTCAAAGTTGAATTTTGAGGCATCCCCGGGGCTGGGTTCCTGCCCCAGGTCCTGCCAGTTCTAGATTTGGGGCCGGGGTCCCTGAGGAAGGTTTGTCCTGGTAGTGTTGGGGCAGAGAGGACATCCCTGGGCACAGGTATGCTGTTGGGCACAGCCTGGGTCCTTCAGAACATCCATCAGGAGTCAGTGATGTGGAGGCTCAGCATCACCAACACCTCTGTTTCCTTTCAGTGCTGGGTCCTTCCCCAGGTGCCAGCCAGGTTTGGTGCCTGGGGGCCCAGTTGGAGTGCTTTGCCTTCACGTGGGTGCTGGTGGAGCTGCAAAGTCATGGTGTTCCCTGTACGCTGGCATCTGCTGCTGGCTCTGATGTCGCTCCTGCAGCACGGGGCAGGCAGCAGGCTCTCTGTGATCAGCACACAGCGGCATCAGTGCTGTCAGACAGAGACTCTGCTCTGCAATCTTCAGCCCCCTTCCCCAATGATTCCAACACTCACCTGCACCCCCAACCCCACGTGACACCCACCCACATCCCCAGCCCCTGCAGCCAGCACCCCGTGGCAGTGACACCTGCATCACGTGGCTGGTGGCTGTGGGACCATGAGCTTCCTGACACCTCTCCCCTGTACCCTTCAATCCTCCCCTTCCCTCCTCCTCCCCAGCATGACAGTGGCTACAGAGGGCTCTCTGCCCACCCTCCCCTTCACCTTTCTCCACCAGCCACCTGGCTCCCTCATCCCCAGGCTTAGATCTGCCATAGCCCCAGTTCTGGAGCAGGGGATGGTTCCCACGTGCCAACCCTGCTGGTGGCGGGACTTTGGCTCACATGCTCCCTGCTCCGCCGCAGCAGCTCCCGGCAGCACCACCACCAGCAGACAAAGCCCAACCAGACAAAGCTGTAGTCTCTCTTGCCAGCCCCTGCGTGTGTGGCCAGGGGATGGCAAATCTCCCTTTGCAGCCACAAGGAAAGCCCAGCTGGCACCCGGAGCCCTCGCCTGCCCCTGCCAGTTGGTGGCTACAGGCAGCAAAGAACTGGCAGTGCCGTGGGACAGGCCATGAGCAAGAGAGCGCCGGGATGGCCAGGGAGGCCGTGGGCAGCCTCACCAAGCTGAGCCACCTGGGGTACACAGCCCCGCCAGCAGACACATGCACACACGAAGGCAAATACCTCTCTCTTCTCCGGCTCCACAGTCTGCTATGTGTCCTGCCTTGGCCATGCCGTGCCTCTGCTGCGTTGCCCGTCTTCCATGCATCCCACACTGGGATGGGCTGCCAGACCCTCCTCTCTGCCGCTGGTGGGTTTTGGCCCCACGCTGCCTGCTGGTGTTTTGGCAGCAGCAGCCTCACAGCTCCGGCGATGGCATGTGTCCATTATTTTTTTTTTTCCTCTCTCCCTTTCACAATCCGTCCTCCCCAGCCTTCTCCGCTGGTGCCTCCAGAGCCGCCTGTGGTGCCAGCTCGCAGGGAAATTGGCAGCAAGCACGGCACAGGGATCCTCCTGCAGCTGACGGAGCCCCGCCAGGCGCAGGCAGCCCTTCTGCCAGCCACCAGCCTTGGCACAGGGGGCCGGGGGGCCGCAGGGGGCTCCCGATGCTTGGCAGCCCTTCCCCGGCACCACGCGCCCCAGCCGCCGCGGTGGCTCTGCTGCCAAAAGTCAAATGGGGGGGAGGAAAAGGGAAAAACAGCAGAGAGAGGAGCTGGCTTCGCCATGCCTGGTGGTGGGGGACCCACAAGGGGACCCTTCCCTTCGTTGCGGTTGGCTGAGTGATGTCCTTGTCCCTTAGCGGTGCCAGCGTTGCGTGGGGAGGCTCAGTCCTGTCTGTTCCAACTCATGCCCCCAGTGTGGCCACAAGAGCCCATCCCGAGGACCACAAGTGCCGACACAGCCTGGCTCCGCGATGCTGCATGGCGAGCATGGCTCCTGCAGACACACCTCTTACCCAGCATCCATCTGCCGCGTAGGGGGGCCCAGGAAATTGGGAAGGGAAGAGCGGAGGAGGGACTTCTGGCAATGGGTGGGTGGTTTTGGGGTGCCCTCCAGACATGTGCTGCTCTGCATGGCAACCTTGGCCTCCTGTAACGTGGCGTCTCCACCCTCTGCCAAAATCCCGGCCTCTGAGGTGTAGTTGTGCCATGGCTCCGTCCTGGCCAGCCATTGGCATTGCAGTCATCCTGCCTCTCTGGCTTTTCTTCCCCAAATTCCTGATCTCAGTGTCTTTTTCGAAGGGAGAAGCAGGAGTGTGGCTTGAGGATCCACTGTAGCCCAGGTGCTCCCATTGCCAATGTCCCAGGGGGGATGGTGGGGCAGGAGGCAGGGGACGGGCTGTCAGCCCAGAGCCAACCCAGCGCCCTGCTCAGCTTCACCCAAAGTAAGTCATTTACCAAGAGTCACACTTATTGGGAGTTGCAGGGGCTGCCCTACTGCCCTTTCCCCAGCCTCATGGCACAACTCTACGGCACAACCTGGTGGGACAGAGCACCCTGAGCACTGGTTGAGGCACTGGCACACAGAGACACTCCTGCCATCACCGTTTTACCAGTTTACCCTCTAATCAGGGATGCGTTTAACAGGGTTGGCAGGAAACACCAGGAGCCTTTCATGGGGCAGGACGGGGCCTGAGTCACACCAGCCCCATTCCAGGCTCCTGCCATAGAGCATCCACCGTCCCCAGTGCGGTGGCGTGTCCCGGCCCGAGAACCACCAACTAGGGATGCTCCTGGGATGGTGGTGATGGTCCACACTGTAAGACGAGCCCCAGAAGCCACCCTGGCGTGACCCTCTGCCCACATCCCCATCCCTCAGCAACCATCCCTTGGCCTGCCCGAGTCACACGTGCGCCTGCCATTTCCTCAAATAAGCAGCTAATCTCCATCAATCATAATTTCACACAATTATCATAATAGGGCCATTTTGCACTTATCCTCACCACGTGACGCAGGAGGCACTTACGGCTCCACTTCACTCCAAGCATCTCCGAGCTGCTCCCATCCCCAGGGAGTCCCGATGGCAATTGCATCCCCTGTAAGCCCCCAGGGACAGACCTGTCCCCTGTCACCCCAGTGCGGGCAGTGGCTCTGACAGCAGATATTCCTGCCGGGTGGGATGCAGGTGCAGAAGGACAGTAGCAGGACCCTGGCCCTGGATTGTGTCCTCTCACCACAGAAGCAGCACAGGGGTTAAACCCTGAAACTGGGACAGTGTTTCTGGCTTCTCCCACCATATGTCCACGCTGGCCTGGCTCTGCACACTGGGGCAGCCTCCCAGTTGCACCGACACGGTGGCAGGGGGCACGGCCAACAGCCCTGGCTCTGACTCTCTGCCGACTGGTGGGTAGCAGATTGGGGGGGGCAGGAGGGGATGAGGCACAAGGGCTGAGTGTGGGAGATTAGGCACCGGCAGATGGATGGAGATCAAAAGTTTCACTCGACCTTGTTTACCACTCCCTCTTCAGCAGTGGCTGGGGACCCCAGCACAAGTTCTGGCTCTGCTCGCCCTTGGATTGAGGCAGGATGGGACTGGGGACATAGTGCCCGTGGCCTCAGGGTGTCCCAGTGAGGATGGATGGGCTCCATTCTCATCGCAAACAGCACCAAGGCAGTAATACCCACTGTCCCTGTCCCATCCCACCACAGAGTACTTGGCTGGAATGTCTGGCAGCCACAATGATGGCCCCTGAATATCAAGCTCCCCATAACCCAGCAACGTTTGCAGTGTTTACACCACCATGGTAATTACTTTCCTTTTTTTTTTTTATAATAAATACGGATGTTGCCACAAGTAAACTCTAATGTAATAAAAGCTTTCTGCTACATCCATAATTAATCAGCAAGCTGCCTAAGGCAGGGGGGAGCAAGTGGAAAACCCTCCTGCTGGTGTGGGCTGTGGGGCTCACACCCGACTGGGAGGGAGGTGAAGAACCACGGTGGCAGCATGGGGACATCCCACCGCCCTGGGGACTGTTGCAGCAGCCCTGTGAGTGCTGGGTTAAGGGGGCCGTGGGCAGGCAGGGCTGTAGCATAGCCTGGTCTTGGCTTTTGCAGTGCCTGGCTGTTCTGTGACAGCCACAGGCACTGAGTGTTTTACTCCCAGCTGTGACAGCACATCTGGACTGGCCATTCTGATGTGGCACCCTTGCCACCCCGATATGGAAACAGGGCTGGGCATCGTGTATCCCTCCCAGCACAGTCAGACGCCAGTTTATTATGTTTAATAAACCATAACCCACTCCCTCAGCAATGGTGAGAGCTGGCTCAGCACCACCTGGGAGCAGTCCCCTCCCTCCTGGCCTCGGGGAGCAGTGTGCAGCCCCAGCAGCCCCGGGGATGGACAGTGGTGGCGGGGTGCTGCTCATGGCCAAGGCTGAGCATCATCTCCAGTGACATGGCCGACTCCAGATGGCCAGTGGGTACCAGGTGCTGGGGGACAGAGCAACAGAGGATGGCTTGGGGTGGACATCTGCTCAGCATGCGGCCAGCTGGCCCAGCAGCCCGTGTGGTTGGGGAGAAGCATGGCCTCGTCACCCCCCTGGAGTGAGGGATCCATGAGCAATTGAGAGGGGCCACGCAGCTACAGAGGAGCATCATACTTGGCACATGCATCCGTGCCTGTCACTGTCCTGTCCCCACAGTACACACCCTGTCCCTACCAGCCTGTGTCCCACTGCATCCTGATGGCACTCTGCTGCTGTCAGGGCGTGTGCCCCTTCTCCCCTCCGGGGGGGTTAATCCCTGCAGCCAGAAGGGACTGGGGAAGGACAATGACAGATGGCAAGTGTGAAAAGGAGAATGAAAGCAGCAGTGGCAGGGCTGTGGTGGGTGGTGGCAGAAACCAGGCACACCTGCAGGGTGGTATAGGGGCACAGGGCATGCTGAGCTCTCCAGCAGGAAGATGGGTGCCCACTTCTGCTGGGGGTTGAATCACAGCCACTGGTGTGAGGGGGTCCCTGCTGCAGCAGCTCTGCATGTGGTGGGTGTGCAAGGGGGAGGCGTACAAGAGCCATGCAATGGGGAGGAAGCCATGCAACAGGGAGCCTTGGACAGCCATGCAATGGGGGGCTATGGACTGGGGAGTTGTGCACTGGGGAGTAGTGCAATGGAGGGGAAGAGGAAATGCACTGGGGAGCCATGCAATGGAGAAGAAACAATACACTGGGGAGCTGTGCATCAGGGAGGGAGCCATGCAATGGAGAGATGTGCAGCAGGGAGCTGTGCAATGGGGAGTTGTGCAACAGTGAGCTGTTCGATGGGGAAGGAACCATGAAATGGGGAGCTGTGCATCAGGGGAGTCATGCAACAGGGAGGAAACCGTGCAATGGGGAGTTGTGCCATGAGGAGGTTTGCAATGGGGAGGCATGCAACGGGGTGCCAGGCAGCATGGCTGGTGGAAGGGCTGGTGGATGCATACTCTGACATGGCCGGGCTCTGCCCAAGGCTGAGCTCCCATCCCCGCTTCCGCTCCCAGCCCTGCTGCACCTCACTGGGCTCCCGGCTGCTGGCCCGGATGGAAACGCACCTGAGGGAGGTGGGTGGGGGTCACCCCGGCCGCCCCGCTTCACGCACCACCGCGCACTGCCAGAAAAACAATGCTCCAGCAGAGGAGTGGGCTGTGGGGCCTGGGAGGGGACAGCACCAGGACACAAGCCACCGGAGAAGGGCCAGCACATGGCTGCACACACCACACAAGGGCCATGTGCCTCTGCGGCTGGACTGGCAGCATCCCAGTGCTGAGGTGGGCAGCACCGTGTGGGGAGTCCTGCCCCTTCCCACCACAGATGCACCCCTTTGCCCATCACTCGTGGGTGCCCCTGGATATGTGCCCAGGCCTTGCCCACAAGCTGCTGGGAAAGGTTTTGGCTGTCCGCACAGCCCTTTGTGCGTCCCACACATTGCCAATTGCTGCAGCAGTGAATGCAAATCTGCAGTGGGACTGGATGAAAATATTAAACTGGGCTGGGTTTCCCCTCAGCACCATGGGGCTGCGCAGCTGTCCTGTGCCACAGCCCCTTCCTTGCTCCCACCGAGACCCTGGCTGAGCCCTGTGTGGGTGGTGGGTTCGGGCACGGGGCTGGGGCTGGAGGGGAATGCGGTGCTGCCATGGTTGTAGAGCTCCAGCTCAGCCACCATGTGCCACCGGAGTCCTCTGTGGGTGCCCAGGATGTCTGTGTGTCCTCTGGAGGTCTCTGGACACTGTGGTGCTGCTGCAGGGCGCTGCAGTGACATCAGAAGCCTGCTGCAACACCAGAGGGGCGACAATACGTGGCCCCAGCGGACAGTTTGGGGACAAATACCCATAAAACTGTGTCCAGTTCTGGAATCCCCAACACAAGAAGGATATGGAACTGTTGGAACAGTTTCAGAGGAAGCCACAAAGATGATCTGAGGACTGGAGCACCTTTGCTGTGAGGACAGGCTGAGAGAGTTGGGGTTGTTTAGCCTGGTGAAGAGAAGGCTGCGGGGAGAACTTAGAGCGGCCTTTCTGTACCTGAAGGAGCTACAGGCAAGTTGGAGAGTGGCTTTTTCCAAGGGCAAGAAGTGATAGGACAAGGGGGAACAGCTTTAAATTGGAAAGGGGGAGATTTAGATTGGACATTGGAAAGAAATTCTTCGTGATGAGGGTGCTGAGGCACTGGCACAGGTTGCCCAGAGAAATCGTGGCTGTCCCATCCCCCATCCCTGGAGGTGTTCAAGGCCAGGTTGGACCGGGCTTTGAGCAACCTGATCCAGTGGGAGGTGTCCCTGCCCATGGCAAGGAGGGTGGAACCGGATGGACTTTGAGATCCCTTCCAACCCAAACCATTCTGTGAGCCTATACAAACGGGCGCGGGGCGGAACGTTGGGGCGCGGAACGCGCGGGCCGTGGGGCCGCGTTTCCGCCGGAGCGCGCTCTTGGCCGGAGTGTTCCCCTGCGCGCGGGGCCGCCGCCAGGTGAGGCAGGGCCGGGGCTGCGGGAGGGGGCGCGGGAGTCCGGGGGGTCCCGGCAGCCGGGCGGGCCCTGAGGCCTGGCTCTCCGTCCCTGCGGGCCCCGCTGGCCTGGGGCGGGGGAAGAGGGAGGTGGGGTGGTGTCGCCGCTCGGTGCTGCGATTGACAGCGGCTTTAACTGCAGTGTAATTAACATCCCCTCCCGTCAGGGTGCGCAGGAACGGCGCTTGGCACTCGGCCCCTGCGGGGTTCGGTTCGCCCCAGCCCTGCGCTCCCGGGCCGTGCGGCAGCGCTGCCCCTTGGGGAGGCCAGTCCTCCCCACCTGGGAATCGGGGTGGGGGGTTTTGCTGCTGCTCTGAGGTCTCGTGTGAACAGGGTGAGGGGCAGGGAGCTGGCGGGTGGAAATCCTGTTGGGGGTGAATGAAGAGTAATTTGTCACGCTGAGTGCGGTGAAACGCCAGCACAGGTTGCCCAGAGAGGTGATGGCTGCCCCATCCCTGGAAACATTAATGGGGCTCTGCACAAACTGATCGAGTTGAGTTGACTTATGGGTGCCCCATTCCTGGAGCAGGTTGGATGAGGTTTTGAGCAATTTGATCCAGCTGGAGGTGAACCTGCTCATGGCCAGGCATTGGAACTGGATGATCTTTAAGATCCATTCCAACCTAAACCATTCTATGATTCTGGAAAGTCCAACCTTCTTGGGAGAGATGTAGTGTTGGGAGTTTGCTCCTGGCTCTGCCCACTGTCTTCTGCTCCTTGCCAAGTGTGGGGTCAGCAGCAATTCAGCCTCACAGCTTCTCGCTTTGCTGCACTTTGCAGTGGGTTTGTTGTGCCAGGAGCTGATGTGAGCTCCCCATCTGCTTTCGCTTCTTATTTCAACCATAGGAGGGGGGATGTTGAGCCTCCTCTACTGTGCTGCCATCATCTTCCGCCCAAGGGCCCCAGTGATGAACTTCTTATGCTCTGCCAGGGAGAGTTTGTGTTATCAGTTATCCCTGAGCAACAGGCAGGGTGAAGGAAACAGCCCTTGGTGTTAATTTGCACAGTCCTGGCTGTCTGTAAATCCACACACACTCAGTCAACACTTGTTCTCTCAAGTCCATAAATGCACAGGCTTGACTAAAGGTGCTGCTGTTTATTGCTCCATTAAATCTGGACTGGTGCTCTGGTGAAAAGGGGATAATGTAAGTTTTGGAAGCAGCTGTTCTGAAGCAGCAGCTAACACCTGCTCTGGAGCTGTACGAGGAACAGTGAGTGTGCCAAGTGCACTTAGCTGTGCTGGCCTGGAACACGGCATGATCCTGGCAAATGGCTGCTTCCAATTAATGCCCCTCTTAATGTCTGGGGCATTAACATCTCGCCAGTGAGCTGGGATTGGACACAGGTTAGGAGGAGGTGGTTTGGTTTAGGTTGCAAATGGTGTTGACTTTTTATATTTTAGTCTCTAGAGAGAAATGGAAAGGTGTCATGCAAGCTTTGTCATTACCTGTTTTGCTTTTTTTCCATCCTGATGGTCTATGTCATGAGAGCACATGGTTCCCACGCTCTGCTTTTAAAACCTCTTTGCCCCCCTCCAGATGTTTCCGCGCTAAATCACAAGTTTCTTTTGCAGAAACAGAAATTGAGGTCGATATGCAAAAGAAAATGTGTGCAAAGCCAATGTCTGGCAGGAAAGATGCTGTGAAGGTGGATGGGAGAGACTGTGGGGCTCGTGGCTACGTCTATGCAAAGAGAAACACTTGCCGCTGTCAAGGGGTGCTGCTTGTGGATGGGTCTGTGCAGCCTGAGCTGGGTGAAACAGTGTTCAGCTCTTCCCTGAGTAGTTCCCAGTCCTCCAGATCCTTTTCGTTTCAGCTCTTCCCCATGGTGGGAAGCTGAGCCAGGTGTCTGTTTGAGTGGAGCCTTTCCACTAATAGTTTATAAAAACTTTTGTAAGAAATCCAGTCATTACCGCCAGCAGCAAGGAGGAGCCATGTACACTCTTACAGAGTGAGAAGTTGTCATCCTTTGGCTGTCTCCTCTTGTCATAGTATCTCTGTGGGGATACTTTAGTGTTGGTGTTTAATAGCAGCCATCAGGACATGCAGAAAAGCCCTTTTTCTTCTGCCACAGCCCTGTCTTTCCTCTCTGCTCCCCTGCTGTTGTTGGTGATAGTATCTATATGGAGAGGGTGCTTGTTCTTGGTGAGCTTTCAGCTAGAGCTCCAGGCTCTGTGTAGAGTGGAATTAGAATTCTTCTGAGGCATCTCCTCAGTCCTCTCAGCTTATTGCTGCTTCCTCTCATCTCTGGTGTACCAGCAGTCTCCTCTGCAAAGTGTTCCTATAGTCCCATCTCTCCATTACATTCTTGTGGGATTTTGCGCTGTGCGTTAACATTTCCCCTGATGCTTTAGTGAGATGCTCTCAGCAGTGTCCAATGCATTACATAGAACTTTCCCCTTGAATGGGAGAGGATGATGAAAAGAGTGGTTAAGAGCAAACTTCAGGGACTTCTTACCAGTTACCACAAAAGCTTTTTTGCTAACGTCTCCCATGAGCAGATAGGTTGATGTCATTGTACTGTCTAAGCACAAAGGCAGAATGTACAACATTTGTGCCAGCCTGTGATCCTCCTGTAAATCTTTTAATAGTGCTGATACTCCTCTCCTTTCCCTTTTGGGGATTTTATCTGTTGGAATACCTCTGTGCATCATGTCATTGCTATGGTGGAGCAACTGGGCTGGGGTGATGGTTGAACTGGGCTCAGATCAAGCTCTGGCTGCCCAGTTGGAGCCATAGTGCCATGACTGAGCCTATCCCAATGCTGTGCCTGGCTCCAGGTGCTACTAGGTCGGTAATTTCTGAAGTCCTGTACCAAACCTACAGGTCTGTGTGTGCATGACTGATTCCGTGCTGTTGTTTGCTGGGAAAATCAGTTACTCCTGTGCGGGGGAGGACTCCTGCTTCTTATGGCTGTTTAGGAGCTGTTAACCACTTGGTCTGTCACATAAGAAAGCTTTTGAACTTAAGTGGTGTTTGTGATGGTTGACACATCAGGTAGGTGGATTTGGGTGCTTTACTGTACTTAGATGTACAGTTGCTCAAAAGAAAACTCGCTTAGGAAACAATCCTCTACTGGGCTAAACCTTAGGAGGCTTGGATTTCATATATAGCTCTGTGCTGCCTAACTTGATCCATGGAATAAGGCAGTGGTTTACCAAAGTGGTGGAAACTGCAAATTGAGAGCTGGGTACTGCTGTGATTATTTAATTTCTTTAAATGCTGATCCCACTGGATTAGTATGGCACCTCAAGTAGCCACTCCTTAATGTCCTAATATTGCTGATCAATGAAAACTATTTCACAATTTGTTAGACTTTTTTAGGATGCAAAGGCTGCGTAGGGAAGGGTCTCTGTCATCTGTTCCATCCAGGCAGGGCCTAGCACACTGGGGATGCAGCAGTCTGAAGCATAAACATTAATAATACAGTGGGTATTATTCAAATGAAGGCTGCCACTTTTCCTTTGTGGGAATAACCCCCTGGGTAATCACTGCATGTACTTATCTGTTCCTATAATTGCTTTCTGCAGAATCACTTCAAAACAAGCGGTGCTGGCAGGATGCTGGTCTCCCTGCTCTTCCCCCAAGTGAGCCGGCCCCTTCGTTGCCTCGTCCAGGACTTGCACCATTGCAGATGGGGGCTGCGTGGGCAGAAGAGGGTTGGTTGTTCCTGCAGGGGTCTGCAGACCACACGGGCAGCCTACAGTAGTGACATTACTCCTGTCTTCACTAGGGCTTTAGCTTTCGGTGATAAAATCGCCATCATTGACCAAAATGGTGAGCACACTTACAGGGACCTTCTCACCCAGAGTCTACACTTGTCCCACGAGATCTGTAGAGCTCTGGACTGCTCCAGCAGGGACCTGAAAGAAGAGAGGATCTCATTTTTGTGTTCCAATGATGCCTCCTATGTGGTGGCCCAGTGGGCTTCCTGGATGAGTGGGGGCATAGCGGTGCCCCTTTACAAAAAGCACCCCGTGGGAGAACTGGAGTATGTGATTCAGGATTCACAGAGTGCTCTGGTCATTGCAGCAGAGGAGTATGTGGGGAAAATAGCACCCAGTGCCAAGAAGCTGGGAGTCCCAGTTCTGCCACTTCTGAAGTCTCATACTGATGGATCTGCAAGTCATGCAGCAGTGGAAGAAGGTCCCTTGACAACCTGCTCCTCATGGAAGGACAGAGGAGCTATGATAATCTACACCAGTGGGACGACGGGAAGACCAAAAGGTGTTCTCAGCACCCATGAGAATGTGCAAGCCGTGGTAAGTGCTGCTTTCCCTCTGCAAAGCTGTTGGAAACCCCAAAACACAACACAACCTTACCACAACTGTGTTCCTGCACAGAGCCGTGGGGCTGTCTCTCCATAGTCCTCGACGCTTTTAAGTTGAGCACACGGAAAAGCGTTTGAGGCTCTAAACCTTGTCCTTTTGGTGTTGCTATGCTGCAGGTGCAGCCAAGGGCAGATGGACTCTTCCTGCTTTCCTGGAAAGCAGAAAGGATGAGACCTGTTGTAAAAAAGACTGCTTTCTTTGCAGTTTGCTTTTCTTCACTGTGACTAGGAAGGAATCTTTGCCCTAAGTGGAGTATAACTTAGCCCAGTACAGTTTTGTGTGAAGTCTGTGCATTATTCAGCTATATATCCCCAAGGCAAAAAATCCATTAGCTCTCTGAGCCAAAAGGAATTAAAAGTTTGAACGAGCCTGCTGACTACCTCACCAGTTGGTTATCACTGCCTGCAACTGATAGACTCAGGCCATTAGGGAAAAAGGGCAGGGAATCGTGCCTTATGGATGCTTCCGAGAGCTTGGGTTGTTCTGGGTGCTCAGATACTGCAGTGTCAGGAATGGTATGAAAGCCTTGATGGATAGAGCCAGGGCCTGGCTATATTGGGCAAAGAATCTGTTCCCTTACAGATATGCCAGTCATCTGGGAGGTGTCCTGAGCAGTCACCATCTTTTGTGCTGTCTTGCAGAAAGCCTAAAACCTGCTCCCTGCACTGTGGAAGAGGATTGAGAAGGACATGACTAAATTCCAGGGTTCAAATGCATTTGTATTTTTAGATAGCTGGAAATAAGCTTTCCAGTTGTTAACACTGGGCCCTGAAGGGCATTGTTCACCCAGAAGCCTGAGGTCTAATGCTTTAGATAATTATGCCTTCATAACAGTATTTTAGAAGCTTGATGGGCTAGTATTTTTTACTAACATGAAACCTATTTTCTGTTTATCACAGTGATTTTCTGCTCCTACTGACTATCCCTTACAGATGCTAAAAGCCCAATGTCAGCAGTGTCCAAACTATGTCAGAGTTCTGGGAAAACTCATTTTTTAATTACCATTTCTGTCAACTCCACCATCAAGCTAGTAATTTTATAAGTCCTACTTAAAATCATGGTTGATTATTTATTTCTGAGTAACGAGGAAGGGTTTTGCTGATGTATGTGAAGACATATACTGACAAGATGCACGAGGTGTTCTGCTTATGTTCTGCTGTCATGATGGGAATTTTGCTCATGCTGACCCTAAGGGAAAGATTTCTGTGCCCAGGCATCATTCCAGGAAGTCTGGGATTTCTGCTGCCAGCTGTGCCCAGGGAATGTGGGACCTGGATACCTTAGGTTTTCTTAGCTGTGAGAGTCCTTCTTCCTACCCTAATGCTGGGTTGTATGTTTTCTTCTGCAGACTACAGGACTGGTTGAAAAATGGGAGTGGAAGAAGGAGGATGTTATTCTGCACGTGCTGCCTTTACATCATCTCCATGGGGTGATCAATAAGCTCCTCTGTCCTCTCTGGGTGGGAGCGACATGTGTCATGTTACCCGAATTCAATGCGCAGATGGTAAGCCTGGAGGGATCACTCATTGTCTTTGAATTTCAGCAGCAAGACCCCATGCATTGTAATTAGAGCAACTTTGGAAGTAAGTTCTTAAAGAATTCCAGCCTCTTTAGCCACTGGCTGCATGTGGTTCACAAACTGTGTTAAAACCACTTTCAATTGAACACTGTCTGGGGTAACTGTGCTCATCCGGAGGCTACAACTTGTTTAAGCGTGTTGTACATAGTAGTAGTGCTACACTGCTCCTCCTCCTGATGCTGAGGGTCTGTGACTGGAGGTGGGCTCTTCTAAGTATCCACTAAGAGTGTCTGCATGTAGAATAAGGACTCATTAATTTTTATGGTACCAGGAAAGGTGGAAATACTGGAATTTTCTCTTGCATGTTAGCGGGGTGCTGCCTGAAGCTATGATGCTTGATGGATATTTCTTTTTAATAGCTTCACTTTCTCTTCTAATCCTATGTCCTTGGTGTTTTGTATTCCATTACATGACAAAATACAGGCTTTAGAGTTTCTTCCAGCCCAAGTAAGACAAATACTGATACTTGTCACTTGCATGGAAACATTGCTCTTCCTCTGCAGAGAACCAAGTGTTAGGAGATCTGTTGGTTTAGACTCTGCAATATAAGAGAGAATTTGCAAATCAAGAGCTTCTTACAGCCCTACATGAAAAGGTGGCAGGAGGGAAACCTTACTTGAATGCAGTAGGGACATGCTTATAATGTTGTTTTCTAGCTGAGACAGGAAACGCCAGTCTCAGTGCTCTGCTTCTCTTTTGTTCCTTGCTGCGGTGGCAGGCAGCCAACGTAAAGAGAGGAGGAAAAGGGACTAAAACAGGGCAACCAACAGTAAGGTGGAACAGTTTCTACAGTTACTGGCCCCTGGGATCCAGCACTGTACATCTGCATCTCCCAGTGTTGTGGGTGGTGAGAGACAGTGGAGTCTGCGCTGTTAAGGGAGCAGTTGGGTTTGCAGGTGCTGGTGCCACCTTGTCGCAGAGAGGAAATATGCATTGTTGGAAAAACTCCCTGGGAAAGGGAAAAGAGTCTCTTAAGCCTGTGCTTTATAACTAAACTGGCTTCTTTACCTGTTCATATTTGTTCATATGCTGAGTGGCCTTTGCCACTGAAAGGACAAAGTGCAAAAGTGTGGAGTACACCCAGAAACCTTTATCTGTGCTGCTGTCAGGCAAGGGTGAGCCCAGGCTCTGATCTAAGCAACTGTGGGACTGTGTGATTCTTCATTCCTTGTTTTTGCTTCTTAGTGAAGCAACCACAGAAAATGCACACTTCTGTTCTTGTTTCAAGATGGCCCTGATGTCTGAATATGAAGTTGCTCCTGAGCACTGGTTCTTGAGAGGGGAAAAGATTCCCAGAGGGGCAGCTCTGCATTTGCATTTCCAGAGCAAATAGGTAGGGTGCTGTGGTAGAAGAAGGCAGGAAGGTCCCCTGGCAGTTGTAATCAGTGCTCTCTCCTTGATGGTCATTCCAAATTGTCTTCCTCCATCTTTAGGGTGTCACCCTGAAAACTCAGGGTGCAGCAGGGATGTGTGCCTCACCAAAGCAAGGGCTCAGAGCGTGCCCAGCTCTGGGTGAGGCTGGTGAGATGATAGAATTGTGTGCTGTCAGCCTGGAAGCAAAGCCAAGCCCTCTGGAGGGCGCGTTTCTCCACGTCCTGCACCACTGGTGATTGATTGTCCCTTATACCCTTGTGTTTTTCTCTGCTCTCTCCGGACATCTGCAAATCAATGAGGTGACGTTAAAGGATGGATTCAAGTGCGGGGGGAGCGGGTCACCCCGCCTGCCTTCTCTGATCAAAGCTCTCCCCCAGACTTGACATCCAAGGGCAAGTGGGGACAGTGCTGGAGGGTGTCTGCTTGACCCTGGAGGTTGAACTTGGGCAGGGAGGTCTGCCTGGTGAGTGTGCCTGCTGTGGCGAGTGCCGTTCGGAGGGCTCTCAGGTGCGTTTGGGCTCTGAAGGACGTCATTTGCTTTTCTGTTTTGTTTTTTTTTAATTCCCTTTATTTTTCTGAGGGCTTCCCCTGGGAGCTGCAAGTGGTTTGATCGACACTACAAAGAAAGCACATGAGGGTAAATAAGGCTTTCTTGTGGAGTTTAATGCAAGCTGCCTTTCAGTTCCAGTCTATTTTCACCAGCTGTTTACAAAATGCCCTTTGCTACTGAAATCAGGCTTCAGAAAAGCAATGGAGTTTCAGTGGAGGATTTTGCAAAAGGAGCCCCAGTTTTGCTGTGTGGTTTTTTTTCCCTTCACTGCACCTTGAGAAAGCAGCCAATTATAGTGTGATATAAAGAAACTTGGATGGCAGCTAAAACACTTGACAGGCTGATCAAAACAAGGCTAGGAACTTACTCTCAACCTGCTGCAGACATATTTAGTCTTGAGTGATACTGGCAAGGGTTCAAGGGAAACCGCAGCAGCATGCCCGATGTGTGTTTGGTTTCTAATCACTAACACTTCATTATACAAAATAAATACTTTATTATTACAGTGTTTATTAAATTACATAATTTGCGGCATGGCTTATAGTCATGGATACAGATGCCAGTCTGGTTTAGGTGGTGGTAATAATGCTTTTTTTTTCCTTAGTTAGAAGGTACTTCAAGCCCCAAACCAAGGCTTGCTTGTCCTTCCCTGCAGTGCAGTGTTAGGAGGTGGCATCTTTCAGACCCTTCCTTCTGCTTTTGGTAGCTGTCCAAGGAAAGGTTAAAAATCAAGTCTGTGGAGTAACCCCAGTGTCCTGACCAACATCCACTCTCTTACTAAAACAGCATCTGATGTCTGCAGCTGCATGCAAGCTATTGCTGAGGCCACAAGGGCTCATTAAAGTGTATTGAGATGCCTCAAGCGTGAAAGTTGCTGCATAAAATCAGGTTCTTTTTATTAAATGAGGACATCCATTACTTTGCACTAGCTACTGTACATGTTATAATTCACTTTATAGCACCATCTGTTAAGACTGTCTTGCTTAAGCTTTTCATAGCATCTTTTTATTGTAAGTTATTAAAAAATATGGCTGCATCTATTAATCATTTATTAATAAAGGGTTTATAAATGGACACTTAATTTCCAGCAGTGCAATCCACTCATACGTGACATGCTAAGTCCTCTGGTGTGTGTACTCCTTGGGGGGCAGCTTGTCTTCACGTGAGCCCCTCTGGGGACTGTGGCGGTGGCACCTGGGGCTCCCGGGTGTGCGGCTGGCACTCGGGAATGGCAGTGCTGAGTGCAGGGGCAGAGGGTTCAGTGCTGCTCTGGTCATGTGGACTGGGAGTGGGCAGGAGAACAGCAGTGAGCCTGACAGTGCGTTCCTCCCAGCAGCTGTCTGGGGCAAGGGTGTCTCTGATGGTGTTATTTATTTTTTTTTCAAGTAAGGGTGAGAACTGACAGGGCAGAAACCACCTTTGGGCCTGAGTAAGGTGCAGCCTCAGCACCCCTGTGCAGTCCTCTCATCAGGGCTTGCTTCCAAGCTGAGCTTACTTCTGCAGCTGCACTGTTCCTGTGTGAAGGCAGCCAGCTTGTCTCAGCTGCTCCTGAACCTGGTTGAAATGCGTGGTAGAATGTTTAAAGATGCTGGATTTGTACCATTTTTGTGCATATTGGTGGCCAGAGGAGGAGAGATTAATGTGTTTGCTTAAGGAGTAGTGCAAGGTGAGCCTTCTACTTGGTGGGCATCAGAGAAAGCCCACGTGCAAGTTCTTTGTGAAGGCCTCTGTGAACGTTGGGGTTTGCACAAGCAGACAGTAGAGCTTCCATTCCCCAGCACCTCCCTCTCACCATCTTTCTTCCCTGCACAGTGATGGCTGCTAAGGCTGAGCACACCCTGTGGTGTGACTGTTACTTAATGGAAAAGTCAGCAAGTCTGGAGAGACAGACCCAGGGGAAGCCAGGTGTCCTCTGTGCTGGTGCTGTTGCCAAAGCCGATGCATGTTGATGACCCTGTTCCAGAGCAGGTCTCAGCTGTACTGGGCACCCTGCAGACAAGAGCCTTTTGGAGTGAGTCATGAGGTCAGTGTCCACTTTGCAGGTTCCTCAGCTGAAGCTTTTTGCCAAAGAGGATCCACTCTTGAGTTTGAACGGTGTGAATAGCTTGTCTTTGCCTTGGACCACTTCTGATCTCACCATAAGGGAAATGTGTTCTAATAGCAAAAGGCTCCCTGTCAGTTTTTCACACTGATAAACATGAGATCAGATCCCAGGAGGTCTTTCAGTCTTCAAGTGCGGAGTGGGAAATAAAAGTATGAAAAACATGACGGACAAAACTTACTTTGAATGATGGGGAAAGCTTATAGAAGTCTCAGTTCCATGTGACCTAGTTATGGTGATGCTGCCCGCTTGGCTCTGCTGGACAGGTTTTGAGCTGTGGTGCACTGCTTGCAGAATGACAGCACTGTCTGTGCCCTGCAACACTTCCATGATAAATATGCTGAGATGCAGATTTATTGCCCTGAAGTTTCAAAAGGAGCTGTTGTTTTGTGCCAGCGTTACTGTGTGTCTGACTTAAGGTGCCTCCAAGGACCAAGCCTTCAAAAAATCACACTCAGTTTTACAATGTCACACGCAAAGCCATCAAATTCATTAATTTTGCTTGGACTCTTCTTTCTAGGCGTTTGTCCTGATGGGAATGACACGTGTCCAAAGCCAGTGTGTGATTTGGGACTAATTCCCCTGACGTGTTGTATGTGTTTTGTCACCTGTGGTGGGAGGGTGCCACAGACCTGATGATCATCAAGGTTGCATGTGAGATATTGTTCTGAGGTTGCTGGTGCACTGCACAGTTACATCCCTGCATCCAGCTCATGCTGCCTTCCTCCTGAAGACCAGCAGTTTGATCTACAAGCAAACTGTTTGTCCTTGCTGCTGCTGTTATCTGTGCGAGCCAGGCGAGGCTGGGGCTGGTGCTGATGCTTTGTACCTTTGCTGGGCTGTGCAGGGAGATCTAGGGCTCAGCAGTGACAGTTGCCTCCGGGAAGGAGAAGCATGCACTGCAGTGAGCCTCTCCCCTGGATCTGTCGCTTCTGCAAACATCACTCCGGGCAGCTCTTTTAGTTTCTTTTTAAAAGAAAAGCATATCCAAGCAGAGGAGTCTGATCTCCAATAACCAAACACTGCTAAGACACTGCTTGTAGCTCGCTGGGGATTGGATCTCCCGTACAGTTTCAGCTGGAGAAAGGCAATTGTCTTTTCATCTGTTAATGGGAGGCTTCAGAGGAGTAATTTTATTTCAGACTCAAAGAGAAGTCAGTGGAGGGAGGAGCAGGTCACTAGTGAATGGCTTATGTTTGATCACTTCTTGCAGACCTGGCTTTAAAAAGTTAGAGTTTTTCTTCCCATCTCCCCAGATCTGCCGTCTGTCCTCAGCATCTGTTGCGGAGTAATGTCTTTTGATGTGTGTGGGGAAATATAAAAAATGGAACCAGAGCCTGTCATATCTACTTATATTACCAGGTCCCAGGGAAAACACTTGCTCCTTTCAGTATGCCTACAGCATCGGAAGGGTTTAAAAGCTTCAGCCTGGAATGCAAAGGGGCCATCAAACTGCACTGATGAATAAATGATTAAAACCAGAGTCATGCCGAGCGCAAACAGTTTGGGGTTATAACAAACATGAGTTGAAGACACCAAGGGCCCAGTTTCCCTTTGAAGAGAAGAATGTTTCTCTCTCTGCATATTGCTCATGAGCCCTCCGCAGCTCAGTCCTCAGCAGAGAGCAGAGCTCCTCTTGATGCTCTCCCATCTTCGGCCGTGCCCGTCTGCCTTTGTCAGGGGTAAACACATTGGTTGTGGGTGTGTGGTCTTGCCATCCTTTTTGTGCCACTCTAGAGTTATGGGACCTTTTTGCCCTCAGCATTAGGCACGGGGTCTCACCAAAGGAGGATCAGGCTTGACTGCAGCCACGTTGCTGCCTGTTGCTCTCACAGATGCTCTGAAAATTGTGGGCAGCCCTTTTCCTTGCCAGCAGTGCTACCCACGCGGCAGCGATCGATGCAAAACACAAACCCATCTCTCCAATCAAAAGGGAAGTAAAGGGATGATTTAACCTTGCACTAGGAGCGTAGTTACTTTTGAAAAGATTTAAAAAAAATTCAATAACAACTGAAAATGATACAATAATTTTATTGAGGAGAGGAGCTATTGTATCTGTCAATAGAGGCAGCAGCATGGGCTGTCTGTTATCTGTTTGCAGGCTGGTGGGAAAATCCACGCTGATATTCGCTTCCTGAAAAGCTTTTAGCCATTTTTGCCTACATCTCTTCTGGCTGTTTTGGGGAGTCCTGTGTCAGGGAGAGCCTCGAAAGATTTAGTGTACAAAAGATTTAGTGTACAAATGGTTGTTGCCACCTGCTCTTCTTTTTTTTTTTCTGCATTAGAAGATGCCCATATGTTGGTGGAATTGGTGTTTTCTGTCTAGTTTACAGCATTGCACATCACCCTCTGAAGGTGAGGCCTCTGTAAGGGAAAATAGATGTTATTTCTCTATGTTTGTATTTCTTGCTTCAGGTGGTCTTAGCAGATCTGCAGGCCGTCTGGGAAGGTTGCTATATGGAAGGACCATCTCTTGGAGCAGGTTGCATGTCCTCATTCGCCATCGTGCCATCTGTGTGCTGGAAGAAATATGTGGGAAAAATCTTACAGTGATGTCTGTTGTTTTCTACCCACTGGTATAATTCTCTCTTTTATTTTCCACTTACTGATGGCAAAATCCCACTGTCCAGCCCATGGAATTGCCCAGATATGCTTTTGTGGAGTGGGAGGGGAAGAAAATCAGGAATGTCAGACTGATGGGAAGGCTTTTGGGAACAAAAGGTCTTCCGCTTCTTTGCTGGCTCAGGCAGCCCCATCCTGGAAGTCTGCCCTGGGCTTTCGCTGCTGTTATTGCTGATAGGAAGCTGTTCCCGCTCTTGCTTCCTTGTAGATGGAAACTTTTTGTTTCTAACCCTTGCTTATGTTAAAAGAAACCTTGTTCTATCTCCTGAACATCTTCCATTGGAATACTGCTGCTTCCCTTGTGTCTGGTGAGCACTCGGTGCAAACTCCAGCAGCCCTAGTACGCAGTGTTGTGTTTGCCTCCAGAATCCATGGCTTTTTGAAAGCACTTGGAGTGCTGAGGTGTCAGGTGAGCAAAATAAAATGAAATGATGGGCTGCCAATACCCTGTCCACAGGTAATTGATGTGGTGATGGCGACACATGGGATAACAGAGAGGGGGAGATTGATTGTGCTGCTCTAAGCCTGACAGAATTGGAGAATGTCTTGCGCTGGGGAGGGCAAAGCTGCCCTCTTGCTACGAGCCTGTCCAAGCCCTGGGATTGATTGATTAGTCTGAGGTAACGAGACTTTCCCAGATCCTTCTCTCGAACCATGAAGTTATAGTTATAAAACAGAAATAGTGGTTACAGCTCAGGGTCTGCGGAGGGCTTGGGGCTGCCAGCTTTATACCACGGCTCGGCACTTAGTACCATTAAAGCACATGGGTAGGATCCAGATTTGGCTGAGCAGGAGCAGAGCAGGTGGAGATCTTTGGCTGTCAGCAGATCACCCTGGCAGCTGGTGGCACATATTCAAAGGCAGCTGCTTATCTTCAGGAAAGGGACTGTTGCTGGGGCGAGTTGGACTGACATAGAAAAACGCTGCTCCTGTGGCTGGAGTGACGGTAGGGAGGATTTTATCTAGGCCAGGAGTTGAGCAGGCGTCTGAGGACAGGGGACTCTGGGGTACAAGAGAGATCTGTTGTGTTGTGGAGTGATGGCTTTGGGGTTTTTTTTTTTCAAATCCAAGTCCATGTGAAAATAGCTTTGCTGAGTGGCCAGACTGGAAGTCTGGCTGCACTCCACACAGCTGCTTTGGACTTGTGAAGGCAAAAAAAATTCACGTAGCAAGGACTGAGCAGCCAAAGCATCTGTCTTCTTTCAGTTCTTTCGACACAGGCCTGATCACTCCTTTTCATGACACTTCTCTCACTGTCCAAGGCAATGGCTCTCAGGAGCACCAGGATGAGCAGAGCAGGTCCATGCATCCAGCTGTGGGCTTTGGAGAGGTCATTCTCCATCCTGCTGCCTCCAGTGAGAAAGATACTGGGGGGGGGTTGAAGCAAAAAAGGTCTTAGGGGAAAGAGGCTGGAGGAGTATCGTAGGGGTTAGATCCTTCTAAATGTAGTTTTGCCTATTCCGGTTTGTTTTAGGGGATCACACTGGTAGGCAGGGTTTCTGCAAACCCACTGCTACCTCCAGCATGTCCCAACCATTCCCACATGTCCTGTCAGTGGCTGCTTGCAGAAGGAGAGCCCCACCTTCTGCTCCTGCTCTGCCGTCGGGACCATGGGCTGCTCCCCAGTGCTCCCCAGCTCTGAACCGTGCGGCAGTGGTGAGGCACAACTGAGGCCATGTCTCTCCAACATGGAGTGTGAGTGTGATGTTCCCTCTCTGGGCACGTCACCCACTGGTCTGGGTAAGCCATGTTCCTCCTCTGATTTGCCTGATGCCGATGGGGTCTTGCAGCTAGAAACTTTCTGTTTCTAGCCCTTGTTTATCTTAAAAGGAATCTTGGTCCATCTCCTGAACATCTTCCACTGGAATACTGCTGCTTCCCTTATGTCTGGTGAGCACTTGGTGTACACTCCAGCAGCCCTAGCACACAGCGCTGTGTTTGCCTCCAGAACCCACGGCTTTTAAAAGCACTTGGAGTGCTGAGGTGTCAGGTGAGCAAAATAAAATGTCCCAGTTCCTGAGGTGTTTGGGGAGTTCCCATCTTGTGCGTTTGTCTCACCCCATTGAGGACCATCTCTGAGCTGGGAGGCAGTGTGACTTCCCTTTTGTTTGGTGGGATGGTGCCTTTGTTGGATGTGTCCTGCTCTATTAAGAATAACAACATGGTGGCGGCCGTTTTTTTTTTAGGAGCTGATTGTTCTGAAGCAGTGGAGTGAGAGATGCAGGGGAAGGCGGCACCAGCCCAGTGAAGTAGAAAGTAATGAAATGGAACCCGAGCAAGCAGGATGGAGGGGAAGGGGGCAGAGTGACAGCATGAAGGAGAATCACTTGTTCACCTTCAATCAATTCCTGCTTTTTCTCGCCATCGCACGCGCCTGTGTGCAGCTGAGCGTGCGCAGGCAGGGAGGGGAGAGGCAGCACGCGTTGTCAGGAGCTGTTAGGAAATACATTTGTCAACAACGGGGCAGGGACCAGAGTGAAAGGAAAGAGGTGGCCATGGTCTTTTATTTATTGATAGTTTTGGATTGTTCCTGTCTTGGGAAGAGCTTACCTTCAGGGAAGAGCAGCAAGGTGTGGGAAGAACAGGCCCAGTTGCTGTATATATGTCTCCTTCCCATTGCTGACTGCTCACTTGTGGGGCTGCTTAGCCAGGGTAGCAACTGGGGGTCGGTTGGTCTTCATCCTTTCCAGCAGAGCTGCCTCCTGGAGTTTGCCTCCCTTTGTAATTCCCACAGGTTAGCAGGTGTTGCAGTGTAAGAATATCTGCCTCGCAGGGACCATTCCTCTTGGGAAGAGTGCAGTTGGTGAAGTTGCCCTCCTGGCTGCAGCTGTTTCACCTTTCCAATGGTCAATCTGAGCTCATGTGGGCACGTGTCTCTGCGCCCACTCACCAGAAGGTGACCATTTCCATTGCACTGGAGTCTTGCTTCCAGTTCAAGTTCTTGATGTCTCTCTTCCCAGCCCTGCCATCTCTCTTAAAAGCATTTCTCCCTCAAAGGTTCAAGTCTTTGGGCTCCTACCTATGTATCGTCTTTTTCAGATGTGACAGTGTCTTGCGAAAGCAGAGCTCCCATGCTTTGAAAAGCTGGTGGCTTTGTGTAGCCTCTGAAGAGCTGTACATGATAAGGGAATTAACTGATTCTGCCACAAGCTTACACTTTCAGGGGCAAATTCTTGGCTGTAGCATAATGGTACTAAGATATGCCATTTCCATCATCTTGTGCTGGTAGAGAGTGAAAGCAGGTGGGTGATCAGCTGGTGGGATGGGGTTTGAATGTTGTGCTTTGGGCAGTGTGGGCACGATGAGGGCTGGGAGCTGTTTTTCAGGATGTGGATGAGATGCTTGCAATAGACGTCCAGTTGTTTTTACTTTCCAGAAGCCTCAGGTAGCAGAGATTTGGCTGTTTATGGTCAACCCAGGTGGCTTTACTTTGGACAGGCCTGTTGCACTCCTGCATCTCAGTTTCCCTTTGTGCCATACAAAGGAGCAGAGGTGGGGCTCACTGCCCTGTGAAGTGTTTACAGGGCCCTCACTTCTGAACCCCTTCAAAGGTGCTGAGGAATTAGCTTTTTAGCACTGGCAATTGCTTCCCTCTACACTTGATGTAGAGGAGTATTTTTATATGCGTGTGTTCCCTTCCTTTCTAGGTTTGGAAGAAGCTCGTAAGCTCCCAGGCTCCCCGTATCAGTGTCTTTATGGCAGTGCCCACTATCTATGCCAAGCTGATAGAGTATTATGACGAGCATTTCTCTCAGCCACAAGTCCAGGAATTCGTGCATGCCTTTTGCCAAGAGAACATCAGGTAGGTGAGTGATTTCCCTCTGGGCAGGGGCTGCTGGTGGCTGACTGTCTCCATGGTAGATCTACCGAGTTTTCTTTTTCAGCATCACCTCTTTGCAGCGCTGGTTGTTGTGCTTTAGTGCCTCTTTGACAAGAACCACGGTGACAATATTTAATCTTGAGCCACTCTTGCGTGGTAAAGCCGGAAGGGGTCTGCATGCTCGTTATATATGTCACCCTATGTACCACAAAACTAAGGACTTTGTCCTGCAGCCCATGTTTGTACTGCAACATCTTTCTCAGGAACCATCTTAACTTAATATCCATATCAGACAGAGAATCTTCTGTCTGTGAAGAACATGCTTGGTAGTGATTAAAAGGCTTCCGGGGCATCTATCTGAAGCTTTTATGTAGGAGCAGGCTTTTTGTAAGCCTGCATTGGACCGAAGATTCCCTGGAGTAAAGGTGATATTGGATATTCTCTTATGTGAGGTTTCCTTGTGCAGGTTAATGGTGTCAGGCTCAGCAGCCCTGCCTGTGCCTGTCCTGGAGAAGTGGAAGAGCATCACTGGGCACACGTTGCTGGAGAGGTATGGGATGACTGAGATTGGGATGGCGCTTTCTAACCCGTTGCATGGAGTCCGTGTCCCAGGTAGGAGTCTCTAGCAGGTGCACGCTGTTTGGAGGCGTTTGGCTCTTGGGTTTTCTCATCACAGAGAATAAACAGCTAATTGCCATTTGTCATGATTGAGGAGCAGGCTATGGTAGGAAGAATGATGCTGGAAGAGAATTGACATTGGCAAGCAAGGAGGGGGCATGTCTGTGTGGGAGGTGACTGGTGGGTTCCTCTGAGATCATGAGCCGTGGTGGACTGACAGAGCTGCATGTGCAGAGCTCACAGTGGCGTACGCTGACCTGACCAGTCAGGCTGGTTCTGTCCAGGAGGCAGAGTCCATATCAATGCTTTATTGTGCCCAAAGTCTTTGCAAGTTCGAGGAGGGTAATGGGACTGCATCTTCAGCTCCCGCTCTGTGAAGTTGTATTCATGTGTGGCATTGACACAGGATTCTCCTCTGCACAGCAGTTCATGTCCAACTGATCGGTACTGAATGTTTAAAATAGGATGTCTGCTCACTCTTATTTTAGTGCAGGTTTCTTGACTCTTCAGGAATTAGAAATTGTCACACCTCGTTGTACACTCTGGTTCTGTTCTCTCCTTGTCTTCCCTCATTTCTCTTAGCTACACTTTGTGACTCCTCTCAATATCTGTAGTTTATGTAACCTAGAAATAAATTGATCTGAAACATTAAAAATATAAAATGCCCCCATCCTCCCTTTGGTTAAAAACGTGGCCATCTGTCTACCAAGCAACTCAGCCCACCACTATACCACCTTCTCCTCCCCACATGCTGTCTGTGCATGCATGGCACCATATGCATCAGCTTGGTCTCCGGTGTCTTTGGGGACTGGAGTCTGGGTGTCGTGGCATTCCACAGCATCCCAGTCCCAACCCAGTACCGCTGCAGGGATCACACAGGGAGAGGAGAAGCCACTGCTCCGTGACACTGGCTCCTCAGCCTGAGAACAGCTCAGGGGCAGCACGAAATACAAACTCTAGTTTACTTTTGCAGAGTAACTGCCATTCCCACACCACATCTCAGCCAGTCTTCTCTGAAAGCCCCATCCTTGCAGGCAGGAGAAAGAAGCAGGCAGGGAAACAAGATTCCCACTTGCAGGAGCTCTGGCTGTCTGTGAGCCACACAGCGCAGGGTGAGGGTGCAGTTTGAATGTCCCCGTCGCCTGTTATATTTGCTTTTCATTCATCTTCAGGAAGGGGGAAATGAGTGGAGTCTCTAGAATTTTCCCCAGAGACAAAAGGAGAAAGTAAGTAAGACTGAAAATAACACGGGCAAGACAAATGTTGGCACCTGGAAGGGCAGATGGGTGGCTGTGCTACTGGACAGAACCGGAGCAGGGTACCTAAGGGGGCTGGGACAAATGCTGTCATGCAGCTCCAAGCAGAGGGGCTGGGGATAAAGGCTGACTGGCTGTCACTGCAGCCACTGTCCAAGGGCTCACTGCAGCCCCAAGAGGGGAGAGAGACATCTCACAAAGGTGTGGATCAGCCCGAGAGCTTACAGAAAGAAGGCTATAATTGAATAGGCTTGACTAATTTATTTCAGGAAGTGTCATTTGAGAAGCAGATGGGTGAAGGTGAAGCATAATTTTCTGGAGCTGCGAAAAAGCTTTTGATATAAAGACCCCACTAAGAAGCTGGGATGTAAGGTCACCAGGTACCACCCAGTGCGAGAGAGAGTCACCTGGGAAATGCAGTGGTGGGCTGGGAACAGAGGCTGGGCAGGAGGAGCCAGTGAAGTGTCCAGAGAAAAGACCTCAGATGGCACTGGTGTTACAGGAACAGATGTGAGGTAGTGGTGAGCACAGACCCGAGTGCTAGCCAGAGGAATAATTAGCTGTATTTTGAGAAAGGAGCACCCCAAGCGTGGCACTTGGGTAAGTCCAGAGATCCTGACGCTTGCCAAGGGATTTCTCTTGGAGCAGGAGCAGCACATGTCCTTCTCTTGTTGTTGCTTCATGAGCTTCTGCCTTTGAAGAGAGGTTCTAGGGCTTCCCTCACACACTTCCACCCGCTTGTGTGGCTGGGGCAGGATTGAGTCTGTGTCACCACCAGTGTCTTTGGCTTTGTGGCACCACTCTCCTCCCGCAGCGTGGGCCTGAAGGGGCAGGGATGAGGGGGGGCTTTAATTTTCAGAAGAAGAAAAGATGAAAGATTTGAAAGATAAATGTTTGCTAGTATATGGTTAAAACCCTGCTTAAAATGCCTCTGTTTTCACCAGCTCTCGTTCTAATCCCCCCGGTGCTGTTACTGTGAAGGGAGATGAATAATTCATGGACAGAGAATGCCTCACTGGGCCTAATCACCACTTTAATTGGAGGTTTAGATCAGAGGCAGCTAATAGCTCCTACAGCGGGGACTCCATGTATTGTTGACAGTGAGATCGTTGAGTGCCTTATCGTTGGCCTGTTTCAATTCTCCCAGGACACCACCGCGCGTAACAGCATTGAGGTCCCCAGATACCAAAGGACACAGACCGCAGGGCCAATTAAATTTATCTGGGAAGAGCTGACAACTTTTTTAAACAGAGGAGAATCGGTGAAAGAATAATAGTGTCACTCCTCCCTGACTGCAGCCTGGCTGATGCCGGCTGAGCTGACACCACGGGCATGTTGCCAGCATTTCTTAACATCCGGGAGCCTGCAAACTGGAGAGAGCAGGGAGGGAGCAAGAGGGCAAGGAGCAGGGATTTCTCCCCAGTTTCCCCTTGGGATTATGACTGAGGACAAAAGGAAGGCAGAGTCGGCTCTGATCACCCCTGATTGTGGTCTCAGGGGTGATCAGGACCTCCAGTGCTGTGCGTTTGGGAGTGGACTCAACCTTCTGCTGACCTGTTGGAGTCAGCACAGTGTGTTTCTTGATGTGGCACATGAGCCTAAGAAACTCTAGTTACTGTTTTTGCATGAATTTTATTAATAGTGTCAGGTTCTTATAGCTCTAATCAATGTTACAAGCATTTTCAGCTTTTATTGATTTCCAAGTTTGTCATTTTTCCTAAGTACCAGAAAGCCTTTTCCAGACTGAATATAAGGAAACTGCTCCCCACAAGGGGCTCATTTTAGATGTTGGTTTTACTTTAGCCATGTAGGAAATTATTTGTAATGATGATCTGAAACACTGTGGGAAAAACATTGCCTTCTCTGTATCATCAGATTTGTTTGACAGTGCTGTGCTGGTCTTCCATGTTTCATTCTCAGAGTGGGACTGGAAGAGGGCACTAAACAAGTAGTCCTGCTGCCCATGACTGAGTCTGTTGAGGTCAGTAGCCTGCATATGAGAAGAAGCATCTCCAAGGAAGGCATCCGTCTGACCTTGATTTGAAGCCTTCCAGAGATGGAAAATCTGTGGGAACCCATGGCAGTTCATTGCACTGGTTATGCTCCCTCTGCGAGCTTTGCAAGACTGACTTTGCCGTGCCTGCCCGCCATCCCTTCCCACATCTCTCAGGCAGGCTGGAGGCTGTTGGCACAAGGCATTTTTCGTGACAGTGTTCCCATGGAAGTCTAGAAAGTGGCTTCAGCAAGCTCAGCGTGCAAACATTTGCTGTGATTTCCATGACTTGTAACTTGCATTTTGAGTCCTCCTGGAGTCTACCTTGACAGGTACCAGGCTGTTTAAAGTACATAAAAGCCTCTATGTGGCACCTCAGGGCATTTCACCTGGTAACTTGTCCTGGCACATGCTTCTCCCTCCTTACACTACCTCTGTCCTCTGTCTCTGACTCCTGGCAGTGTCTGGCTGTGAGATGAGGGCAGCCAAAGCGATGCTTGTGGCAGAAGAACCTTGCTGCATGGGTTGGCTGACCTGAATGCCGAAGGCAATTTCAAGCTGAACAGACACATCCTGGAGTCGCCACGTCGCTTTCTGTTTATTTCTTGCCAGATTTGCTAATTGTTCGGGTAGTTTCACTGCAATAAAATCTCACTCCCTCATAGCCCATCTGCTCTTAGCTGATCCTGCAGGGATGCCATAAATCTAGGCTACGACGACATATCAATTTCCATGGCAACTGACCAATGTAGCATATAAAATCATGATGTCATAGGTATCGGATTTCCAGGGCTTGAACAGGAGAATGAGACTAGGATAGGGAAAATATCACTTGAACCCAAATGCCTGAAATGAATACGAGAAGGAGAAGGCAACACTGGTTTCCAGGTCCTGCATACCCTGCTCTAAAGACTTTCCAGTGTTGAGCTGATCCTGGATGCTCCAGGGGAAAAAAAAATTATAATCTCTTAAAATAAAGAATAGACTTACCAGTTTAGGCCTTGATCTGTCCTGTCCTCCTGAGCCATAGGTTGCTCTGTGCAACTGTTCAGGTTTGCATGCTCACTGTTGCTTGCACACGGGATGAAAGTCACGGGCATCATCTTGCAGTGAGAACTGTCTCATGCTGTTGAGATGCAGAGCAAAACCCGCTGAGCCAACAGATGCCCACGACTCTTGGTTGCTACTGAGCCTGGGACCCCCCATCAGACAGAGGTCACAGGAACAAAGCTGCCCTTTCTTCTGTGTTTTCAGATGCTCACCAAGAAGAGCGTGCACTAAACCAAGGGGTGGGAATGCTGCAGGCTGCAGGCTGGGGAGCTCTGGGTCACAGGACCAACTTGGAGCTTAATAGCAGTTGTTCATGACACAGTGTCAGATTCCCTGGCTTTGAAAATTGAAACCTCTGGAAGAACGGTGTGGTTTTGATCTCTGCTTTTCTCCCATGATGTTTTATATACAGTGTATTGATGTCTCATAAACTGAGATAATCCCTTGCAATTCTTACACTGTTAAGCCTTTGCTTTCTCTGTTGGGTCCGGGCTATAGAGAAGCAGTGAACCCCTGTAGTAATCATTGTGCTCTTTCTTTTCACATCTTTGTGTAGGTTTCATGGTGCTTTTTTTTCTCTAAAGACAGCTTCAGTACTGAACCATGAAGCTGTGCTGATGTCTTCAAAGACTGGCCAAGAGAGACTGTTACAGGCTGGAGACACATTTGTTTTTCTAGTTATTTCCAACACTGCCTGCTCAGCAAACAGCAACGATTGCACTGCAGTGACATTTGCATGCAGACATACGATGTGATCGAAGCCTTTTTGAAGGGTAACCCCCTGCTAGGAAGTTCTTTAGTGCCAGCACAGGCTGCAGATGCCATTGATAGACGAGCACCTGCTCTTTTGCATCCTTGATTTTGTTGTTTCCCAGAGGCTGTTCACCATTTCAGTCTTGTTTTCTTTTGCAGGTTCTGTGGGAACCCCGCTTCCAGGGGTGGAAGTGTGCATTGCCACTGAGACTTTGAAAAATGGTAGTCGTTCCTACACCATCCATGCTCAGGGAGATGAAGACAGCACACAGGTAGAGCTCAGCCATGTTCTCTGCTACTTCACTTTGTCTTAAAGGATTGAGGCTTGCTTTGCTGTAATTCCCAGGAACTCAGTGATGCTATTTAGAGTTTTCTCTTTCTTGTATTCATTTATGGCTTACTATAGCCAAGGCACTTTATGGACCACACAAGTGTTGTCTTGTTGCAAAGGAGAGCAACATCTAAGAGAGAGCAATGCCTTGCATGAGGGTGAGAGATGAAGGCCGTGGTATAAGGGCTATGATACAAGAAGGTGATGTTATGTCTGCTGAGGCTTTGATGCTGAGGTGAGGCGATGCATTAAACAGTGCTTGACCTTTGAAAGCCAGGACAAAAAGGTCTACTTCAGAAGGGAAGAACAAGGCATAAAATGGAATTCAGATGGACCATACTCTGGTCTAAAGAGTCACTAGATAGTCTGGAGGTGAGTATGAGTGCTGAAAAATCTACTTCACTGGGTTTGATCAGGATTTTAGCAGTAGGAATTGGAAGGGCCTGGCTGGTGGCCGTGGGGAGAGGATTGCATTCATTTTGGAACAGCTCATGGGGAAACCCATCAGGTTTCCACGGAAGTCCAGCTCGGTGCTGAGCTCCAACTGCCAAGTGATATCTGTACCAGCAGTTCTGGTATCTCAGAAATCAGATATCATTGGTGGTGAAGTGATTGGGCCCCTTTCCCCATGAGCTGCCTCCTGTTGGGGTGCTGTGTGTGCCCCACTGCAGATGTAGCCCCCAACCTGAGTCCAAGGTGTCCTGCTGCCTCAGCCCCTCCCCACAGAAACAGCTAACCAGGGTCTGCATTCCTGCCTCCTCCTTTGCGTGCTCATTGTGGCTGCAAGTCACATCACCTCCAGCAGATCAGTAGCCAGGTGATGTGCATGCTCAGCTGAGTAGATAGGTGCTGTGTATGCAAGAGAAATTACGCCAACCGTCTTGTGCTGTGTGGGTGGGAGACAGGCAGGCAGGAGAGCCAAGCTGGAAGACATGGCTTCGCTTGTTCCTCTGGGGAAATAGCTTCTCATGTAGTGACATACCTGTCAAGAGTTCTAAAGCAGCCTCCTGGTCTGTGGCAGGGTGTATTCAGAGACACTCCTGGTGTAAGTACTGGGGAAGAGCTTGAGAAAGAACCTTTTTTCTCTAGATTATCTGGTCTGGCCTCTAGAGGAGCCAGCGGGACCATGGGCAGCCACCTGTGTGGGTCATGGTCAGGCTGCAGCAGGTTGTGTTCTGCATTCTCATGCTGTAAGAGGTCTCTGGATCCCTCTGCAAAATGAGCCTGGGGAGGGCTGAGAGGGACCACTCTGGCCAGGGATTGTGGCTTTTATTAAAAAGAAAAGATTTGCTGCTCTTTGCTCTGTGTCACTGCTGTGGTGTGGCTGAGCAGTGGGCAAAGCAGGAGGCCTGGAGCGGCCACTCCAGTCCAGCACTCGACATGTAGGAAATCGCGTCCCGTTTTTTATCACTTTGCTGGATGTTATGTTTCATGGTTTTGTCCTCTCATCCTACAGCTAGATCTTGGCCTTTTTTTTCTACTTGTGTGGAACTGACACATGACATGCAATGTGTCCATTTTAATAATGGTCCTGTAATGCTTTTCTTACCCTCAGGGATCCTTAGGTGCTTCACAGATTAGGTCTCAGACACAAGAATCCCCACAGTGCAGCTACTTCCAGGATGAAATGTGGATGTTGTTCTTCTGAATTGTGAGAGGAAAAGATACGTAATGGTTTTTTTGTCTGCTCAAGACTCCTTTTCCTTTCCTCTGGTTGTACTGAGTGACCAGAGAAGAGGAGCCCAGATGATCCGTGTCTGGTGCTGGAAGCTTCAGAGAGCTGAGACTCATAAAGCTCTTCTCTTTTCTCTGACCTCAGGCTGCTTGAGTTTATATTTGGGGCAGAGGAATTGCCCTTTTAGCCCAGCCATTTCTCACATGCACTCTTGATGCCTCGTGCCCCTTGATGATGGCTGGCTTTCCTGCAGGCTCTCCTGTGGGGTTTTTTAGAGTGTTCTGGTGAATTCTCAGGGAGGGTATGGGTAGGTGGTAGACTTTGCCTCTTGGCTTTGGCTGTTGGGTCGATCCATCTCTCAAGGGCTGTCCCCATCTCACCCACCTTGCTCTTCAGGCTAAAGGGAGAGGAATGGTGGCACCTGCTTCAGGCTGCCCTAGGAGGCACTCGCTGTCTGCCACCAGGACATCCGCAGTATTTTCAGGAGCAGAGTGGAGCCAACTGTTTCTCTCTCTGGGACTGTCAGAAGTGTCATGGCAAGGTGGGAAAAATAGTCACTGCTCTCAGTGTGTCTTGACACAGATGGACGCGTGGAAATGCCAGGAGTTTGATTTTTATTTGGCCTGGGAATGGAGTGTGACTTCCATCACGTGGCTGCGCTGGCAGGCAGGTGGCAGCCGTGGTGGCACACCTCTTCTCCCAGTGACAATGTCATTTAACTGCTTCACACCTGCGGTAGCAGGCAGAAAGCCTCACCTGATGCCTGTTTCTGCCCTGAGATGCTGCTGCTGGCACACTCTGTGCATCATGCTTGGTTAATAATTTATGTCAGAAGAGAGTACATCAGTGGAATTTATTTAAAACAAGGAGGATCTGACAGTCCGAGTGCTCATCACACTCCACCAGCCAAAGAAAGGCCTGGCTTTGTTTCAAATGATCTTCTCCTTGGCAGAGGGGCTGTCCCTGGGATGGAAAGGCCTGGTTAGTGTAACCCTCCCTGCTTGTGCTACTGGACAACCCTGGCTGGCCTTTTCCTTTCCTCTTGTGTGAAGGGATAAACAAATACATCCTCACCTCCTACACAAGAGGGATCTGAGGCTTACAGTGTGTTGGTTGAGGGCTGTGAGGGCTGTGGCTTGGACCTGGCAAAGGCAGAGAGGTCCCAGTGGAAGCAGAAGAGTGATGGTGGCAGGAGACACGCAGCCCTCCCAGTGCCCACTCTGCCAGGGTTTGATATGAGCATCCACAACCCCATCCCTGCTCTGGGCATTTCTCTCTGGTTTTTCATTGACACTATGAAAAATTAGGAAATGTCACGTAATTGATTGCTGGAAATAAACACCTCCAGGAACTGGGCTGGCATAGGGAGTGCCTGCCCCCTGCTTCACTTATACGACTTTCAGGGCAGGGACCTCTTGCTGTACATGGAAAGTGCGCTGCACATCTGTGCTGCTGCACAGATAATAATGAAACTGCCAAGCTGGAGCTGGTCCTGGCTATGCTGTGGGGCACAGGGCCGTGCTGTGGGGCAGCCATGCTGTAGGGCAACCGTGCTGTGGGGCGGCCGTGCCCAGCAGCACGGAGGGCTAAGAGCGAGCACGGTGCGGCAGATCTGGTGGGGTGCTGAGCACCCTGGTAGGAGTTGAGCTCTGAGCCACCTCTTCTCAGCAGCTCCTCAGCTCCTGCGAGCAGGTGATCTTTGTGCCGGGGGTTAGGCGCGTTGTCAGGGCAATCTGTGAGGCGTTCACACCTCGGCTCCACTGTGCAGAAACCCTCCTGACTGCAAGCGGAAAGAGCGCCTGCCTTTGCCAAGGAAATTATTTGCTTAGCTGTACGGAGCCTCACGAGGTCAACGCCTTCCCTGCTCGTGTTGGGCTGAGGTTCCTGCCTTCCGCTCCCTCTTGAAAACAGAAGACAACAGACGTTCCCCGAGCTGTCTGGTCCCTGCTAACACTGTCTCTCCCCTTGGATGCTGGGCGATCGCACCATTTCCTTTTGCGTTGTCACCCTTTGGACATGTTTGCGCCTCCTGCTGCAGTGAGATGCAAACAGGAGCTCAGCAGCATCGTGGTGGTGGCAGGGAGAGGCGTGTGGGTGGCAGGAGCGGGAGGTGGGAAGCATTTCTGCTTTGCCATCCGGTAACTGCCTGAGCTTGCAGCAGGGGACTGTGGTAATTTGCAAAGCTGTTTTCTGGCACACCCTGAAGATCAATAATCTACTTAGCTGAAAGTTTGCTGGATCTCTGTTCTTCCCTTCATTTTCTCCTGTCCCTTGATTAGAGTGCTGGATTCCTTTCATGTACATGCTCCAGCCCTCCAATCTCCTTGCTGCTCTCATGAGCTTTGTGTTCCATTGTATTCAGTTTGCTCAGGTTTTCTTGGTGACTTTCATGTGCTGCTTTTCTAATTGTTGGAGCACCTTGGGCTGCGAGCTGGTTTCCTGAGCTGACGTGGAGCCACGTGCAATCAGGCTGTTGGCCGTGCCCTGCCTTAAACTGCACCATTACTGCCAACACCAGAACAAGGTTCTCCAGCCTGACGAGATCCCCTGACTGCATGATCCATTCTGAGCTGAGGATGCTCTGCAATGTGGTGTGGGACAGGGCCACCTGGGGTGGGGCAGCATGGGCAGGAGGTGGCAGTCCCCATCACTCACTGTGTTCCCACCTCCTCTCTGTGCAGGAACATGGTGGTGCAGAGCATGGTCCCCTGGAAAGGTTCTGTGCTTCAAGTGCTCAGTGAAGGGCTCCTCCTCTGCTACATCCCTGGTGAGCAGAGGTGTGGAACTGGAGGTTACGGGACGGCAGCAGCTTTCCCTGCTTTGAGCCATCCCAGCTGTTGCTCCTGTAGCCACTCATATCCAAAGCAGTTACTAAATGTTTAACCTGCATTAAGCAGCTGCGTGTTGAGCTCATCTGATCCTCTGAGATCGGGCTGTTTACCCAAATAGCCTGGGTGTTGGTGTAGGGGAAGCCGTCAGCACTTCTCCTTACCCACTGCCCCAGATGCTTTTTCTCCTGGTCTTCTTTCCCCTTAATTTTTTGGCAGCCCAGGGATCTCATTCTCCCCACGCCTGGCTCCCATGCACAGGAAAGGGTTACAGCTCTCCAGCGTCGAACATTTCAGTCTGCTTTGTTCCGTGCGATGCATATTTCATATGCTTAGCTTCCCAGCTGGCAGAGGCCTGGAAACCCTGCGAGCTGTCGGGTATTGTCTCTCTCCTCCTTTATTTGTTTGTTTGTTGGTTGTTAGGTTTTTTGGGTTGTCAATTTTGCTGGATTTTTTTTTTCTTTTTTTCCAAATTGCTCACTCGTACGAAAGCCAAACCCCAGTCCCTGACAATAGGGGTCTATCAATAGATAAATGGTTTCACAGCTGTATCTAATGCAGTGCTCTAGCCAGGGCTTTTATGGCAAGTAATTTTCTCGTGATGAGGCTGCAAAGGGAACCGTGCGGGATGTATGGGTTGCAGGAGCTGGCAGCAGGAGGACACTGCAGCCATGGGTTTTTCTCCCCCCGCAAAGGTTGTAATTATCTTGTTGTCTCTCCATATGCAAGCTGTCATCCTGGACGGGAACCGGCTCGGCTGTGGCCATCCCTCCCAAAAGCCACCAGCATCTCCTGGCCCCTCCTTCCCGTACCCACCCCATGTCTCTGCCATCTGCTAGCAGCTTGCTGCTGGTTCTGCTGGTTGCCAGCACCTCCACAGAGCTGCAGGCACTAGAGGCAGCTGGCACCATCACCCTTTGTTAAGGCCAGAGGTCCTTTGATGCTGCTGTGGAGGGCACCGGGAATGGCTCCACCTCACTCATGTTCATCCCAGATCTCTGGAGAACTGGTGGCGAGGTGCTCAGTCACCACCGAGCTGCCAGGGTTTTCTTAAAGACTGCCTCCAAGGTTTGGGCACCCCCATGGCTGCTGCCCGTGGGTGATGTGCCATGGGTACAGGTGGGTGCCATGGACTTGGGTGCTTGGCACCTTTCTAGGCCAGGTCTCCTTGGAGGTGCTGTTGCACAAGTACCTGGTGTGGTTTTCTCCACTGTCTCATCCATCCAGGTATTTTGAAATAGCTGAAGTGAATGTACCTGGCTCTTCTTCTGTGTCCAGCTCCTGGGGCTAGAGATAGACATGTGCCAGCCGTGACTGGCATTCCTGGTGATGACCAGGTGTGGACATGCTGGTGGGGATGTGACCACCTGGCCCAAGGATCCCTCTCTCTGACAGTCCCAGGCAGCCACCCTGGTTTGTTCCTTTCCTATCTTGATCCGCCCTCAGCTTAAAACAGTTTTCTCTTTGTTCTCAGTTCTCCTACACTTCCAGAATGTCTCTCCTCCCAATGGTAAGATTTTTCATTTGTTTTCTTGTCCCTGCTGCTCCTCTTGTGCTGCTGCCTCCCACAGGTCTCATGACAGTGAAGCTTACCACTAGCATCCCAGTTCCATCTCCCATCAACAGATCATGCTATATGGTGCTGAAGCTTTGTAAGATGCCTTCATCAGGACAGCAAGCTGTTGATTTGGGGTCGAACCGTAAGTTGGGACTTGGGTATGAAATTCAGGTTGAGCTATGGAGTGCCGAAGGCTGGCTGATGAGGCTGGCTGGCTACCACAAGGGCTTACAGGATTATTTGGCCTTCATGGGATGCTTTGGGCTTTGTCTCCCCTGCTTGGGTCTTTCCACCTCACAAATCCTGCCCTGAGCCCCATGATGTCTCCCATCAGTAGCCACCTCCTGGGCAGGCAGCGTGGGAAATATGTTGTTGAAGGCAGCCTGGATTGGATCTACTGCTTTTCTTCTATCTGGAACATTAGTCCTCAGGTTTTCTGGTGCAATCCACCTTTGGTAAACTCATGCTGCATTTTTTCTTATTTTCCATTTTCCTCTGCTTCTTCCAAAACTCCTTCCAAAGCCCTCGCAGTGTTGGACACCACGGCTGTGTATATTCCAGTTACGATTTCTGTTTCACCATGTTCCTCTCGTCAGCATCCTGTTTTGTGTCCTGCCCAAGTAATTCAAGTTTCTTCACTTTTTTGCCCAGGCTGCTTTCATTACTGTGTAAATATTTTAGCTGCTTCTCATTGGTCACATCCAGTTCCTTAGTCAATTTGGTCAATGATTGCATTCTCTTATGTATTTATATCTCCTCCCTTCTTTCTCTGTGTCTTCTGATTTTTTTTTTTTCATTTTTGGCCATAGCTATATTTTATTTCTTCGTGGTAGTAAAAGTGGAGTCAGAGATCATGTTAGCATCACGTCCCCTTGTTTCTCAGCTGAAAACTTTTCGTATCACAAGAGCAACCTTGATCCTAGAAGACTATTTCCTTGCACGTTCAAATTGAATCCTCAAGGAGAACTCTCTTTCCATGGGTGTTACCTTGGAGCGAACCTTTGTCATAGCACCCTTGAAATCTCTTTATTATTGTTTCATGCTTTCATTTCCCATTGTAGGGGAAGGAAGACTTGGAATGTGTGTCCTTGGTCCCCTTCACCAGGCTGGCAGGCTTGGTTCTCTGAACATGAGGACAAGGGGTGGCTTCCTGTCTGGTCCCATCATGGCTGGTTTTGGTCTTCAACCCTTTTCTCTTTACTTATCTGTGCCAGGAGAACCTGGGAGACTGAGGTATTCATGTTTGGCCTTGTGAGGCATGGGATAAACGCATATCTCCTGGCCGTGCAGTAGCTGATGCTTGTTTCTACTCAATTTTTGCAACCTCCCACCTGATTCTTTCTGATATGTGGGTTCAGCTCGAATGCTTACAACCTGCCTGCTCCTGTCATGGACCTCCATTGGTTCGTGGAGGCTATCAGTCACTGTTGTAGCACGTGTTGGAGATGTTTGCTGAGGAGCCCTGAACCTGGTGGGGAGATGCAGAAGCAGAGACCAGAATCAAAAGGGACGGTCTCTGCCCTAGAGCACTTCCAGCCAGAGGGAGGAGGCACTGGCTGCTGCAGCATCATTTAGCACAAGGAAGCAATTAGAGGTTCTCAGGCAGCGCAGTCGTCTGTAGCTGCAGCACATCACAGCTTCCCTGACCTCAACTTTTAAGTGAGGCTTATGAAAAACAAACTGAAGGTGGACCACTAATTGAGTGCTTGCCTGGTCCTCTGCCTGCCCCCGAGCATAAAATCGGAGCAGACGTTGTGAGGGCACGTCAGGAGCCTTTCCCTAATGAAGAGAGCTGAGGGAGTGAGAAGATGTGCTGACATCTTGCCTCGTTTATTATCTTCTGAAGCCTTGCAAGCAAGAGGGATGAGAACAGCAGTGTGGAGAGCTGTTGACATTTCTGGAATAGTGTTGCACGTCTAATTTACGGTGTGAATATAGATCAAGAAGTTTTGGGTCCGTAGAACCACTGGAGGGAAGACTGACCTTTCCCAGACTCGGGTTGTTTTCTGTGGTTCTTTTGGGATCATCTGGAGTTAATCAGTCTGGTAACTTTTAAAAATCAGTATTGCCTAAAAATACATGCATTCACTTTTGTTTTCAGTGAAGCAACGCTTGCTGTAACTAGAGGGTTGGGTTTTCTGAAAATAAGTTTCAGTATTTAGCTCCAGTGTGCACCAGCCTTGCTTTTAAATTTATAACCCTCCAAAATGAAAATAAGTTGATTACGTTATTCCCAGCCCTTTTATAAAAGTTAACATTGCAAAAACAGATGTGAAATGTGGCCTCTTAGATTACAGCCTGGGCTTGGGGTTTCTTGGTTGTTTTGGTTTTCTTTTTCTTTCTCTGTGCTGTGTCCCCGAGGAGCAGAAATCTGCCTCTTTCCAGCAGGAGGAAAATTGTTCTGTGTCTCAATTGCCTCCTGCTTGCCTTCTGCAGGATGCTGCAGGACACAGAGCTCAAAGGAACGATAATGCTTTTACAAAACCATGCAATTTAGCAGGGAATTTTTAATTATGAATGTGCATGAGAGTTTAGATTGCCTGAGAATTTGGTAATGCTCTAGCAAGCCTCACACCTCTAGGACATTCATGCAAATATGGCCCAGGGAGACAGTGATTAAAAGGCGCTGTCAAGCGGATTATTGGTCTCCAGTTTCCTTTTAGGAGGCAGGTGAGTATGTGCTCACCTCCCTTTTCACCCACCACACCAGTCCTGGATGTTGCATGATTCTCTGGTCTGGAAAAGCAGAGTCTGGGCAAAACCTGGAGCTCCCATGTTCTCTCCAGGTCAGTGGGGACTGAGCTGTTGGATGCCGTATCGTGGCAAGGCTTTGCCTGCGTCACAGTGCTCTCTGTGTAACTGAAATCTCGAAGGGGTGAGTGAGTGGTCTCATGAAGGGCGGGGAGCATGTCTGGAAGGGCTGGTGGCAGGTAGGCTTCTGCAGCAGCGTGGTGCTGAGTGTGACAGGGTATCCTTGACCCTGGGGTAAAGGGTTGGAGGTGGGATCGTTCTTCAGGCTTCGTTACATTATTTTCTGTGCTCTGATAGAAAAAAAAAAGAAAAAAGTTACTACTCTGCAAGAACTACTAAAAGGGCTCCTTCACTTCCATAAACCTCACACATATAAATTATTATCTTCTATTAGTCACTTAAAAGGCTGCGTTGCTTAATTATTTTGATCACAGTAATCACTTATTTACAAGGTGGGAAAAAGCGCCAAGCACTTCCAAGCTGAGCAGCACAGTAGGGCTGTGGCAGAGGAGGCAGGGCTGCAGAAACATCTCCTTTCTCCCCACAAATATAGATGCTTTTGGTTTTCTTGGTTGCATCTGTGATGGTGCCCAGCCCACGCGCACTCTGGGCTCTTCTCTCCTGCTCTGGCAGCAGCGGTGGTGAAGGAGCCTGGGCTGCCTGGAGCCCAGGGAGTTGGGAGCTGCAGGAGTGGAGTTGGCTGCAGGGAACTGGTTCTTCATGGAGCAAAGGCTGTGGAGGAGTTTGAAAGTGGGCTGTGGCTGGACAAGACAGTAAGAACCCAAGGACAGAAGAGTAAATAGGGAAGAGTTAAAGGAAAATTATATGAGATCTGCAGGGCCAGAAGACCCTCCCTTGCTCTGCTCTGCTCTGCTTCACTCCACCCAGGCAAACTGCACTGTCTCGTGCTTCTGTGGTGCAGGAGTTGTGAGGTCCCTTTGAAAGTCCTCCTGAGAGAAGATGCTCTAATCCACTGCCTTTGGTATTCACCCAGGAAAGAGTTCAGCTTCTTATTTTTTGGAGGACAGTGGGAAAGAAGGATGCGGTAGAAATGAAATTTGTCCCACCTAAACGTATTCCCAGTGTCCTGCTGCTGTTTGCAACCTGAAGAAGGTGTTTGGGTTCTTTTTTCCCTCAAAGCTTGTCTGCCTTCTTCCCAATTCTGTCCACACAATAAAAAGTTATTAACTCCTCTTACAAGCCTCGCCTTCCAGCTTTCCCTCTGTGTCTTCCACATGTTTCTGCTTAGGAATCTGCAGTGCCTCCTCCGCTTCCTAGCGAAAGACACGGTGCTCTGAGCCTACCTCCATAAAAGCCCCTAATTCCATTAAAGTCCATTACAAGCTCCTCTCCCGCAGTTCCCGGAGGAGCGCGGGGCAGCGCCTATCAGAGACCACAAGAAAACAAATGGCCACTTTGAACAAATCCCAGGGCCGCTTGCCAAGCGGGGATTCCCAGCTATTTACAAACCACCCTCGCTTCCTCCTAATAAAGAGGTAAAATGGAAGCAGGGGAAAATATACATTTTATAATCACCCCGATTTAGTCCTTCAAAGGATTTATTACAACCTTTTATTTTCATGCGTGGAAAATGTAATCTTATCTAGTGTGCCGGCTGGCCCGGCTCAACTCACCGGATCGGTTTTAGAGCAGAAAGCTATCAAGCAGCAACCTTCGGGGGCATGCTGTGCCTGGGTGTTAAAGTTGCTCAAATGCATTAAAGCAGTTGAAATATGCGTTAAAATATGGCACTAGGAGAGGAGGATATCTGTGCAATTAGCAGTCTGATGCTTTCAGCAGCTGCTTGCGACGTCGATCCAGTGTAACAACAACGGATGCTGCTGAGATTTGCTGGAGGAAGGAAACAAGCACAGTAGCCATGCTGCTGCCACTAAAGGCCCGCTTTCAGAGTGGGTTAGCAGCCAGCTAGCTTGGGGTACGTGGGATTTTAGCAGGGATCAGATGCAAGGGGTTGTAAGAGATAAATGCCTTGAACCTTGAATTTTAATTTATGCTGTTTGCAATCAACAGAAGCTGCTGGCACTTGGGTGGTTTGTGTCCCCTCTGCTACGCTGGGGAGCAGTGCCAGTGACATTCGGAGTTCAGCAAGCAAAATCCTATTAAGATAACGTCACGGCCTTTCTGTTTTACTGTTTGCAAGCCAGCCATAACATCATTAAATTACACAACAGGGAGGTGCCTGCTGCCAAGGAGCTCTGCTCGAGATAAGATGTGGGTTGAGCTGCTGCCAAAATTTGAGTTGATATGACAAGAAATTTGGAACTGATTCAAGGCTTGATTCACACAAGACATCGCAGCAAACAGGTAAACACTGTGCAGGATTGGTCCCTGGGGCAGCCCTGCTGCTCTGATTTGGGGCACGGTGTGGGTTGTGCAGGTGGGGCTGGCACCATGCGATGCCTGTGCAGGGCAGGGCTCAGCCAGGCAGGATGGGAATGAAGGCATTTGTAGCAGCCAAATTTACACCTGTCTGGCGTTCAGCGCCAAAGAGCAGAAGATGAAATCTGGCAGGATCTGTAGATGAAGCTCAGGCAGCTGTTTGCAGGTCCTGGCCATCCTTACCTCTGCCAGTCCCTCCCCAGCCCTTAAGGGAGAGTCAGAGGCAGCCCGATAGCTAAAGGGATTGACTTCAGAGGCTCACACTGGTAATTAAAATGTCTGTAGTCTGAGGGCAATTTTGGTAGTCTGTTATCTCTAGCTGAGATGGGGCGGGTGGGATCCAGAGGGCTTTGCAAGGAGGTGAGCAGAGTGGAGTTGCCCCTGGGATGCAGAGGTGTCACTGGCAGGGTTGTAAGGCCTGGGTTACTCAGTGTGCAAAACTGGAATTGGGAACACTGGAGACACTGAGGTGCTCAGGGAAGTTGCTTGTTTCATGATGCCATGGCTGGACGAGCAGGAAAAGGAGTGAGAAGAAATAGCTACAGTGTAAAACTAGACACAGCCTCTCTGTGACAGCACTGAAAACCCTGTGTGGCTCATGCCTCTGCATCACCCATGGCGTCCCTGCCATGCTCTCTGACACAGGCTTTGTGCCTCTTACTCTTTTGCAGCTGCAGGTACAGAGGTTTGGTCCTGGGCTCTCCTGGACCCCAGGTTTCTCTGTGCTGTCTTGCTTATGGATAATCTGGTCCTTAGGCTCCCTCTTTCACATCCCCAAGGGAGGACTCATCCAGCACCATCCTCGCCATGCCTTCATTCTGCTAAACATCCATCAGCAGCATTAAGGGCCTCTTTTTCCTGCAGCATCTTCCAGGCAGTGGAGGTGATGCACAGCCAGGGCTCTGGGGGCTCAGCCCAGCCCCAAATGCACAGTGGCATTTAGGTGATTCTGTAGAAGTGCCTGGGCTGTATGTGCAGAGAGCCTCGTGTCACCCCACCCTCTAAGGAGGATGTCAGGAAGAGAAATGACTTAGAACAAAAATTATGCCTTAAAAGTGACTTTAAGCATTTGTCATTAGAGCAGCTTTGTTTCCATCGAAGGCTGCACAGAGACACGAAGCCTGCCCTGCTCTGGGATTCTCCCTTGCACTTCAGTTCTGCTATTACTGCTTTCCCTCACGGCTGCGTTTTTGGCACTGCTGACTTCCAAGGTCCCAGATGGATCTCATCCGTGTTGCAGCAGCTCAAATACGAAGTGGCGCGGAGTTCCTATTCCTGGGACGTTCTCTGCAAAGGGATGGAGCACTGTGTCCAAGCACATCTTGCAGTGACCTTCAATTGCAGCAATGGCTTTGCACGTCTTCCCTGCAAAGGACTTTAGATTCACACAGTCCCACAAGCGATGCAACTTTAGTGCTTCTCTACTGCCTCATCTCTTAGCCTGCCTGCATCTTTGTAATTTGAGAGCCAGGTATATGCAGAGGAGATGAGATACCATACCATGTCAGGCAAGTCTGTGACCTTCCTGCAATTCCCCAGTTTCCATAACAGCAGGATGTTTGTTTTGTTGCCATAGAAAACCTGCCCGTGCAGGTTTGCAGGGTACCAAGTTGTCACTACAACTGTTGCATTCCAGTGAGCCTGAAAGGAGCCGCGTGTCCCGGAGAACAAATCAGATGGTGTTTCCTGCCACCTCCTCAGGAAAAAAAAAAGTGTTAGATTGACAGTTTTGGAAAGCGAAATTTTAAATCTGCCAACAAAGCAGACAGCAGCACGGCACAGTCATGGGAACGCATCGTCCCCTGCCTCCCTGCCTTGTGGTGACTGACCTCCCGGCATGCAGGAGGATGGTCCTCATCTGTGAGAACGCTGCAAATCTAGTTCATCTAGGGTGAGTGGTGGTGGTGCCTTCAACATCAGACCAGGATTTGATCTACCAGCTGCTGTGGGCCAGTGGTCTATGCTTCTCCTCTCTGGGGAGGATAAGGCTTCGCTGCTGCCAACCCAGCAATGGGTTGCTACAAGTGCCAAGTGGTGCAGCTGGTGGCCAGTGTCCCCTGAGGCTACTGTTTCTGTGGCTGAGCCATCCACTTACCCTTTCAGCTTGCTGCTGCCACTGCGAGATGTGCAGGCCTGAAGGGCAGCAGCTCTTGGGACAGGACAGAGAGTTGTCAGGGAGGTGTGGATCTTTCAGGATGCAGCCTCTGTGACCTGCATATCCGTCCCCCAAGACCCTCTGCCGCAAGGAAGGACAGTTGCCAACAAGAGATGGGCTCCCTGAGCAGGTGGGGTGCCCTGATGGGGGTGCCTGGACACTGCAAATCACAACACACTGTCTCTGCTGATGCCCTCCCTGGATCACGCTGCCCAGACCATGCTGAAGCTCTGGGGGCAGTGAGTGGAAATGGAGGGGTTTCCTGAATGGATTTTTGGGGGAGAACCTGACCCTGGCAGAGGCTGATGGGTGCTGTAGTGGAATCAGGGTGCAGAGAGCTGTTGTGAAGCTGGCCTGCATCAGGTCATCCAGGGGTCGGAAATGATCATCCCTTTCCCAAAAGTATTTCTTGACCAGCTGTGTGCATGTGAGACCTCTCCTCCCCTTTTTCTTCTTTGCTAGCAGGAGGAAAGTATCTGGACTGGACTGAGGTTCCAGGATAGCAATTCCTATTTTCATATAACACAAATATAGATTTTCAGTGCTTTTGAATGTCAGAGGTACTTAGGGAAGCCCTTCCACCAGAGGAAAGAGGTCCTGCAGGTGGGCAGGCTGTGGTGGAGGTTGGTAATGGCTGGGAGGGTACACACTGTGGGCGCTGCTTGTTCCTCACCACCCTGGTTGGTAAGCTGTGGTGCTGGGGGACAGGCGATGTGGCTGCAGGAACAACTGCTCGCTGCTGCTCCCCTGGGTGCATTCACTGTGTGCTTGTCCTAGGTGACACCGGGTCTCGAGGGGCAAGAAGGGGAGCTGCTCGTGAGGGGACCTTCCGTCTTCCGCGAGTACTGGAACAGGCCCAGAGAAACAGCAGATGCCTTCACACCCGACGGCTGGTTCAAAACAGGTACTGGGGTGGCTTCCTCGTGGTGTCCAGCAGAGGCCAGTGAGGGGAGAAGGGGCCAGCATCTCCCAGTTGGCTCCCAAGGTTCCCTGGCTGGTGGAGGGGTTTGAGAGTGGGGGTGGCAGCTTGGCTGGGGCTGCAGGCTGGGCTAGCTGCCCAGGGAGGTGGTGGAGTCACCATCCCTGGAGGGATTTAAAAGATGTGTAGATGTGGTGCTTAGGGAAATGGTTTAGTGGTGGCTTGGTAGTGCTCGGTTTATGGTTGGGCTCAGTGATATTAAAGGTCTTTTCCAACCTAAACGTTTCTATGGTTCTGTGATTCTATGGCAAGCTTCCAGCTGCTGGGCTCAGGGAAGGGCTTTGTGTGCATTGGCCGTAATTAGTCAGCCAAGTAATGGGCTGTGTTTGGGAGTGTTTGCTCGTAAGCATAATATGCTGGTGCTTAATGTTTTCTGGGGACTTAAACTTTGCAACCTCAGCACCTGAACACCGGGTGGGATTTAGCTTAATTTACACAGGGATCACATCAGTGGAGAACCTCCACTAAAAGGCACTGGATCTGTCCTGGCACCGGTGTGCTGTGTGCGGGGGATTTTGGTCTCGTGGTCGTGGCTGAGTGTTTAAAGGCAAGGTGTGTAGGGCTGAAACCGTGTGCATGGGCAGCACGGCTGTACAGAATGTCCAAGGGATCTTGGGCTTGGCTGCCAGGGTCGTGTGGGAGCGTTTCAAGGAACAGTCATTTGTCAGTCAGAAAATAATAACTGATGGAAAGCTGAACTTTCTGGGGAAAAAAATCACAGTGGGTGTTTTCAGTGTGGGAGCTTTTTGGGAAGAGATTTTGAAATTGCCAGAACATTTTTTTTAAAGTGAAAAGTCTGTGTCTTTCAAATAAAGAGACCTTTCAACGTGAAACCAAGGCTCATTTTATTTTCACACAATACATTGTGGAAATGGCAGAGGAAATGTTTCTTTCTCTGGGTTTCTCAGGATTTGCCTTTCCCTTTCTACTAAGAGAAATGTTTCTGAAACATGAAATGTTTCCAGGGATGGAAACACCTCTGGTATTTGCTTCTTTCAAATCAAATTTCGCCAGAAGATAATACCCTAGTCATAATAATACCTATTGCAGGCGGGTCCTGTGTGTGCCTTGGTAGGTTTAATCAAATATTTGCAAACAGAAGAAAGATCCTATTATCCTGTGATAGCAGCAGATGCCGTTGGGACTATCCCTACCTGAAGCTGCCGTGGCTGGGACGACGGATTCTCAGAGGAGAACTCTTACAGCTAATGCTGCCCATCATTTGGGATAACAAATTCAGGAGGATACCAGACTGAAGATCTTTCCCAAATGAAATAGATGTGACAGGCCATGAATAAGTTATGTGCTTCAAATTACACTTCCTTCTGCGCGTGGAGCTGTCAGAGACCTCCTCAGCCAGAGGTTCCTGTCCCCTGGCACCATTCTGCAATTTAGATTAAACAATAAACCAGCCACGGGCCAGCGTGGTGGTGCCACGGATGGGTTGGCAGGCTGTTTGGTATCTCGGCATGCCCACCTACCTGCCACCAGCCAGGAACCAGTTGGGCAGCGGGGTAAATACAGGCAGCAGGGTAAATACAGGCAGCACGTTCACCTGCCTGCACCGAGTGCAAGCACCGATTCGCCTATCGAGTGCGAAAGGGCTGAGTGGCTCATTTCTGCCTAATAACATACACACAGCTCTGGCTTTCCCATTCCCCTCTTTAATGGGTGTTAGCAGTGCCATCGAGTCAGAAGTCACGCTGGATTTCTGATGCCTCCTGTGTAATCTTATTTATTTATGGTTCTTGAAGAAGCTGTGATTTATTATTATTGTTATTCTGAAGCAGACGTGGAGTTGCCCTGCCAACAGTGTCACCGCGGGTCCCCATCCCGGGTGGGTACCGCAGGCTGGGTCTGGAGCATCATCAGGCGATGTGCAAGGTGCAGGGCAATCAACTTTAAAAATTTTTTTGAGTCAACGCTCCTGATGAATATTTCAGATGCAAAGCAATAGCATGCATTAATTATTGCAAAGAGATGTCTTTAGGAGAAAATGATTTTGAAATTCAGTTTAATTTCATTGTAATGCGCTGCAAACAGGAAGGGAGTATGTGTGTTTAATTGGCTCTCGGGGGTAAGGCCGGGAAGATGGCATGCCTTTGTCACAGGCCATTAGTGATACAGACTGCATAATGAGAGAGTACAATCAGCTCACAGCTGCCGGCTCCTACGGGGAGAGAATGATATTAAATAGAAATCAGTATAAATTAAACTTAACCCTTTCACTAGCCAAGCAAAGCTCAGAGCTAGAAATAAGGAGGGGAGTGGAGACAGGCATGGGGGGGTCAGGCTGGGTCTGGGGGTGTCTGGCTGACCCTTCCCCCAGTGGCCGACCCCCAGCCAGGCTGCCAACCTGACATCTCTGCAGCTGCCTAGGGAGGTCAGCAGGCTTTTAACTCTTCTCCCCGTCCTGTTCCCCAACTCTTGGCCTTTCTTTCCTTTTGTTCCTCTCCTGACCGCTTGCTCCATCTCTTGTGGATGTCAGGTCAATGGGGTGATTTTTCTCCCAAGCCTCATTCAACTGGCAGTGCCGTGAGCAAGTTCTGTCGCCCCTTGCTCACCCTGCCTGCCTCTGCCATGGTGACAGCCTTTGGAGATCACTTGGAGATGGCAAACGTCCCTGTGGTGGTAAGAAAACACTTCAGAGAACTGAGGGGGCTGTGTCCCATCATAACGACTGGGATCTGGAGGGAGAATTACCCCCATTAAGGAACAGTGGGGAACTTTGGAGGGGAGACCATACTGACAGAATCTGAAAGAGTCTGCAGTTTCTGCTGTTTGCAGAACATATTGGACAGTATTTTAAACATGAGGCTGTGTGCATGCACGTGGTGCTCCTGAAACCCAGGCAATGGCATTTCTGGCTCTTGTGGTAGTGTTCCTCTCACTGGTAGACCCTCCGAGTGACCTACAAGTCATCTAAAGCAGACAGTGTGATTGCAGTGGTGGCCAGGCACCTGCCTCCCCCAGGGGCACAGGCAATGAGCACTCAGCTGTGACAGGGATGAGGTTTGGAGAGGGTAGATTTGGATACAGTGTGAGTAACTCCTCAGCTGTCATTGTTAATGGCAATTCAAAAAACCACTGAGTCAGCAAATGAAGAATAATTACTGCCAGTGGAACCCCAGCGTGTTGATCATAGTGCACCTCGTGGTGAGTCCATCCCTGAGGGGCACTGCTCTGCGGTGTTCCACATGGAGAAGGGGCATGTGGGAAAGGGTGTCCTCAGTCACTGTGCTGTTAAACAGAAGGCAATGTGCTGTCTCTGCATGCTCAGTACCAGAGTCACCAGAGCTATTTCCCTCCTTTGGTTTTGCCATCGCAGTTCATTCCCTCCTTTGGTTTTGTGATCTCAGTTAACGTGGGACTCCTGCACGGAGACTTGTGTGATCTCAGCACCAGTTTCCTGCCCCCAGGGTGAGGGATGGTGCAAGATGCCTGCTGAAGTGGTCCATCAGGTGCTTTTCTGGTCTTCTTCCTGCAGTGCAAGGCTTACAAAGAGATCTTGAATTTTTAAGCCTTTTCTGGCTGTGGCTCATTGAATTCCCCAGTACTTTCCTCAGACCAGTTCTCTCTTTGTGGTTCGTCTTGCTGTTAATTGAGTTATTAAGGAGGGGGGGTGTCAGAAAGTACAGGAACCAAAAAAAGAGTCAGCACTTAATGGCAGCAGTGATTTTCCTTTCTGATTGGCAGCTCCTTTATTACAATCCCCTTTTCTCCCATGAAACTATCTTCCCCAAGAAAACAGCCTCATGTTGAGCATCGGAGATTTTCATTCCCTCCGTGACAGGAGACAAAAAGTAGCGATGTGGCCTGTGGTCACCAGCGCTCTCTCCACAGCGTGGTCCTGCAGCTCCCTGTTCAGTTTCTAAGGAAATCTTTGGCAGACCAGGCACTTAGTGCAACAACTGCAAACCTGTGTTTCCTTCCCCAGGATGAGGGACAAACACCGTGTGTGCGCTGTGCAGGAAACCTGTGCATCCCTCCGTAAGTGTGCCTGTTTTGCACCACCAGTTAGGGAAGGAACAAGGATGTGTGTGTGTGTTATGGGGGAAAAAAGCAGACAAAAAGACATGGTGCTGCAGTGACTTTCTGATGAATTCAGGATCGTGGCTCTTCTGAGAATCATCTAACTCACAGTGTTGCGTAGGTGATTCACTGTTTCTCCCATCCTCTCTTTTCCCTCTGATTTGGACCATTGTCTGCCTATTTCTCCGTCTTTCTCATTTCCATCTGAGTGAATTTGATTATTTTTATTGTATTAACGCTGTTGACAGAGCTGCTTAGATCAAAGTCCCCTCCAGCCATTTCCAGGGAAACTGCTGGATATCCACCTGCTGTCGTACATCCAAGCAGCACTGAGCCCTTGGAGGCAGAGGCAAACCCAAAGGAAAAATGCCTGCAGCTGTCTGTCTCCTGTCACTGCAATACCTTCCCAGCTGTCCTGCACCCTGCGAGGTGAGAGGCAATCTCCAAGCACACTCACATGCCACTGAGCAGGAAGGTTGGAAGGAAAAAATAAAGAAGGAAGAGATCTTTTATGATAAGGGTGGGAAACAGATTTCCCAGAGCGGTAGTAGAAGCCCCATCCCTGGAAGAAATCAAGGTCAGGTTGAACAGGGCTCTGAGCAACCTGATCAACTTGAAGATGTCCCTGCTCACTGCAGGGGGGTTGGACGGGATGACCTTAAAGGTCCCTTCCAACCCAAACCATTCTATGATTCCATGAGCAGTCACCATAGGAAGGCAATAGCTGGAGGAAAGCAGTAGACAAACACCAGCTTCTCTGGTGGTCCTGCTCCCTGATCTTTATTTATCTGTCCCAGTCTTGTGATGCTCATGTCAGTCAGGCTCTGGCACTGTCAGATTGTGTTATCTCTGCCCAGAAGGCAGCAATCACCAAGCAGCAAGCAGCTTTGGAGATGTGGGGAAGAGGACAGAGGATTTGGAAATGTGATGGCGTTGCACCCTGTGATGCCCAGGTGCTCCCTTTTCCTTCCTGCACAGGGCCAGGTAGGGTGCTTTCTCCAGAGGAATCTGGCAATACAGTGATGTGTACAGGGAGGGTAAGAAGATCAGAAAGCAGACTTCTCCCTGAGGAAAGGCCGACTTCCATTCACATTTGCCCATACATCCAGAAAATTAGAATCTAGTGTATTCAGGGAGATTTATTTTCAATTACAGGTTAAGGCTGAGACATGAAATAGCACTGGGTTTGAAAGTAGTGCATAAATCCTGCAACAAATCTATGTATCTCAGCTCCATATAATAAGATTTTATTGATTGCTATATTGTATCTGTCAGAATAAAACTCTCTTAATGCATGCATCAGGATGGAGAAGATAGAAAGCTTGTTGGTAGTAGAATCTGATTCAAGAATCAATGCACTTTGATTAATATGTCGTTAAGAAAGTAAGAGTTATTTAACTTGTTTGATGCACATTTCAAAATGATGACTCATATCTTTTTAAGTTTCTTTCCTTAAGCTACATTTTAAAAACAACCATGTAGCTGTTTTTCACATTGCTAAGTCCTGGTTTATCAGTGATTTTTTGCTAGATCCTTTTACCCAAGTCACAACCCCTGAGATTCTTTATTAATAATAATGCTTATGGCCCAAAAGCCTTCCCATATGCCATCGCTAAAGGCTTTAGAAAAAAAGGAGAAGGGGTTGAACCTGCTATCTCTTTTTCTCTTCTGTATGTTCTGCAGTCAAAGACAGCTCTGTGGGGGGAAAAAAAACAACAAACAAAAATAATTGTTAATCTGGAATAAGACATCATCAGGAGAAATGAGAGGCACCCGTCAGTTCTGGCAGGGTTTCAGATGCTGCCAAGCTTGGGCAGTCAGCAGCACTGTGCGTCTGTCTGTGCTTGCTGAACGTGCCATTCTCTCAGCTCAGGCCTTTCTACTGCCATCTACAAACTCGGGCACCAAGGACAAGCGTTGGCTTAGGTAGCTGGGAGCATCCTATTCAGCGCTGCATTCCCAGTTTGCTCCAGAAGTAGGACCTACTCTTGCTGCAGCCATGAGTCCCCTGTCAAGGGAAGAAGCTCAGTGACTCTTTCAGACTGTTTTCAGGGACCTCCTAATGTCTATCTGTCCTCTTCAGACTGAGCTCTCAAGTCCATAGCTGGGTAGCTCTGCTGGTGCCAGTTGCAGGTCTTTGCTATTCCCAGCCCTGGCTCTTTGGAGATTTCCACACCAGTACTTCTAATTGAAAAGGCAAAGCTGCTGCTGTTTTCCAGCTCAGAGAAATCTGGTGTTTGTAGGAAATGTCCTGGGCAGGTCATCCTTGGCCAGAAACAACCCCTTACTCCTCTCAGACTGATCTCTGAGGAGAAGGGGCAGGAGAAGCAGCGAGTGGTGCACGCCCCATCCCTCCAGCATAGGCTTTTTCCCTGGCACTTGCCTGTCCCCAGAGACAAGCAGGTGTTTCCCTGCCAAGGGAATTGCTTACATTCATGGGTGTAGCACTGACACCTGAAAGAGAAAATACTTTACCCTGATCAAGGCAGATTATAAATAGAAATGTATCTAATTTGCATCTTAATCTGCAGGTTTTCTGTTTGTTTGCAGTGTCTTTCCTAGTCATAAATCCAGTTAATGCAAATTCTATTTCTAAAGAAACGATTCCGTAATTATAATGTGTTGCAGATGATGTGACTTACTGGTTCAGTAAGCCCACGGGATGAGGCGTTGGCTCCCTCCAAGGCTGGGCTGAAGGAGCTTCTTTTTGAGTCTGTCATAGCTTAAGCTCATGAGTGGGGCAGGTTGGCAGCAAGTATTGTGCAAGGCTCTGTCTCCGCTTTCCAGGTACGTGATCAAGCGTTGGATCTGAAAAGCAGTGGGAGTGAGAGGCAGGGAGGAGGTGTGGTCACTGTTAATGGCTGATAACTTGGACCCACATTCCCACAAATGATGTGAAAGGACATCCAAAAAAATGCCAGGCGTACCCCAGAGACAGCTCTGTGAAGATCCCACCAGATCTTCATGGGACAGGAACAGAGGTTGCAGGCACTGACTGGGCAGCCTGTCTGGTGAAGCCAGACCAGTTGTGTGCTGGGCTCCTATTTCTACCCAGCCCTCATTTAAACTGTGTTTCTAGAAGTAAAAACTTAAAGGTGACATGGTGTTTCTGTCAGCTGTGTGTAAAGATTCCTTTACAGTCTCGAAATATTCCTCTCTCTCACACACACAGTTCTAACTCTGCAGAGGGAGAATTCGCTTTTTCTGCTTCTGCCTCAATGTTTATTCTGTCTCCTTGGGGAGACAACATTGCCAGGTTTGCCTGATGGCTGGAAGTCTTAGGGTCATCAGGACACAGTGAAATGAAGCCCATGTGTTTCCTTGACTGCTTGCGAGACTGATGTTTTCAGCAGTTCAGAGAGTGACTTGGGATTTTTGTAGCTGTAAATGAGAGCAACTTTTGGCACTGAATGTGTTTACTCTCTACAAAGCTCTGCTCTAGTTGTATCAAACATCTTGGATGCCAACCCTTTCCTTGTTTGAGATCCTCTGCTACACAGAGTCCAATTTTCAGAGGCATGAAGCAGTTGCACCCCAGCTGAGAGTCAGTGGGAACGACAGGCACCTGCATCTCCCAAATCCAGGCTGTTCCCTCTCAGTCTCTATTTGCTTTTACCTTTCAAGCTATGCTACAGCAGCATCGCTCTTGCATCCTGAACAGAGAGGGGCTTGTTTAGGAGATGATGGCCAGCAATGACTCTTCCCTTCTCATCCCAGGGATTAATGTAAGGAGTCCCATCCACAGTTCCCGCTGGGTTATGTTGTAGGGATATGAAGCTGAATTCTGCAAGCCTGTCAGAAGATCCAGCAGGAGAATTGCAAGCTGGCAAGTGGGTTAAGAAGGGAAGAGCAGGATTGAGCACAGGATGTGGTAAAGAAATGGGCTGAACAATCGTCTTTCTCATGGTACTTGGCAGAGCCTGTCGGATCATTGGCAAGGTTTTTGTTCAAGAGGCTACTTACTGCTTTATAAATAGCACGTCTCCTCCAGTGCAAAATTAAAAAACCCTTAGGGAAAGGTCACTATCAAATCAGCTGAGTGAGGTCCCAGGGCCATGGGTCCCATTGCAGGCACTGTCAAAGCACGTGTTATCTTGAGTATGGCTTGAATGGGGCCCCAGGGATTCTCACTGGTCCATGCTCATGGTTCGGTCGCTGTGAACACTGGTGTTTATTGTCTTTATTATCACTGATTGCCCTGTGACCATGGGGCTTTGGAAAGTCTTTTCAGCAGGAAGGATAAACACTGTAGAGAGTTGTCTATAGCAGTGACTGAAGGGGTGGATTTACTGTGCCCTGGCAGAGAGCATCAAATTAGGAAATGTGATGATTAAGACTTAACGTTGAAGAAATCACCCCAAATCCAAATAGCATTGAGCTTTGCAGATGCCGCACGGGCAGATTGCTGCTCCAGGTGAGAGTTGTGATCTCTGTACAGACTGTGCTTCACCCTTCAGTTCCTTGCCAAGCCAAGCTTGCTGCTGCCTGGCCTTATCCTCTTCAAAGTACCATTCCTGCTCTGGGGATGGAGGTTTCACTCTGGCAACAATCTGGCAGGAGTTAAACCTGCTCATTTGCTCACTCGGAGCTTTTGTAGGAGCTTTGCCTTGTAGAGGCTGGGGAGAGTCAAGGCAGAAAGCTGGAGCTGCTCAGCAGGGGCGCTCAGGCAGTTGTGCTGCAGGTTTTGCCTTTGATGGTCCAGAGAGCCCATTTCCCACCTGTTACACTGACTCGTTGTGACCTGATGGGCTTCTTTGCACAGCATTTTGTACCAAGAGTTCCCCTAAAGCAGCACATGGGTGGGAAAGGCTGCTTTACTGGCTGTGGGGATGCCATACGTGTTCTTCAAATTGGAGTGGTGATTGAGGTGATGGAGATGCCAGCATCCTGGGTCCTGCCTGCCCCTGGCAGAGGTGCTGTACCTCATTCCCCAAGGTTGGGGAATTGCATATATTGATTACAGCTCGTAGGACAAGCAGGAACCGGTGGCCTTGATTTCCTTCCTTCCCCAGCACAAGAAAGCAAGGGATAAGTTTTAGGAACTTTGACTCAAGACCAAGCACTGTTAAAGTGTTGAAGTTTTGTTGGGTATTTGTAGGTCAGGCTGGTAACAATGCTTGGAGGAGAGCTGTACAGCTCTGGCTTTGAGAGGCTCTGGCATGCCCTGTGCACTGGGACAGACAGCAGCCGAGGATGGGATCGCTCCAGGCTCTTCCCTTTCAGCAAGAGTCGTCCCTCTGGGTTTCGCTCAAGACAATCGAGAACGTATTTACTTACGACTGATGGTATCGTGCTGTAAGCAAAAGTATAGGCTTCTGTATATTTAAGCAAACAATTTAAGGCAGATATCTTTCCTCATATCCCACCACTGCCTCTCTTAGTCAACAGCCTCCTATCGTTATCTCTGCTTTATTTAATAACTCGTCTAACCAGAGACTGGGACAGGTCACTGCATGGGAAAGAAGAGGTACTGCTCTCTGTAGCTAAGGTGTCGTTTATCCCTCAGCTGTTCTGCAAGGGCAGGAGCAAAGCAGGGGGTTTAGTCTAATGTTTTTATTATTACAGTTATTATTTTTAGCCATGTACTCATGGTTACCATATTCTTCAAAGTTTCACCGCTGAGTGCAGCAGTGTTCAGCTGGGCTGCCACACCTTGGAGCATTTACTTATTTATTAGTCTTTGAATTTTCTTTTTTATCTTGTTTTCTGCAGGGATTTCTATAAATATTCAAATGCTAATGTGAAGAAAAAAAAGTTTTTCATTTCTACTTACCAATTTTCTTCTCTAGCTTGTCCTCTGGGCAAACCCATACAGTAATTCTGGCTGTAAGCAGCAGGGGAGCTCCCTGCACCCAGCCTACTTGTGTCATATCAGACACCCATGAGTTCCTGCTAATGATGAGCGAACCTGCAAAGTCTTGGCTGCCTGGCTGGCAGAGGCATTCAAAGGCTTGGCTGTTTTATCTGCCATTATCCATTAGGGGAATGTGGTGTCCTTGAAGCAGGATGTGCAGCGTCCCCTGGCAGGAAAGGCTTCATCTGCTGCTTGTCCTTCAAACCTGTGATGTGCTGAAGGGTTGGAGAGACTCCTGGTCATGCTGAGCTACATGTGCAGAGCGTACCCAGAAATGAGTTACAGCACCTTTGCCAGGAGCAGGCAGGGCCCAGGATGCTGCCAGACTGTGCTGAGGTCTGAGTTTTCTGTTAAGCCATTTGGTTCTGTCCTCTCCTCGCTGAAAGCTGGTGCCCAGGACTTCATCTGCTGACATATGTCGTGTAAGGGGGGGCTGATGCCAACCTAAGCCAGGGCTGGAGGAGGGACCATATGCAGCAATCTCTGAGGCCCTGGAACAATAGTACAGAGATGGGTCCTTGTATTTGCCAGCCAAAACCTGCTGGCCATTTGGGCATGCTGGGAAGCCCATCTTGCAGGGGATGGGAGAGGGTTTGGGGTTTGGAGGGGATATGGTGGATGATGCTTTGCCAGCTCCCCTAATGTGTTTACAGATGAAGCTGAAGCTGCTAGCTCTGTTCATCTGTCGTTTTAGAGAGTTACCAGCACCACTGCCTTAAACGAGCCCTTTGTGTTCACCTAACAGCCCCTGTGTCTGTGAAGGAACGTGAAATGGTGTCAAGGATGGAGTGAACTTTGGATTTCACAAAGAAAGGAGCCAGCAGATGCAGATATGTTCTGCACCCACCTCCTGCCCATCCCAATCAGTGTGGGCACGAGGACCAGGCATCAGAAATTCTCCTGCTGGGGGATCCCCTGTCCCCTAGCAGGAAGCAGAGGGGGAAAACCATGGCTCAGTATTATCAGGTCGAAATCAGACTTGTGTTTTCTGTAGCTTTCACCTCCTGGGTACCTGGAGGTGCTGCCAGCATTCCCTGCACCGCTCTAGCAGTGCAGGCACACAGCATGGGGAGGAGTGCCTTATTAGCACAGCTCTTTGTGAGATGCCCTTGAGTGATTTTTTTTTTCCAGGTGTAAATGCCAGGGGAGGCTGTACCAGTGCTTCACATTCTTTCATCTCGGCAGGGTTTTGCCCTTTCTCCCAGCGTGGCTCTGACAGCAGGCTCAGCGCTGCTGCCTGTGGAATACAAACAAACTTCCCCATGCAGAGCATGACAGGAATTCATTCCAGGCTGAGGCTGTTTTTTCTGCATTTCTTTTTACCTTGTACTAGATGCTCCAGGGGTCTCTGGAGAAGTTTTGAGAGTGGGTAATCCGTTGCTTGACCCCACTCTCTCCTGGGGTCAGGCAGCTCCACAGCAGATCTGACAGCTCTCGCAGATGGGGAGGGCTGCAAAGCAGCTTGACACTGCGGTGCAATTCCCATCCCCTGACCGAGTCAGGGGAGAGGAACCGACACGTCGAGATGCTTGCATCCCTCCATCTCTTCAGTACCAGCCATTAGGGCAGTTGGAGGGTCTGTTCCCCGCTTGCTGAGCACACAGTGCCTGCCATTAGTGCTAATGGGAGTTAGGCACGCGCACGGAGAGGCAAGGATGCCCCTGAGCTACAAATCTACTTGGCAATTTTATTATGTAAATAAATGGTGCTTGCACATACACCTGCTGCTGCTGCTGCTCGTGGTGATGTTCATGGCAAGATAAGTAAACAAACAGCGATTCCGTTCTAATAGATTTATTTCCTTTCTCGTGAGCCATTAAATTACCTCCAGATTTCACGCCGGTAAAAATCTGTAACAGCATTGAAATCTTGCTCTGCCTCAGTGGACGGTGGCTCACAAAGCGTAACAGCCACCTATTACTCTCAGATATTGTTTTAAGGGGAGGCATGAGAACAGCCGGTATCATCCTTGTTATATCAGTGTCTGGATGTCTGCACCTCCCTCCAGGGCTCCCACTACCACCAGGCAGTTTGTAGTGAAGGCAACAGCAACCTCCCCATGCTGGGCTGAGCCTGGTGGCGGCACAGCCCACAGCTGGAGAGCAAGAGTCCTCATCCAGACCCCTGGGGACAACTCCTCTGTCTTCCCTTCCAGGGGACTGAAGCAGAGCTTGCTCTGAACCTTGAGATGCTCTGAGCTGGGGTTTGCTAGGAAACCCATCACCTCCCTGCAAGGCATCAGTGCCAGGGCTCGCCAGGCTCTCTTGACACCAGGCACTGTTTGATGGGACCTGCCAGGAGAGCAGCCAGCTCCTCTCCAAGCTGACCTGCCTGTTTGCAACCCCAGGAACGTGTCTCTGGGCTGCAGCTGCTGAGCTGCTCTCCTCTCTTCTGCTCCCTGGCTCTGCTGGAGGGTTTTGGCAGCGAGACAGGTAGCAGATGCACAGGGCTGTGCCCAGTGCTGCCGGTGCCAGGCTGGCTGCTGGTTCGAGAAGCACAGTGCCTGTACTTCCAGCAGAGAGCCAGAGGCTCTGCTGGGCCAGGCTGGGTCACTGGGAAGGGCTTTTGCACTGCACCCAGGCAGCATCTGAGCAAATGGGAGCCCTGGAGGTTGCTGAGAAAGGGGAGATGGTTTCCTCATGAATAGTTGGTGCATTATTAATGTACATGTGTTTTATAAAAGAAGTTTCAAACTCTCACTCTCGCCCTCAGGAGCCTTTGATGCTTTATTAATGGCAGCAGCACGCACCAAACCCTTGGTACACCACAACTGGAGCAGTGCCTTGGAGCAGCCTTTGCATAAGCAGCCCCTTTAGTTTTGGCCATTGTGAGCCCAAGAAAGGCATTTTGCTGGTCCATGTGACTAGGTGAGGGTAGATGGACTTGAGAAGCCCTGAAAAGCTGCTCTGCTGCTGTGACAGGCTCTGGAGACAGCAGCAAGCCATTCTTTGGGAGCTTGGCAGGTCTCACCATCATGGTCTGTGCAGAGTGGAAAAGGTGTGCAAAAAACAGAAGTTTGAGATTTCAACCTTACACCCTGGATCAGGATTAACAGGAACTTTATTGGGTCCCCTTGTAACTCAAAAGAGGACCCAAGAACCTGCAGAAAGGGAGGTTGGCTTTGATTAACTTTGATGCTGGGAGGCTGCCAGAGGATCCCAGGGTTTTCCTGCTGTGTTTTCCTGCTGAAGCAGTCGGAGGCCCAAGGCAGCAGTGGGGGAGCAGAGGAGGAGTGGAGCAAGCCTGAGAAAGCAGCCTGATTTCAGAGTGTGTGCTGGAGTGCTGGGGTGGATGGGGAGCAAGTGGGGAGAGGTTGTGTGAGTTGGGACATGTGCTGCTCCACAACCAGCTTCTGCAAAATTCTGGAGCCAAAAATCCAGAATGTCAGAAGTGCTAATTACTGTTAATTAGCTACAATTTGTGCTTGTAACCTCTGTTCTTAGCTAAGATGGCTGACTGCAGTGACAAACATTATTCATTTCCCTGCAATAAATCAAGCTAAAGTTGCTTCTGTTATTTAGCCTATCATTTAGCATTTCATTAAATAGATATGTACACATACATCATCATTGCCGAGGCTGTGTCAATCCCCTTCAGGAGCAAGGCTGCCTCTAATCAATCCCAGCAGCACAGTGTGCTGTGGAGAGGCTCTGGATTCACCATGTGCCAGGTTAGCATCTTGCTGAGCATCCATCAGGTGCCGGTAACTCATCAGCCAGGTTAGCGTGGCCAATATTTGACCAGGGGTTTACTAGCAGCGATGGTGCTGTTGCTCCTAAAGGGAGATATGGCTTGGAGAGACAGGATATCTCTCAGGTGGATGAGGTCAGATTCCTGAGCTGGGAGCTGAACTGCAGCTATCTGCAAGGTCCCTGTTGGAGGAAGCATGCTTCTGCCAGGCTGGAGTTGGGCTTTCTCTCAGCTCTGGCACGAGAAGAGCAGCAGCTGAGGGGCTGAGAGTACTGAACTTGGGCTCAGAGCTGCTCTGCATCATCCTCCCTGAATCAATCTTTGCACCTCTGATGGAGAGGAAAATAATAACAGCTTGTTGGGAGCATTGCTGCTGTGTTATAGCAATAAGGTTGTAAGGGTGAAGCACGGGTGCAACGCCTCACACACCAGGACACGGTGGTGGTGGAGGTTGAGGAGCACTGTAGTGGTTGCACTGTGCCCTGGGGAAGGTCCCCTCTGTTTGCTGCAGGCCTCTGCTGAGCTGGAGAACGTGTTTGCTTTCATGATAGGCAGAAGTAAAGGAGAAGGATGAGCCTGCAGCTGCAAAGAGCAGCAAAATCCTGGCACTACAGTAAGTATTCCTGGGCACATGCACTAGGACAGAACAACAGCTGCTGCTCTTGTGCAGCCACAGCAGTGCTGGGCTCTTCTCTCTATACCAATGAGCATAGGGGTGCTGTGCAGGCCTGAGGTGGGATCTTTCTGCCAGAGAACTGTGTGGTCCAGCCTGGAGCAGGCGCTCCCTTTCCTTGCACAGGATCCTGGTGTTCTGCACTCAGACCTGGGCACTTTGTGGTTGAGCCTGGGCCCTGCTTTGCCACAGCGTCTTCTTAGCTCACACAATGCTCAAGGGAGGGCTCTGCCTCTTGCTGATATGGGACTTTCTGGTTGGGCTGCACAGTTCAAGGGGCTAAGGGGAGCAGCTCTGATTTGCCTGTGCAGCACCATGCGTTCAGTGCCCTCCCTCTCCCAGTGCTCCATAAATAAATTCCCCTAGTCCATCCTAGCACACTGTATCAATCTTGTTTAATAGACTGGAAAGCTTATTGCGTGGCGGCAGGTCGCAAGGAGTGTCGAGGTGATGGATTGCACCTTCCCAGAGTCGAGCGTCGTTGATGTATAATGAAATATTTATGATTTATTCCAGCTAATAAACTGGAGTGAAGTGTGTGATGTATGTGAGCAGATGGGGCATCTATTGATGCAGTTTTCATTGCATGGGGGGAGGGAAAGGTTTATGTCCGTAACGGACACCTCTCACAGAGCCTCCTGTCCCTCTGCCTATCAAGGTGGGCACTTGGCCACAGAGAGGACAATTATCTAATGCCAATAGATGGCCTTTAGCACTTGCCTTCTAATCATTTGTTCACTCTGCATCTCCTCCCATGGCTTTTCTGAAGCACAGGAACCTCTGGCAGTGGGAAGAAACCATTTCTTTGAGCGCTGGGCTTGGGTTGGGAGCTGCGCCGAGAGCTTGGAGGGATGCGGAGACAGGCAGGAGCGACTGCAGGGGTGTCACCGTCACACCACACTGTGAGCTTACCAGCCCTGCTGTCTCTGTTACCTACAAAAAAATAACTTCCAGGGATTTAGGAGACCAGTGAGACACTGAACTGCCCTGGACAGAGCAGGGAAAATTGAAACCTGTGAAGAGGAGTACTCATCCATGTGAGGTGATGGGCACGTGGAGCTTGTTGCTACAGGAGGCTCCCCAAGCTAAAAGCTTGGTGTTCAGACTGGGAAGGAGCATTTCTATACTCTGCTGCTGGGCTGTGTGTAACAGCTCAGATGGACCCAGTCTGCAGGCAGGAACCTCATCCTGCCCAGCTTCTCTGCAAGAGCTGTGCCCAAAGACAGGAGGACCTGCCTGCCAGCTGTGGTCCCACAGCTGCCTTTGAGTGGTCAGAGTGGTCATCAGAAAGCGTGACTGGGCCCCAGTTCAGCTGTGCATGCAGGTGAAGCCTGACTTGGCCACTGAACTGTGCTCCTGCAAAGCCCTGCTCAGACAAAGGGGGTTTGAGCCCCCAGATTTTCATCTGCTCTCCAAACTGTTGTGAGTATCAGGATTCAGGCTCTTCAGTGCCTGCCCAGACTGTTGGACCATCCTGCCTGGAAAATAAATCTTCATCTTAATCACCGATATGTGTTGCTTTACCACAGGGTGAGCTCTGCCTCAGGCTGGGATGGACCAGGAGCATCAACAGCTATTTTTAGGGATATGGGAGACAGGTAAGAGTTAATCCCAAGGTAGAGCAGAGACGGATGCACAACCAACCTCCTGCCCACTGCTCTGCAGTGTGAGCAGCCAGGCCTCTTCACATCCCACTGCTGTCCTGCCAGCTGTTCCCATTTCTGCCTAATTAGCCTCCGGATCAGTGTGCTTTGAGATCCTCGGCTGAAAGGCACCAGAGAAGGGCAAAGACTGATTATTCCGACTGCCTCCCTGCGAGCTTCCCTGGGGTCTGCCACCTGGGAGCCTGTCGCTCCCCCTGACACGCTCACTTGCTTGCTTGGCAAGAGCAGCAATTCTCCAGGTACAGGCAGTGTGGAGGAATGCAGGAGGCCTTGCTCTGTCTCTGTGTTCAAAACACATTGTGCTGCTGGCAGGGAAGACCCCACCAGTATTCCCAGTGCTGCTCTGGCCCTGGAGACTCAGCCTGCCTCCTTGGGCTCTTCACTGTCACGGTTTTCTGCAGGCACTTCTGAAACTTGAAAAAGCCACTCCAGCAGCCAGGAAACTGTTAAATGTGCAGCTCCAGCCTGCTGGGTCAGCAAGCACTTCCCACCAGGAGCAAATCACTTAGCTGGTAGCGTGGGGTGGGTGAAGGCAGCATGGGAAGCCCAGCTTTGCCTGAGAGCACCATTTACCCGGGCGAGGGCTGTGCCCCATGCAGGGGGATATTTTACAGCATCTGATCAAGACTTTGGAGCTCCCCATGAGTCCATCAGCTGCCACCAGGGCAAAAGGGTAAAAATCCACTTTTTTTCTTCTTCACAAAATAGATTATCTTTCAAAAGGATGTTTTGCTGTTTCCTGGTATTTTCTGCTGTGTGGCACTTGCTTTGCTGAAGCACAAGGTTATGGTGGGCAGGAGTGGCGGGGACATTCGCAGACCCTTCTGCTTTGGGATGTCCTGCAGAGACAGTCATGAGTGTCCCAGCTCTCCTGTTCTTCAGGGGCCACATCCTCAAGCTGGAATATGTTTGAGAGTACAGAAAGCAGGGCTGAGGTTTTCTCCTCTGACACCACAGCTATGTATGATGCTTCTTCTAATGCCTCCCCTGTGCTTCCAGCAAGACATTCATCCGCTGTCTGCTTCTGTCTTCATCTTTTGCAAGTGGCTCTGTGAAGGCTGGACCTGGCCTGAGCACAGGCTGTCCTCACCACGCTGCCAGTGCCTGAGTAGTATGCAGGGAACAGCTGTACTTCAGGCTGGACTCAAGTCCAGGGCACTGGCATTGCTTCCCTGCTGCTTTTCACCACTGCTGATGTGTACAAATGCTGCCACGGCAAGCGTTACCAGTGCCGGTAATGCTTCAATCCTGCCCAGCAATGCAGCCAGGTAGATCCTGTGTGAGTCTTTCATACTGTAGCTGCAAGCAGCAAAATCCACTCAATCTGATGCTCCCACACCAGGCTCTCTTCATGGCATTGGTAAACTGCATGGCTCTGGATTGCAAACCTTGCAGCACGCGCCCTGCGCTGTCCTACCTCCCACCTGCTGGGGAGGCGCGGCAAGCAGCTTGGAAAACGCCTGCCACGTCTCTTCTGGGAAGCTTTGAACACCACGGGACAGGTGGGCATGGTGAAAAACCTCCCAGAAGCCAGGAAAGGCCGTGTGACAATTTGTAAGTCAGTGTGGTGCCACGTTGCTCTTGTGTTGGCTCGGAGTGCCAGTTTTCGGCTCGCGGCGCCGCGGCTGCAGCTCTCAGGTCACAGCACAGCCAAGGCTGTCATTGCTGCAAAGCTGACGACACCTTTTGTTACCAAACACTCTTCCGTCTTGCTGTCCTTCCAGGCATCCAAGTGACATCTGTCCCTGCTGAGCAGGGATGTTGTGTCGGCAGTGGCTGTGGCTGGGGTGGCTTCTCTAGGGGTGCAGCTCCCAGGTGACAGCCTCTCCTCAGCACCCATTTGCAGGGCTGAGATCTTTGCTTAATGAAGCCCATTCTGAGGGCAACACTATCGCTGTTCATTGTGTTTTTCCCGTTCCAGCTCCGCAGCTAGGCTGGGCTGAAGTCACCATTCCTTGTGATTTATCTGAAAAGTGCCATTTTTTCCTGCACCCTTGTGCTATCTCAGAGCTTCTCCAAGCTGCTCAGCATTTCATTTCTCCAGCCAACGTGTTCTCATGGTCAATGATTGATTCAGATGTTTGTTCATGACACCTTTGATGTGGAGATGTTGCTGTATTTGCCAGGAACAAGCTGATCCATGGGTGAGGGTGTTGACACAGGAAGTCCAGGGCAGGTTTGCTCCTGTAGCTCTGCTCTTGGGACCAAAGAGGCTCTTGTTCAGCATGTCCTGGGAAAGTGGCTTGGACATCCTATTAGTCATTGGGAGGTCTCTCCACTCTGTGAAGAAGGTGCACAAACTAAAGACTGTAGTGGCAGAATCACAAGGGCCCTTTAATCTTTGCAACAATATTGTGCAACTTGAAGAACCTCATTGCAGAAGTCTCTGGGCTTTGAGTTTGGAAATAAGGTCCCATTGCAGCGTGTCTGCTTTTAGAGTTTGTTTGGGCAAGGCGCATATTGAGAGTCCAGCAGCCATTGCCAAGGACCTACCCACAGACAACCCCTCCCTCTAAACAGATCTTACCCAAAAGCCTCAATTTGAAACCAAAGTTAGCCTGGAGAATTTCGGTTTTGCCTTTCACTCAGCAGCTGGTGGTAAGGCTCATGCGAACCTGCGGTCTTCATGGGCTGAGCTGTGGGTCAGCATGGTGTGGTACCTGCTGAGCCTACAAAGGCTGATGAAGCTGTCCACAGCTTGTTTTAAGGTGCTGAGTGGGCAGTCCTCAGCAGCTTGATGGCTGTGCCACTTGAGAGAGCCTGCTGTCTTTTTTAATATATATAAAATAATGTTATTGTGTTTTACATATATAATATGTATAATATATTGCATTATTCCAACTCAGGAAATTCTATTATTCTATTATTCTATATGCTATACTATATATTAAATATTATTATATATTATATTAGAAACTGTAACTACATTATATATTATTAAATATATTTTATATCAATGTATAACAGGCCAGGCTGGATGAGGCTTTGAGCAGCCTGATCCAGGATGATCTTTAAGTTCCCTTCCAACCCAAACCATTCTCTGATTCTATGATTTTATATATAAAAATATATAGATATATAAAATTGTCTGGAACTCCAGCAAAGTGCAGCCCACCCCCAGCTCAGCCAGCGCAGGAGCCTGCTCAGTATGCAGCTCAGCAGAGCCTTTAACATTTCACAGAACAGATGCCCACTGAGCATCTTGAAACAAATCCAAAGGTAGCAGTGACGGCTGCTGTCAGGGAAACAATAATCCCATGGCCTCGCCAGCATCAGCTGCGCCGCAGCACCGGAGCTGAGCCACGTGTGACGGAGGCTTCTGCTGCTGGCTGCTTTGTCTGATGAAAGGAGCCTGCTTGGAGGTGGCCCGGGCAAGCAGAGGCGGAGATGTGGTGTCGGAGACCGTAATCTTCTCATCAGCCAAAATCCCCTTTCCCGCGCAGCTGGCTGCGAGGATGGAAGTGCTGTTCCCGGCTCCATGCTGTGGGAAGCATCTACACAGAGGCACGGCTGTCCTGACCCTGCTGTTGGGTGCTGCCGAGGTGATTCCTGTGCTGGAGGGAGGGAAAGGCTTTGGGAACAACGATGGAGACGTGATGGGGTGCTGTTTCCCAAGCTGAGATTGTCTCACTGCTGTGAGCTCACATCAGTCCTCTTGAAACCAGAGTAGCATCGGGCAACTCTGGAGGATGAGTGGGCACAAGGCTGGTATAGCTGGTGGGGCTCGTGGCCAAGATGGACATGTGAGAGCCCTGTCCTGAGGTGTTTGCAAGCTTGCACAGAGAGGAGAGATGGCCAGGAAACAGCAAGGGCAGTTGTCCCCATTTCACACAAGATGAGGTGGTGATTCAGGAACAGGTACTGAACCCACTGTTTGATGAACTGCTTCACTGGCATCCCTCTTGTCCCTGCACTGGGAGCTCCTGGGAGTCCCAGGCACAGCCTGCTGGTAAGAAGGGTCAGCAGAAACGTAGTTTGGAAAATGGTGTCATCTCTTGGGGAAAGAGCTCTGTTCCCTGCTCAGAATTCCACCCTGCATTGCCGCTGTTGCCCCTGCCAGGAGGTACCCACGCTGGCAAAGAGCTCAGAGGCTGCTGGGCGAGGAGTACCGTGGTCTCCACCCCACTGGAGGTGGCAGCCTGCATAACGAAGCAGAAAACTGGGGCAGCTGGGGTGAGATACAGAGCGGGGGGGCTCCTGCAGCACTGGGCACAGGGACCCACCAGGTTGGGAAGCCTAGGGAGACGAGCACGACCCTTGCCGTGGGCCTTTGGTGCAGTGCCAGGTTTGGAAATTATACTCTTAGCACTGTTTAAAGGCAGCATGTGGGGGAGAGTCATTAAGCAAACGGCAGCATCCTTTTAAGTAGTCTCCCTGGCCCAGGCAATCCCTGCTGGCCTGGGAGGCAGCGAGCGCTTTGCTGCGCAGGATGTGGCGGCACATGTGCCGTTTGATGTGCTTGGCTGGTAGCAGATGGCACGGGGCAGAGGGTAATGTGGCTGTCCTCGGTGGACAGGGGTCCCCCGGAGCCTGCCCCGTCCTGTCAGCACGGGAAGTGACAGCAAGGCCCTGATGCTCGGCTTATGGGAGAGAGGAGACAGAAAGAATGAGATGAGGGGAAATTACAGAGCTCGTCCCAGCAGCTCACAATAATCACAATAATAATGCTGACCGCCCGCTGCGCTGCTGACGGGGCTGGAGGGATCTGTGTGAGAAGCACGATGGCATTTATGGGGAGCACAGGGATGGAAGGAGGGGCTCTCCCCTCTCTCTCAATGCCCAGTCTGAAATGAGTCTTCCTGCTGTCCCTGGCTGTGTGGGTAACATCTGGGAGGGTGACAGCTCAGGGAGTGTCTCTCCTTCAAAGAGCACGTTTTGTAGTTGGCAGCAGCACTTCTCTGAGCACAGGGCACATGTCCATATGCAGGTGTGAGCAGATCCTGCCTGTGCTCCTGCCAGAGCTGGGGAGGCAGGGGATGGCTGCACAGGGATGCTGGCGATGGCCGTGCAGGGACACTGGTGCAGGCTGCCCATCAGCCATCTTGGCTCCAGCTGCCACCTGGCTGAGCCAGCCAGGCTCAGTGCCCAGCCTAACAACGCTGCTGGCTCCAGTACAACACCCAACAGGGCTTCAGGGCTGGGTCAGGTACTCACGTGGTGCTGGAAGCCTAGGCTGCTGACAGCTCAGGTGTTTTGGTATGGTACAGCCGTGGCCTGAAATCATAGAATCGTAGAATGACCTGAGTTGGAAGGCCCTTGTTCATTGTATGGCAAGAGAAAGGCTGTAGTTTGTGGTGAGTTGTTTGGGCAGGCACAGAGTTCTTTGGCTTTCACATCGTGAGACCTTGGTGCAGAGAAATCTCCTGCCCCCACCCAGGTCTCCGTCCCATGGACCCAACTGTCCCTTGGACCTGTCACCAGGACCCTTATCCCCATTACAGAGCAGGGGAAAATGCAAAGGTGCAGCTTTCTTGTGCTCAGATCCTGAAGAGCAACATGGGAGCTGTGTGTCATTGAACCAAGTCCGAATTCCCTCTCCTCTCCTTGTCTTCTCTGTATGAATAAGCAGCTTCTCATCTCCCTGCTGAAAGCTCGTGGCTCTCCGGTCCCCCAGTCCCACGTTTTAATTAATGTTTGCTCTCCAGCCCTGTGTCAGTCACACATGCCACAGTGATACCAGGCACAGAAGGTACTTTATCACAGCAGTCATGAATTCCTTTCAACCCCGAGCAGCCAAACACCCAGAGAGCCTGAGTTTAAAACTCTCCCACAACTTTAAAATATTCCAGACAGCCTTCAACATTCAGGAGAGTGCCAAGAGGCAGGCACACAAATGCAGGAACAATTAATCATTCCCTAGCTGGACTGAGCAAGATGAGCTGCTCAGGATTTTGACATGTGTCAGCTGAGTGGGGACAGAGCTCTTTTGGGGAGCAGCCCGAATTTCAGAACTGATTTGGATATTTCATTGCTCTGACACCATAAATCCCTGGGCGTTCACACACACGACGTGCAGACTCTGTGATGTGCTAGAGGTGAGATGGGTTTGGGATGTTGTGAGCTGCACAGCTGGTGGACATGGCCTGTGGTACCTGGGCAGTGAAGTGTGCCGGGAGTGCTGCAGAGCAGCACCGGAGGGACCAGAAGGAGCACTGGGAAGGAGGGGAGTGAGAGGGAGGTGGGGTTCAGCAAAGTGAACAGTTGTGTGCTCACCTCTGCTAGGTGACTCTGTGAGTGCCCTGGAGGGGAGGGGACCTCATCTCTGAAGGAGAGGACTGAGGTACACATGGTCCTTGGCAATGGGGACGCTCTTCCTGGGCCACCCAACGAAGTCCCCAGGTCACAGTCCATCCTAGAGGCTGGAGAGTTCACTCAGGATGCTCCTTGCACAGCTTTCCCCCAAACCACAGGTCTGTCAGGTTCTCCTGGCTCAGCAGGCTCCCAGCCAGAGGGGTGCTGGGCTCCAGGATCCCAGGCAGTCCTCGTTCCCCACATTTTGGATGTGTGCCTGGATGGAGGGCAAGGCAAGCAAGCGTGGGAGCTCCTGCAGCCCCAGCAGTGCCAGTTCACTCTGCTTTGTTGGAAGCTGCTTTTTCTCACTGCCAGCCTCTGTGTCATCTCCACTTTTGAGCTTTCCAGCCGGCAGTGAAATGAGGTCTGCGAGCGAAGCCGCAGCGGGGAGTGGAGCGGGTGTGTGGACACAATGGCAGCGCGTGTCATTAAGGAGAGGATGGAGACTGACGTGCTGGAGAGAGCTAAGGGCCCCCCTGGTGCTGCCATCAAGGCTCTGAAATGGAAATGCGAGGTCCTGAGCCCCCCCTCGCCCACCGGTTGGCAAAGGCTCTATTAGCAGGATGTGAGTAATCATCTTAAGTAGCTATCAAAGTGCACCAGCTTGTTAAGCATTTAGCCAGGTTGTGCTGACATGACCTCTCCTCTCAATCTTCCCAGCCTTGGCACAAGCAGCTAATTACCAGATCACACCTGCCACACGCCTTCTTTCCCTGCAGAAAGGACAGGTCGGATCTAACATGTTGCTTAGGACAGTTTCTTCTTCCCAGTGTCGTTCCTCAACGGAGTAGTGGTAGCCACACAGGAGTGGGGCAAAGCCCCCTTTGTGAGCAGTGGTGTTGCCAGCTGGAAGTCTGCAGAGCAAGAGCTGCTCCTGGGGATGGCAGGGGTTGGTGGCTGTGATCAGGGCTTGCACATGGTGCTGGAGCTGCTAGGAAGGGCCCGCTGTGGCTTTTGCAGGCTGCTGGAGGTGGGTGTCTCCTCGTGGGCGAGCAGGTGGAAGAAGAGAAGGCTGGCGACTATGCCATGGGAGGTGAGCAGCCCTGGTGATGCCAGAGGTCCAGGAGGAGTCACATCCTGTCAAAAGAGGACAACCAAGGTCTTTGTGATACCAGAAAGACAAGGAAGGGGCTGACCCAGAGCCTATGTGGCTTCTGGTGCAGTTTGAGTGTGTGCTGGGAATCACAGCCACCTGCAGCAGTGGCTACTATTTTCACTGCTTCCGTATTGAAGGACTTCTGGGTGCAAAGCCTTGTTCTTCCATTTCCCTCCACAGAAAAACAGTGGCTGTCTCCCCTCTGCATGTCCATGGGAGCAGGATGTCGTGTGGGGAAGGCTGACACTGCTTCCCTGGGGTTTCTGCAGAGATGCTTGTGTCTGTCACACTCCCAATGAGCCCGTACAGGCAGCCTCAGCGCCTGCCCAGAGCATCCGCGAAGCATCGTGTCTGCACTGCAGGAAAGGCAGAGGAGAAGCAAGAGGATGGCCTCTAATGGAGCCTGCTTTGCTTTTCAGGAGACACAGCAGCCTACAAAGATGGTGTTTACTGGATCAAGGGCCGCACCTCGGTAGACATCATCAAAAATGGGGGGTTCAAAGTCAGTGCTCTGGAGGTGGAACGTCACCTGCTCGCACACCCGCACATCACAGGTACGATGCTCTTCCCTGGTCCCCATGCCCATGCCACGCTGAGGAGGGATAATGTGTGGGAGCATGGCTCAAGCAACAGCCCTGACTTAGTGGGTGCAGACACAAGGCTGCCCAAGGGCTCGTGCCTGGAGTCAGGTTCCCAGCCTTCCCTTTAGTGAGGCTGAGTCCAAGCGAAGAGCAGGCTGCATTTAAAGCCCACTGTTACTTGTCTCCTGGGGTTGAAGCCGTGAAGCCTGCAGCCAGGTGCCAAGCCAGCAACAGCTCCCATCTGATTTTGGAAATGAGGTTGTGATTAAATCTATGCTGCACTTGTGTGTGACCCTGTGTGAGGGATGGAAGTGGTGCCCGTGGCTCCACACTACTTTGTACATCATATTCCTCCTGGCTGACTCTAAATTGTTCGAACCATGGGGCTTCCTGCCTTTTCCTTGGTGAAAAGCTCTATTCTTGGAAATTGTGTCAGCACGAAAGTCCTTGATGTTTTCCTGTACCAACATCCCACAGCATCATCCTCCAAGCACTGCTTTTCCATGCACACCACTGCTGCTGGCACCTTCCAGCAGTGTTGAGCCCCTCTTCTAATCCACCCTGACCCCAGAAATTGCTTGGGTCTCTCAGGCTGAGTCCTTTGCCCTCTCTGCAGATGTGGCTGTGATTGGACCTCCAGACATGGTCTGGGGCCAGCGGGTCAGTGCTGTCGTGCAGCTGCGCAAGGGTGAGATGCTGTCTGTGAAGGACCTGAAGGACTGGGCCAGGTAAGAAGCCACAGGGCAGTGCACTGCAAGCAGCACAGCAAAAGGAAAGCAGGCTCAAAGCCTGCAGCATCCTCATTAGGACACATCAGAGGAGGGGTGAATGGGTGCCTGGCAGCAACATAGTGCCTCTGGGGATGGAGAAAAGACCACACTTCAACCAGGAGGTCACCAAGCACTTAAGATAATGGAAATAAATGATCCTTTCACCCCAAAAGTGCCTTTGACAAACGACATGTGCTATGTGGCCAAGCAGCTCTTACCCTGCAGCAGCAGGAGCTCCCCACAGCCAGAGGTGCTCCCGGCAGCCCCGAGCTCAGCCACTGCTGGAAAGCACAGAGCAACCACCAGAGCAGGGGAAGCTTCATATTTTCTTAGCAGCAAGAACATTTGCTTAGCTTTTCCCAGTGCTGCTGCAATCACTCCTTGCTTGCTTTCCTGTCTGCTGGAAGCTGACCCAGCCATGTCCCCAGTTAATCCCAGAGACCTCTCCCATGGGGTCTGGAGATGAAGGGAGACACCAGAGCTCATGGGCCTGGCATGGCATCACCACTGAGCATGGCACAGAGCAGCCACCTGCCATCCTGCAAGGTTTCAGCATGAAAACCTGTGCCTCCTCGTTAAAACTGGTCAGAGAGCAGCCAGTGCTGAGGTTTTGGGCATCAGCTATGGCAGCATGGGCTCACAGGGGCCAGGAAGCAGAATCACTTGAGTCTATCACTAATATTCCATTAGCAAAATATTTAATAGCAGATTCTTCTTTTTTCCTGGCAACTCCCTCCTTCAGGCTGTGGATATTTTTGGCGAGGCTGGCGATATTTTGTAAGCAGCAGGAGCACTTGTTTCATCAGGGGCTGCACAGCAGCCAATTAAAGATTTCCCCTGGATCTGCAAAAAATCACAGTTGGGGGACTGCAATTTAGCAAATGCAAGGGAGACGCTAGCTGGCCGGCTGCTGCTCTGATTAAACAGTTACGTGGTGGGGAAGAGAAGCAAACAAAGAAACCAAACCCACAAGGGTGGCTGCTGGGGCAGAGGGGCCAAGACCCTGCCAGGATTTCCCTCCTGCTGGCACTTCTGCACTGTGCACACGTGTTAACCCTCTGGCTGCTGCTCCTCTGGAACTCCTGTTTCTCCCAGGGCAGCCCACGGCCACCAGCAGCTTCTGTTCAGTCTTACTGATGTCTTCTTGCAAGCTGAGATGTCCCTTCCTGGCCAGGCTCAGCCTGTCCTGGTCTGGTACTTTGGGGTTCTCCATCCAGGTGCCTCCCTGGCCTCAGGAGTGATGGAGAGTGGGGAAGGGAGATCCCCACCATGCCATGTGGTGGCTGCTCATCCTTAAGCTTCTTGGCAGGGACATTGGTGACCCCATCAGATCCCTTCACGCCTGTTGTGTTAACTCATGGCCCTTGTTACCCCCGTGCAGACATGACAGCCCAGAATGACTACCACGATCCGCAGGGAGATGTCCCTGTCCCCAGGGCCAGAGAGTGTTGATAGGAACCACCATCCATGCCTGTGCTTTGTGAGTCCCCCAGGGTGTTACTCTGGGGCTCCCTTGTGCAGGGCAACGGGGTTGAGCTTTACCCCCTCCCACAGGGCCATCAGGATGTTCCCCCTTGTCCCTACACTCCCCTCTCCTCACCATCCCCAGCTCTGTGGGCAGACACGATGCTGTCCTGACCGCGCAGAGCAAGGGCAAGAGCCCTTGAAACAGGAGCCCCCGGAGGGTCAGAGGAGCCGGCCGTGCATCCAGGCTCCTGCTCCCTGTCCATGCAAGCTCCAGGCACCACTCCAGTCCCCCCCCCGCCTGCCGTTCCCTCTCACCCTGTCTCTCCCCTTTATTTTTTATGTCACTTACATTTGTTTGGCCTTTTTCTCGCACTCCCTGGCAGGAGACACATGTCCCTCTTCAGAGTGATTCACTTTGCGGCTTTCGCCTCTGATGGTGCTTCCCGGCGACAGGCGCCATCCCGAGTTAGAGGCATCCATATGGCAGGGGGTGCTGGTGGCGGGCGGGGGGAGGAGGGCTGGGCGATGGTTGAAGGGTTCAGCAGACTTGGCATCTCGCGTTAGAGTCAGTGCCAGGACGCAGCCGGAGCTGGGCATGGCCCCAGGTTGGTGACACACAGGCAACAGAAGGCAGCGGAGGCCCCCCCTCCGTGCTCTGCAAAGGGCACGGGGACGATTCTCACACAGCAGGAAGACCCCTGTGGGCCAGAACACGTGGCTGGGAGTCACCAGCAAGTCACTGGTACCCACTGAGGAGGTGGCTCACCTGCGGTCTCCGTCGTCGGGGCCTGGCACCAGGAGCACATCGGGGTCCAGCATCCATCACATCACAGTGCTGGTTTCCCATGGCATGTCTAACAGGGAAAATTAGTGAGCCCACACCAGCTCTGCCTCCAGCTCACTTTGAATCACAGAATCATGGAATGGTTAGGGTCAAAAGATCATCCAATTCTACCCCCCTGCCATGGATAGGGACACCTCCCACCAGCCCAGGCTGCTCAAGACCCCATCCAGCCTGGCCTTGAACACCTCCAGGGATGGAGCAGCTATGGCTTCCTGATAAGGAAAATAAGATTTTAGAATCATAAGTTTGGGTTTTTATTAAGTTTACCAGGCAACATAAGCTTCTCATGAGGCCCTGTGTATAGCGCCTTCCATGGCTGGCTTAAAACCCAGTCCAGCTGAATCAATAAAGGCCAGGTGCAGGTTGGAACAAATAGCTTGAGACAGGGTAATAATAGATTAAAAAAATTACTCAGGGTTAGCATTTTAATTAAGGTTAAGACTATGTAGTTTAACATCAGCTTAGAGATGGGGAACCTTCTGAGTTTCCTTAGAATTTCAGAAGTTGAACTGTTTGGAAAATAAGAGACTATGGTGACCTAACATCGATAAGCTGCAACTTCTAAAGAAGAACTGGAACAAGAAGGTAAAGAACAGATGACGTAAGAAAGTGGACCTGACAGTTTGTGGAAAAACACCAAGATCTTTTCAGATTATAAGGATTACCTAACATTATGTTAAGGATATATACAGTTGTCGATTGTTAGTTGTCTTTGCCACTCATTGAAGTGATGGCCCAACACTGAGCTGTTAATAAAGCAAAACCTAGTGATACCCAGTGGCTGGCAAAATTCTTTAACACTTCCCTGGACAACCTGTGCCAGTGTCTCAACACCCTCATTGTGAAGAATTTCTTCCTAATGTCTCATCTAAATCTTCCCCCTTCCAGTGTAAAGCCATTCCCCCTTGGAGCAAAACAGGGCCAAAGATGAGCTATGGTGTGGGACCAAAGTCCTCCCTGCAGAGAGTGGCAAGGACAGGGCTGGAGATGAGCTCCCTGCCTCTGAGGGGTCCCTCCAGGGATGAACTGCTGGCAACATAGGGCTCAGGTCCCTGAAGAGACAAGCTGGGAGCAGACGCCCCACAGCACAGCGCAGGAGGGGCTGGGGCCAGGGCTGAGCCTGAATGCCCATGACAGGGGGGTTGGAAATGGAGGATCTTCAAGGTGCCTTCTAACCCAAACCATGCTATGATTCTAAATGGACTCCTGGGGCACGGCTGGGAGCACAAGGTGGGGCTGCTTGGGGCCTTCAGGGTTGTGGGAGCCTCCAGGAAAGCTCATCCTTACAGAGGGGCTGTTTTCCAGCCCCCCCTTCTTCTGCAGCACAGAAATATGTGACCAGTGACCAGTGCGAGCCACTCAGCATGTGCGAGGTCTCAGGATGGGCTCTGTAGGATGGACAGGTCGGAAGTGCTGGTCTGCCAGCCATAACCAACTGTGCTTCTGCGTTGCAGGGACACCATGGCACCGTACACCATCCCGACTGAGCTGATTGTGGTGGAGGAGATCCCACGCAATCAGATGGGAAAAGTCAACAAGAAGGAGCTTCTGCAGCGCTTTTACCCAACCTAAAGCACAGCCTCGGCCAGGATAAGGAGGCTGAGGCGCTTGGTCCTCCGCCACATCCATTCCCATGGGCTCCCTCTACCACAATGCATTGATTAGCAGTGGCAGCTCTGGGCTTGCCTCTCTCTGCTCTGTGAATAAAGTCTAATAAAAGTAGGGTTCATCCTGCATGGTCTCCTCTTTGGCTGAGCCAGGCCTGTGCTGCAGGGCCACCTTTCTCGTGTGGGCACTATTTGCAGAAGGCTTGGAGCAGTCCTGGGTCTAGAAGCAAAGCATGGGATGGGATCTGGGGCCAGGAGTGCCCCCTGTGCCAATGCTGGCAGCAGGCACGTGCTGGGCAAAGTTGATCCATTTATCTGCCATGTAGGTGGAGACAGGCAGATGAAAAAGGGCACAGCAAATGCCTGCACAGCCACTGGTCCCAGTAGCTGCTCGGGGCAGACAAGCTCCGCTGGCTCCCAGTGGGAATCAGCTGTATGGTGCTGACCCACCAGAGCCTGTGTGGGTGGGAAGGGCTGTCTGGGTGGGAAGGCCTTGCCTTCCTCTGCCTCTCTGGCTGCTCATCCCTGTTCCCATTACAGCTCTGCCTCAGGCCATGTGCAACTCATCACCAGATAAAATTACTCTTTAGATTAAACTCCTGTCTTCAGTCGGCTGTGGTGATGCCTGGTAACTGCCTCCTCTCTGCCCTTTCCCACAGACTCAGTGACTTCCCTCACAGTTTAGTTTGTAGAGAGGGAAAGCCACAGAAAATGAGTGAATCCCCTCATTGGTGGGATCCTGCTCTCCATGGGATGCCCCATTACCTGCTGTGAATCTCTGTCATCCAGTTCCCTGCTCCACCAAGTGCTGCCTCCTGCTTCTCTGCAGAAGTGGAGAATAAATGCAAAAATCACAAATTAATACTGGCTGCACTTACCAACCCAGTGCATCTCCCCCCCGGGCAATCCTGAACAATCCAGGTCCTGGTATGGAGCAAGGGAATGGTGCTGGCACCGCTGGAGAAGAGCCCTGCCACCCACACCTCAAGTGCTTCTCTGTCTGTGACACCCAGCCCGTAACACAGGGGGAAAGACAGGGAGAGGAAGGGGCAGGGGTGGTTACCCGGGGCTCACAGTGACCTCAGTGTAATAGGAGAGCCGTGAAGCACTGAATAATGTGCAGAAAGCCCAGGGAGATGGGGAGGAACAGCCCAGCCCAGCAGGAGCCGTAGCTGGGCTCAGTTTTGGGCCAAGCTGAGCACACGGCATGGCCACAGCAACAGTGGGCAGCGTGGGGTGGGAGGAGAGCGAAGCAGGGTGTGGAGGCACCAGGGAGCAGATGCAGCACGGATTATACTGCATATGTGTTCCTCGGTGTGTGTGTGTGTGTGTGTGTGTGTGTGTGTGTGTGTGTGTGTGCACCGACACCGGTGCCCACGTCTGAAGGTCATTGATTTCCTGGAGGACAGGCTGTATCAATAAATCCCACCTATATAAACGGATTTTTGTCCCTGTTTGACTTCATGCATGAGCTGCCGACCACGTAGCAACGGATGATGGGGATCAATAGTGCCAGGGGGATGGCAGTTGTGTCCTGCAGCTCCCCAAGCAGCGAGTCCTTCCCTGGTGCAGGAACAGTGCTCTGGGGAGGCAGCACAACAGAAGGTTCCTTGTCCAGTCCTGTCCAGTGCCAAGGGTGTAACAGGGAGCCCCATATTTCCCGGCCAGCAGATAGGAAGGCAAGAGAAATGGGGAGCACAAGCAATTACATCAAATACCTTTGCTGGGGTCAGTGGAGTCCCAAAGACACACGTGCTGGGCAGAGGGAGCAGGGATGGGACAGGGACAAGAGAGAGAGGATGAGACAGGGGATATGGATGGGGACAGGCTTCCTCCACTGCAGCCTCTCCATCCCACCCCACCCTGCCAGCACCCACAGGTCCAGCCATGCACTTGCTCTGTCCATCCCTGCTCCCTGCCCACAGCAGCGTCTCCCAGGGCAGTGCCAGCACCTGGATTTCAGTACTTCAGGCTTAGAAGGAGTTGGGACAGGGTCCCCAGGGACACAGAGTCCACGCAGCCATCCCTCACCATCCCACACCCAGCAGGCACAGCACTCTGGCACACGGACACACCAACCCCTGGCTTGTCCCCTTGCCACCGCGCACAAAGCCAAGCGCCCGCGGCTCCCACCGGTCTGCAGGAGGGACCAAGCAGATCCTTTGTTAAAACATCAACGATGCAGTAAATTTTTTAACTTACCAAATAGATCAATATCAAATTATCATGTCTCACATTCATAACTCTTAAGCAAGCAACAATGGAGAGAGACAAGGTCACTGGAGAATAAATAGCAGCAAAAGCTCTTAATGATCTATCATTCTCGACAACCCCAGGCACCCAGCACCAGCCCGGTGACAAGATCATTAATAAAACTCTGCAGGAATGCTATCGATTGCTTTGATGGATGATCACAGGTAGCAAATACTGTAAAACACCTGGCTGTCACACACTAAAATGAGTAGTTTGACTCACAGCTCCGTGTGGGGACCCGGCGGTGACTCTGTTGGGTTTTCTCCACAGTGGTGGCTTTCGCAAGGCGGGTGGTCGGCAGTGCAGCCTTTGGGTACTGGCAGCCATGGTTGCAGCCCTATTTGGGGCTGTCATCCATGCTGAACCCCCCAGAGCTCTCACCTCCACTCCCCCACTGCTGTTCATCCCTATGGATGGAACCTGTTAGTTAAAATCTTCCTTAAAGCACAGGTTACAGCGCCTCAAAGCGCGGGCTGGGAGCTGAGCTGGCCAGAGACGGGTTTCGGTGACTTGGTGCCACTGGATGAACCTGGACATTCATCCCCTCGCTGTTGGGTGCAGCACTAGGACACCTACACAGCCCAGACATCAGGGGCAGAGGGGGGACCCCAAGGCCATGGGCTTTGCCACCCCCATGCTGTATCTGTCTGGGATGCAGGGGGAGGATAATGCACAGGTTCTCCCTGCGGATCCAGGCGCTCCACTTGCGAGCCACGTCCACCTTGACGCTCTGATCATATGTACACAACCATTCAATTACCCCGTAATGGCTACAGGCTATTAAGCCATCAATCTCCTTCATTAAGGCCTGCCAGGCCCATCCCCAGCATCGTGCAATAAAACCGTTCAAACAACAACCACCCAAAGCAGCATCTTTAGTGCACTGGCTGGAACACTGACCCCACCACCAGTGCTGGCCATCCCACAGGGTCCCTGTGCCCGCAGCCTGCCCTGGGGCACCTGGGGACCCACGAGCCAAGTATTGTCTTTCTGGGGTGTCCCCAGGGAGCTGGGGGCTGCTCATACCTCTGTGCCCTTCCAGCTGCTCCCAGCAGCTCACGCCTGCCCCGGGCTTGGCGGGCAGCTCGGCACACCAGGACCTGCTCTCCTGCTTTATTGCTGACATTATCTTTTATTGCCATATAAAAACAGAGGCTTCAGTGGCTTTATGGCTCCTGTGCCAGCGCTTGGCACTTCACAGCTCAGCTCTGTGCTCCCGGCTGCTCACTCTCCCCATCACTGGGCATAATGGGGGGGGGGCACCGCCCAGACCCTCCAGTCCTTGCACTGGCACCATGACTGATCCCACTACACCCACATTAGGAACACAACTGGTCCCATCGCCCATGGTGGACGCACAGTTTGTCCCAAAACCAGCTTTTGCCCTGGTCCTAGGTAGACCAGAGGGCATCAGCAGGGAGGGAAGGACCTGGTACGTGCAAAATAGGTTGTCCACTTCTCCAACCTGGCATGGCATAGTCTGGTACCATTTTGAACCCTCTGTGGGTCCCCAAGTCCCTGCACCCACATGGGAGCCCCTGTTTGCAGATTGAGAGGGGCAGGAGTTGGTGGTGCAGGGCTGGAGGTCACAGGGGCAGGGGTCCCGCTGCTGTGCCACCGCCACCGCCGTGCCACGGGCACCAGGCAGCTCCCATGGCCGACAGCACCAGCACTACAATCCAAGCCTGGCACCTTGTCAGAGCCCATCACGTCTGCCATCGCCACGCCCCCCACGCGCGGTGCCAGTGGCAGGGAACATCTGCTCAGCAGCCCCGCTGCCACAGCGCGTTAGGGTCAGGGGCAGCTGCCAGGACCCCCGGCCAGTGCCGCCAGGGCAGCTCCTCATGGTGACACTGATGCAGGGTGGCAGGGTGAGCGGAGCAGATGGATGGGATTGGACAGACAGACAGACAAGTGAGCGCCACTGCCCGTGCCAGGGCCCAGCCCTGCCTTGGGTCACCAGTGCCTGACCTCACCCGTTCATGGTGCAGCTCCAATGTCCCCTCCTGCTGTTCCTGGGGACACTGACAGCCCTGCCACTACTGCTCATCTTCTGGAGAGGGACAGAATCACAAAATGGTTTAGATTAGAAGGGACCTTAAAGCCCATCCAGTTCCAACCCCCTGCAGTGGGCAGGGACACCTCCCACCAGGCTCAGGATGCCATCCAACCTGGCCTTGAACACCTCCAGGGATGGGGCTTCCACAGCTTCCCTTGGAAACCTGTGCCAGTGTCTCACCACCTCATCATGAAGAATTTCTTCCTAATGCCCAATCTAAGTCTCCCCCCTTCCGATTTAAAGCTGTCCCCCCTCATCCTAACACTTCTTGCCCTTGTAAAAAGCCCCTCCCCAGCTTTTCTCTAGCCCCTTTCAGTACTGGGACGCTTCTCTAAGGTCTCCCCGTAGCCTTCTCTTCTCCAGATGAACAACCCCAACTCTCTCAGCCTGTCTTCACAGCAGAGGTGCTCTAACTCTCGGATCATCTTCATAGCCCTCCTCTGCACTTCTTCCACATCCTTCTTATGATGGGGATTCCATAACTGGACACAGGGCTCCAGGTGGGGCGTTGCAGAGGGGCAGTAGCCCCTCCCTCGCCGTGCTGGCCAAGCTCCTGGTAATGCAGCCCAGGACACGGTTCGCCTTCTGGGCTGCAAGCACAGGTTGCTGGCTCATGTCGAGCTTCTCTCATCAATCAGCACCCCAAGTACTTCTCCGAAGGGCTGCTCTCAATCACATCACCTTTTTGAAACTGCAGATTACCCCACCCAGGGGTAGGACCTTGCACTTGATAGAAGACATCCTGCACCCCTCATCCTGAATCCCACGCCCCTTTCCCTGCGCCCTGCGCTGTACCCGGTGCCAGTGCCCCACGCCGGGCACAGGGAGGGCACCGAGGGCGCTTTATCCCCAGAAGGGGGGCGGTGCTGGCTGGGCAGGGTCGCCGCAGCAGCCGAGCAGGGGACGTGGTGAGGCCACCAGGGTCACCAGAACCATCGCGCCTTCCCTCGCCAGGCCCTGGGCTTCGAGAGCGGGGCCGGTGTCCGAGACGATGCTGCCACCTGGTGCCGCAGAAGCACCGGCACCGGGAGTGAGGGAGGAGGACCGGGACTGTCATCAGCGGTTGGGGGGAGGATCGGTGGTCGAGGGGGGTACCAGCACCGGGGGTCGAGAGGGGGGACCAGGGGTCAAGTGACGGGACCGGGACCGGGGGTCGAACGGGAGGACCGAGACCGGCACCAGGGGTCAGAGGGAAGGACAGGGACCGGGGGTCGAGGGGCAGCACCGAGACTGGCACTGGGGATCAGGAACAACACCAGGATCGGTCCCGGGGGTTGGGGTTCAGCGTCGAAAGGGGCATCAGGGGTCTGTGGTAGCACCGGGACCGGCACCGGGAGTCGGGAAGAAACATCCAGACCTATCCCGAGGGTCAGGGGCAGCGGGAGTCGGGGGGCAGCAGAGCAGAGGGACTTGCCGGGGCTCCGGGAGCAGCCGGGGCCACTTCGGCCGGTTGGAACCGGGGCCAGAACACTGTGGGACGACACCGCCCCGAGCCAGCCCCGCCTGCAGCGCCACCGGGATCGGCAACGGGCACGGCCCGGCTCACCTCGACGGGAGGGCCGGGACCGGCACCGGAGCTCGGGATAATACCGGGACCTGCTCCGGGGGAGGAGCGGGGCGGGTAGGACCTGTCCCGGTCCGTGTCCCGGTTCCAATCCTGGTCCTGGTCCCTCTCCTGGCCCCAGTCCCCGTCCCTGTTCCAATCCAGGTCCCGGGGCAGCGGGGCTGGGTCTCGTCTCGTCCCTGTCCGCCCCGTCGTGGCATCCCCGGGTCGCGCCCGGCGACAGCTGCTGCGTTCCTGCCCCCCACCCCCCGAGCAGTGGGGACCGATATTTTCCCCCTTTCCCCCAATCCCTTCCTCCCCCCCCGCAATCCCCCCTTGCCCCGCGCTGCACACTCCGCCCCCCCCACCCCGGCCCGCCCCGTCGGGGCCCCCGGGTAGGGCTGGGGCGGGGGGCGCGGGGACAGCTGGTGGCGGGGGGGGGGGCCCACAGCACATGTGCTGTCACTCAGCCAGCCCCGCGGTTATTTTAGCTCGGGGACGGCTCGCGACCGGCCTGCGCCCCGCTCCGCCATGGGCACCCCGCTTCTCCTCGCCTGCCTGCTCGCCCCACTCTGTGCTCGGGTAAGGGGCGCGGGGGCACCGGGAACAAGGGGGCTTGGGGATCCCCCCGACCCTGCACCCCGGGAGGGACCACAGGGATGGGGAGCCCGGATGCGGTGTCAGGGGCAGCTGGACCCCAGACCCCGTGGAGGAACATCCCTGGGGATGGCAAGGGTAAGGAGGGGGCAGATGGGGGCTTGGAGCCCCTCTTGGGGCATTGCCCACCCCACAGATGGCAGCGGCAGGGGGGAGCCTGCAGCTCCGGCACACTGCCTGCGTTTGTGAGCTGAGAGATGGGATTTGGAGGAGGATGAGGCACTCACAAACACCCTGCTCCCCTGTTTACCACTCAGATCCCTCTGCACCCCCTGTCCGTGCATCATGCCCCATAGCCCCTCACCACAGCCTCAGGCCTGAGCCACACGGGGCTCTTGCAGCTCTGGACTGGGCCACACGCCAACTGCTCTGCGCAGGGGAAGCAAAGGGGACCGGCAGAGCAGACCCCCAGCACCAGGCCCCCATCGCTGCTCCCCGATCTCCCCACCTGCTCTGAGCTCCACTAGCACCCCCAGGGAAGGGGGCATCTTTCTTGGGAAGGGCAGAGGGACAGTCCCCCAGGGAAGGGGGCATCTCGCCTGAGAAGGGCAGCGGGACAGCTGCAGTTGCAGGCAGCTCCCATCACAGTCTCAAAACAAGCCCTTGTCTGGCCCACCCCAAGGGACGGGCACGCAGCCCCCTCCCCTGCACAGCCCCCGCACCACAGGTATCCCCCCTGCCCCAGGCGTGGTGCACACGCAGGGACCTGCCCCCCCCCCCCCCCAGCAGAGCCAGCACCCAGATGGGTGCAGATGTGGATGGAAGCAGATGTGGGTGCAAGGCCTGGTGCTGCCCAGATGTCCTTCCTCATCAGGGAGGGGACAGTTCATGTCCCCAGGGCCCAGGACAAGGATGAGCCCTAAGGAATGTGCCATAGAGCCGAGGGTTAGGGAGGCTGTGTGCAGCCCCCTCCATGCTGCAGCGCCCCCCCCCCCCCCCCCCCCCCCCCCCCCGAGCTCCCTGCCTCCTGCCAAACCCCATCTCCCAGACCCCATGCCAGCTCCCCACAGTTCCAGACCCACATGCCACCCTCAGTTCCCCAACCCATGGCCCCTAAACCCATCCTAACCCCTACAAGTTCCCTGACCCCCACTGCAGCCCCACAACTCCTGCTCCCTCAGCCTCCATTCTTAATCCTGCCACCCTCCCCAATAACCCCAGTTCTATCCCAGCCCCCCAGCTCCCCATTCCTCCCCAGCTCTGTGCCCTCTCCGCTCCCCCACAGCCCAGCCCCATCAGGGTGCGCCAGCACTGTGCACCCCAGCACTGTGCATCCTGACCCCGCGCAGCCCAACACCGCACACCCAGCCAGGGTGCAGGGCCCTGCACAATGACCTGGCATTGCTCCAGAGGATTCAGGGTCAATAGCAGCACCGTGTACGCCCTCCAGGGTGCCAGCCCAGCCCAGCCAGCTGCCACAGCCCTGGGCAGCCCCCAGGCCTGGTGGCAGCATGAGGGTCCACGGCGGGTGAAGAGAGCCTGGGTGATCCCCCCCATCAGCGTCTCGGAGAACCACAAGCGCATCCCCCATCTCCTGGTGCAGGTAGGGAGGGAACCCTCCCACTCTCTCTTGCAGGATGGGTGGGGGACACCCTGGGCAGGGCGATTGCATGGGGGTATCCTAGGAGGGGCACATGGCATGGGGTGACCCACGTGGAGGAAAGACCTCCCACAGCCCCAGGACCACAAACCCTGCTTTCCCCCCGGGCAGATCAAGTCGGACAAGCAGCAGCCTGGGGGGGTGATCTATAGCATCAAGGGGCCAGGGGTGGACGAGGAGCCTCTGGGCATCTTCTCCATTGACAAGTTCACCGGGAAGGTCTTCCTCAATGCCATGCTGGACCGGGAGGAAAACGACCGCTTCCGAGTAAGGATGCTTCCCAGCCACCCACCATCCCTTCCCTGGACCCCAGTTTGGGCCCTGACCCACCCGCTCTGCACCTGCAGCTGAAAGCCTTTGCGCTGGACCTGGGTGGCACGACGCTAGAGGACCCCACTGACCTGGAGATCATTGTGGTGGACCAGAACGACAACCGGCCACTCTTCCAGCAGGATGTCTTCACAGGGCACGTGGTGGAAGGGGCTGAACCAGGTGGGTCCAGCGGGACGGTCATGGTGGGTGGGCTGAACCAGCCGTCACACTGGTATCCACTGGGGTGCTCCTGTGGCTGCAGGGACCTGTGTGATGACAGTGGATGCCACCGACGCCGACGACCCCGACACGGACAATGCAGCGCTGCGGTACTCCATCCTGGAGCAGGGCGCTGGCAGCATGTTCAGCATCAACACCACCACCGGCGAGATCTGCACTGCACGGCCCGGCCTCGACCGCGAGGTAGTGGGCACAAGGGGTGTGGCTGGCACCAGGGTGGCACTGGGACTTGAGGCAGCCAGAGCCCCCCAGCTGGTGAAACCACAGCTCCAGCTGTGAGCAAACCTAGGTGTGGGGACAGGGCAAGTGGCCAGCAGCTGGGGGACCCCTGAGCTCCAAGAGGGGCTGGAAGGGCTCAGCACCAGCACAATCCTTCTTCCTCGCAGACCGTGGGTGTGTACAACCTGACAGTGCAGGCAGCTGACATGTCTGGGGATGGGCTCACCACCACCGCCACAGCCGTCATCTACCTGGAGGACATCAATGACAACCCTCCTGAGTTCACCAAGGAGGAGGTAGTGGCAGGGATGGGGTGAAGGGATGTGTAGGTGCCAGCAGGGTGGGAGTTTGTCCCTTCCCCAGGGACAGCAGCATCCCAAGGAGGTAGAGACCAGCCTCACGCACTCTCCTTCAGTTCTCCATGGACGTAGAGGAGCAGGCGGCCGGCGTGGATGTGGGCAAGGTATTCGTGCATGACAAGGACCTGGCTGGATCACCCAACTGGTTGGCCAAATTCACAATCTTGGAGGGCGACACCGAGGGCGCCTTTGCCATCCGCACCGACCCCTACACCAATGATGGTGTGATCTCCATAGCCAAGGTGGGCACAGGGCACTTGGGGGGCCCGGGGAGGTCCCATGACTTGGCTGACCTATGGCCCCTCTCAGCAGCCACTGGACCACGAGGTGCGAGACCGCTTCGAGCTGACGGTGTCGGTGCAGAACGAGCGGCCGCTGGAGCCCACAGCCCCTGCCAGCCCCCACGCGCTGGCCACCGTGCGGGTGCGCGTGCGGGATGTGAACGAGGCGCCCATCTTCCGTGAGAACCCCCGGCGGGTCAGCGTGCTGGAGGGGGCTCCCCCAGGCACCACGGTCACCACCTACACTGCCAGTGACCCCGACACCCGCCAGCTCCAGACCATCACGTGAGTCCCCATCATCTCCCAACACCCACCACAGTTGGGTTCCCAGCCCAGGGTGGGTGTCTTGGGGGGTGACAGCCCATAACCCCCCTGTACCCACAGCTACGCGCTGCTCTACGACCCGGCAGACTGGCTGCAGCTGGACACCCACGCCGGCACCATCCGCACCAAGCGGGAGCTGCTGCACCCCTCAGCCTTCCTGCAGGGTGGCTGGTACATTGCCCTGGTCCTTGCCCGTGATGATGGTGAGCAGCCCCCTTGCCGTGTCCCCCCCACCCACTACATCCCTCTGACCCCTTCGCTCTGTGCCCCCAGCTGAGCCCCCACTCTCTGCCACGGGCACCCTCTCCATCGAGATCCTGGAGGTGAACGACCACGCACCCCTGCTGCAGCCTCCGGCCAGGGTGCTCTGTGGGCGGCCGGGCCGCGGGGGGAGCCTTCTCCTGGGGGCCACGGATGATGACCGCCCCCCCCATGGTGCCCCCTTCCACTTCCAGCTCAGCCCCCAGCACCCCCAGCTCGCCCGCAACTGGAGCATCACCCGTTTCAACGGTGAGGCCTGATCGGGACGAGGGAGGGGGAGGCTGCTGCATGGGGAGGCTGGGGAGTCCCCACTCACCCCATGCCCCTCCTGCAGTGACCCACGCAGTGCTGGCTGTGCTGGTGGAGCTGCCTGAGGGGCGCTACTCGCTCCCACTGCTGCTCCGGGACTCGGGGACCCCCCCACAAGAGCGGCAGCAGCTGCTGAACATCTCCGTGTGCCACTGCGGCCGGGAGGGCACCTGTGAGGATGGTGTCCTGGCTGCTGCCACTGCCGGGGCTGGTATCACCCTTGAGGCCCTTATGATCATCCTTGGCAGTGGCATCCTCTTCCTGTGTGAGTGTGAACCCCAACCATCCTCACTCCCACCCCTCCAGGCCCCTCCATCCTGCCCCCACACAGCACCCAAGCCCCAGGCCCTACCACGCAGTGCCAGTCCTGACCACCCAACACAAACCCCACCAGCACACTCCGTCACCTTGTCCTCCACCCCACCCGTCATCCCATCCTCTCCCTACTCACATCCCACATCACTCTATCCTGATGCTGGCCACCCCACCCAGGCCCTACTCATGACTTCCGGCACCCCACCCCAGGAATCCCTCCTAAGAACCCCCCTCAACTATTTCCCTCATCACCCCATCCCACCCCATCACCCCACCGTCCACCATCCCCCCCCTTAATCCTACCTGCACCCCCATCCCACTGTCCCAGCCCCACCAACTGCATACCTACCCAACCAGCACCATCACCCCCTGTCCCACTGTGCCCAGCCACCCCATCCCCACATGCCTGTCTCCCCATGTACCCCACCCCATGCCCACCCTCCCTCTGCCCACAGTGCTGGCGGGGCTGGGGGCGGCACGGACACGCAGGCGCCGGCGGGCCCTGCGCAAGGGATTGCTGCGGTGCTCACGGGACGACATGCGCGACAACATCCTCAACTACGACGAGCAGGGCGGGGGTGAGGAAGATCAGGTAAGCAGAACCCAGGAGGGGATCTCAGGGGGTGTCCATCCCACACCCCTGACCCCCTCCTGTCCCTGCAGGATGCCTACGACATCAACCAGCTCCGGCACCCTGAGCTCTTCTTGCCCCGGGCCAAGCCACCGATGCGCAGGGATGCCCCGCTCAGCGATGCCACCCCTCCAGCCCCCCGCAAGCTGCCCAGCAGTCCCTCTGACATTGAGGAGTTCATCAATGAGGTGGGGATGTGACCCCACACCCCTTTTGCCCCCAAACCCCCAGCCCCAGCAGGGCTGATGGTGACCACGCTGTCCCTGCAGGGGCTGGAGGCAGCAGACAGTGACCCCAGCGTGCCTCCCTACGACACGGCTCTTATCTACGACTACGAGGGCTCGGGCTCCGTCGCCAGCCCCCTCAGCTCCATCGTCTCCAGCCTGACGGATGAGGACCAGGACTACGACTACCTGAGCGAGTGGGGGCCGCGATTCCGGCGCCTGGCTGACCTCTACGGGCAGTAGCGGGGATGGGGGACAGTGGGGAGGGGGTGCACACACATGTGCACAAGATGTCCAGGTGTAGCATACGGACACACACAAAAGGCCTGGCTGCAGGGACTTTGCACACCTGTGTGCACCAAGTACACAGACGCAGGGGTTTTGCACACTCGTGTGCAACAAGAGAAGCCTCAGCACAGGGGTTTGCACGTCTGCATATACACGCAGACCCTGTGCCCAGCAAACCTCCGGAAAAAAGAGGCCAAGCGCATGGGCAGCTCTTGAGGGGACACCCCTGGAAAGCCCCTGCAGAGGCAGAGAGGTGAGGAGGCTCCTGGTTCCCTCCATAATAAAGACCCCAGAGAATGGGGTCGGTGGCAGAGGTGCCGTGCGGGGCCCCTGACCACTCCAGCCACCCGTAGAAAGAAGGCACTTTTATTGGCAGCCCATGAGTGCCAGCCACAAACATCCCGGGGGGGCATCACCCCTGCCCCAGGGCTCCCAGCACAGCTCCTCCTGGGGCAGGATCTGGCCCTCCCATGGGGTGGCTCCATTGTCCCCTCTCCAGCTATCACACATGTCCCAGTGCACCCCAACATACCTGGAAGCACCCACGGATGGGTGTCCCAGTGTTCCATGAGGGTCCTGGCACTATGCTGAGCCCCCCACCAGCAGGGAGACCCCGGGGGGGCGGGGTATGGCTAGGTGTCACAGGGGGTGGCTGGGGAGCCCAGCATTCTCTTGGTGGAGGCAGCAAGGCGGGAGTAGTTGTCGGGGATGCCTTGGTGGGCAAGCAGGGGCAAGTGGTCCTCCCGGGGGGGCCGGTGGAAGAGCGGGGGCCGGCGCTGGCTCTCGCCGTCCTGCAGGGACTGGGGCAGGCTGCGGCCCTGGCTCTCGGGCAGCAGCATGATGCTGAGGACTGACAGGATGGCGAAGGAGGCGAACACCACGTGGTGAAGGAAGAAGCCACGGCTGTTGGGGATGGCGGTGATGGGGGCCGCAGCCTTGCCCACAAAGCTGACCCCCACCACGAGGCCCAGCCCAGCGCCCCTGTGGGGAAAACACACTCAGAGGGGGCTCCAGGGACCCTGCCAGGGTGACCCCCCCCACCCTACCACGACACAAGGTGGGTGGCAGCTCCCCTTTACCTGATCACGGTGGGGAGGACCTCGCTGGCGAAGAAGATGCTGAGCATGGTGACGGCGTGGGAGGCGGTGGTGCCCACCACGGACAGGGTCAGGACAATGAGGTCCAGCAGGTCTGACGGGGCAGAAGAGCACCATCGGGGATCACATCCTGCACAACCCACCAAGCATCCTGTTCCCACCCCCAGACCTCTAACCAGGGACTACATCCCAGCGCATGGAGGGTGGGAGTCCCCTGACCATCCTTACACTGGGTGAGGGCCAGCAGCAGGAGGGAGGAGATGCCAGTGAGGATGGTGCAGAGCAGGAGGATGGCACGGCGCCCAAAGCGCTCAGCCGTCAGGCAGACAAAGAGGCAGGCGGCCACCTCGGTGCTCACCAGCACGAAGTAGGAGGAGAAGAGGTGGGGCAGGTGGGGGGCCAGGTTGCGGGTGAAGCAGTGGCGAATGCCGGAGCCGATGAACCTGCAGGACAGCAGGGTCAGGGGGCTGTGAGCAGGACCTACCCCTGATGCTGCTACTCCCCTGCCTGCTCACGCCGTGAAGCCGAGGATGACTCCATTCTTCCAGATGACCCTGGTGCTGAAGATCTCACACACGGTGTGGTACTGGGGCTGCAAGGACCCCTCAGACAGGGACTCCAGCTCTGCTGGACAGGGAGACCCAGGTTAGAGCCAGCACCGTCCCACTGCCCCAGGCACCACAGGTTTGGGGAGGGGGCCTGGCAGCTTCCTCGCCCTCTGCAATCCCCACCTGTGAGGAGGCTCTCCTGGTGGCAGGAGCCGTTGCCAGAGCTGGGGCCACTGCTTTCGGCCAGTGCCTGCAGAGTCTTCCTGGCCTTCTCCAGCTGCCTGGTGGCCAGCAGCCAGCGTGGAGACTCCAGCAGCAGCGCCGGGCACCTGGGGTGTGAACATCAGCAATATGGGGCTCCCAGGGGCCTGGCCTCCCTCCAGCGCTGACTCCCTTTCCCGGCTTCAAAGCGATGTTACCCAGAAACCCTCAACTTGAAACCTGAGCAAACATTTACCCCGGGGCGGCGGGGTCTCCACGGTCCACCTGGAGAGCCCTGGGCAGCCTTTGATCGCCACCGCGGCCCCAGGCAGGGTGTGCCAGATTGTGGTGCTGCCCTGGCACTCCCTGGGCACAGCTCGATGCCAGTCCCAGGGCAGGGCTCATTCCCACCAAGAGTGGCAGCCTCCTCCCTGTGCACACAGTCTCCAGCTCGGGGCGGGGGGGGGGGGTGTCCTTACCACCAGCAGGCAGCCAGCAGAGCCAAGATCATGGTGACAGCACCCTGCAGCACCCGCCAATCCCTGCACAGCACAGCCAGCCCTGGCAGCAGCAGCTCCCCAGCAATCCAGAAGAAGCCGGCCACCATCGTCACCTCCAGCCGGTGCGGGGGGTCACACAGCTCCAGCCCTGGCAGGGGGAGCAAGGGGGACACTGTGAGTGCCACGGCCACGGGGCATCATCTACTCCACAGTGGTGCAGCTCCACCTCAAGTACTGAATGCAGTTTTGGGTGCTGCAGTGTAAGAAGGATCTCAAGCTACTAGAGAGCATCCAGAGGAGGCCACAAAGCTGGTGAGAAATCGTATGAGGAGTGGCTGAAGTCACTTGGTCTATTTGGCCTGGAGAAGAGAAGACTGAGGGGGGACCTCATAGCCGTTCACTGCTTTCTCACAAGGGGAGGAGGAACAGGCACTTCTCTCTGGCAACCAGTGACAGGACACGAGGGAATGGCAGGAAGATGTGCCAGGGGAGGGTCAGATTGGATATTAGAAAAAGTTCTTCATCCAGAAGGTGGTGGAGCACTGAAACAGCTCCCCAGGGAAGCAGTTATGGTACCAAGTCTGACAATATTCCAGAATTATTTAGACAATATGTGAATGTTGGGATTGTCCTGTGCAGGGACAGGAGCTGGATTCAATGATCCTTTTGGGTCCCTTCCAACTCAGGTCATTCTGTGATTCCTACACTGTAAGCCATCCTGCACCCCAGAGCACCCTGCACCCCAGAGCATCCTCGGTTCCCACAGCACTGCAGACACCCCCCCCCCACTCACGTGCTACATAGAGGGAGAGGAAGGCACCCGCCAGCGCTGCCCCAAAGAGCAGCCGTGCAATCAGGACCATGACGAAGTCCACCGCCAGCGCCACGCCAAGGCCCAGGGGCACCGCCAGCACCAGGGACATCAAGAAGGTGGCCCGGCGGCCGAACCTGCCGGGGGACGGGCTGTCAGCATGGCTGGGCACAGTGCCCCTGTGCTCGGAGGGGTGACCCAGGGACCCCCAGTTACCTGTCACAGGCCAGGCCAGCGGCAACGCTGCCCAACATCCAGCCCAGCAAGTGCGTGGTCTGCTCCAGGGGCACCTTCCAGCGTGAGGCGCACACCAGGTCCCACTGCGGGTGAAGGATGACATGGCAGGGAGATGTCAATATGGGGGTCCCAGCAGACACCTCTCCCTGCTGCCCACAGGGCTGGAATGGATGGAGTTACCAGCCCCATGAGCTGCCTGGGGGGATTCTGGCAACTCCCCACCCAACAAGCAGAAGCATGGGGCAGATACGATGGAATCCACCATCCCTCCCAACAACCCTTCCCCCAAAGGCTCCATCCATCCACCTCAAAGTCCCTTCATGGGGTCTCCCACCTTCTCCATGGAGGACCTCTTCCTCTTTAGGCTGGATATCAGAAAAAAGTTCTTCACAGAGCGAGTAACCAGGCATTGGAATGGCCTGCCCAGAGAGGTGGTGGATTCACCATCCCTGAAGATTTTTTAAATAAGACTGGATGCGGCACTTAGTGCCATGATCTAGTAATCATGATAGTGTTGGATTAAGGGTTGGACTTGATGATCTTGGAGGTCTCTTCCAACCCAGATAATTCTATGATTCTTCCCCAGGATCCTTGGCTCCTATAAACAAGCTCCCTCTCCTGCTTCTCCCCCACATCCACAGTGCTCCCCCTGCACATTCCATGGCCTTCCCGTGGGACCCTTGCCGGTGTCCTCACCTTCCCCGGTCCCAGACTCTAATCCCCGTGCCCGTTTCCGTGCTCCCCATACATCCATCGCCACGGTCTCCCCCCCTGGACACCCCTCTCCCCTCCCCGTACCCAGGGGTGCCCCCGGGCCCCGCACCTGCGTGACGATGTTGGCGCGGAGCCCCGCGGCGGGCAGCGCGTAGTGCCAGCCGCGCGTGCAGGGCCCGGTGCCGTTGGGGCGGGCGCCGCCGGCGGCCGCGGGCCCGTAGCGGTAGAGCTGGCAGGGGCTCCAGCGGCCGCGGAGGCGCGGGACGGCGGCGCGGAGCAGCGCGGGCGCGGGCAGGCGGCGCAGCGCCGACGGGAGGAGCGCCGCGTCGGGGCGGCAGCGGTGCGGGGGCTCCGCGCCCAGCGCCCAGCCCAGCGCCCAGCCCAGCGCCAGCGCCACGCACGGCACCCAACCCCCTGCCGCCCGACGGGCCCCCCGCCGAGTCCCCGCCATCGCCCCCGCACCGAGCGGCACCGAGCGGCACCCGCACAGCCCCGCCGGCCTCTGCTCTCCTTCAGCACCGGGACCGCCCCCGCAGGCCGGGCCCCCCGGCTCTGCCCTCCTTGAGCATCAGGACCGCCCCGGCCGCCCGGCCGAACACCCCACGCCGCACAGCTCTGCCCGCTTTGAGCACCGGGACCGCCCCGCCGGCCGGATCCCCCCCGCCCCGGCTCTGCCCTCCCCTCCCGGGCCGGTCGGACTCCCGCGCACCACTCTGCCCTTCTTCAGCACCGGGACCGCCGCCACCAGTTCAGCCCCCGAAGCCCAGTCCGGCCCACAAGCTCAGTTCACGCCCCCCCTCTCCCACACTCGGTCCGGTGTCCCCAGCCCATTTCGGTCCCCTCCAGCCCGGTCCTGTCCCCCCAGCCTGCTTTTGCTCCCAACAAACCCTGTTCAGACCCCCCAAACCCAGTTAACCAACCTCAGTTCAGACCCCCAAGCCTGGTTCAGTCCTCCAAGCCCAGTTCAGCCCTCCCGCCCCAGCCCATTTAGCCACCCCCACCCCAATTCCATCCCCCCAGCCTGGTTCACTACCCCAGTCTTGTCTGGCCCCTCACAAACCCTATTCACTCCCCCAAGGCCTGTTCATCCCACCCAGCCCTGGTTCAGATCCACCCCGAGTCCAGCTCTTCACCTCCAGTCCAGTCTGGTCCCCCCAGCCTGATTCAGTCCCCCCAAAACGTGGTTCACCCACCTGACCCCTCTTCAGTACTCCCACAACCATTTCAACACCCCCACTCCAGTTCCACTCCCCCTTCCCAGCCTGGTTTGGCATCCCTCTCCACGGGCACTCAGGCCAAGGCACTTTCTTGGCACTGGGGGAGCCAGGGGTGCAATCAGGACCCCCAGGGACCACCCACAAATGCACTTGGGGCCCCCTAAACCTCAAAGGGTGTCAAGAGGGGGTCTGGGAAGGGGACTGATTAGAGCTGCACTTGCACTCAGGACCATCATGGGCACCAACAAAGCTGCTGAGTCCCAAACAAGCCTTTTTTTCCCCTCCTCTTCTGCAAAATTTATGAAAGTGATCTCTGAGGGACAGCACCATTGCTCCGACCCTCAGCTCTGTATGGACAACCCACAGAAGATCACATCAGTGTCTGCTTTTTGCACGAAAATCGCATCTGCACCTGCTGTTTGCCCAAAAATCACATCTGCATCTGCTTTTGCCTCCCTCCATGGGCAGTTGTGCAGCCAGAAGGACAAGGGTGCCACCTGGGCACCCAGCACCATGTGTGACCATCAGCACAGTCCAGGCAGCCCAACCACTATACAAGTCCCACCAGCACCGTGAGAAGGTGAGACCTGGCCTGGGAGGTACCTGAGCCTACGAACGTGGCCAGGAGCAGCAGCACCAGAAAGAAAACTTACCCCAGGGTCTCCCCAACCTCCCAGTGTTGGGGTCAGAAGACAGAACAGGACCATTCTTGCTTTACGCAGCTGATGAAATGTTTGTCCATGCTTACAGGGATCAATTTAACTATTTAACAAAAGAAAGAGCAGGGCTGGACACGAGTTAAAAAATAAGTGTTACTTGTGGATGTTTTCTCATATTCTGCCAAAATAAAGTGTTGGAACAGAAGCTGCTGCCCAGTCCCAGCCCTGGCGCTTTCCCACCCTGACCTGGCAGCACTGCACAAGGATGGAGGGAAAACCACTCTGGTTCTAGCATGGTTCCACGCGTGTGTGGAGAGCCCTGGTTCCTGTCAAGTCTCCTGGTCTGGCAATTGGCTCATGGAGCAGAGACAGGAGCTGGAGGTCAGGCAGGGAAGGCAGGACCCCCCGGCTCTACAAAGCTGCTGCAATGTGGTGGAGTGAAATCCTTGAGGCCCCCGCCCCAAGGATGGTGGAAAATTCCTCAACCAGCTGCAATTCCTCAACTGAGGCTGCACAGCCCACACCCCACTGAGGTCTCCGTGCTCCACATGTTCCCAGATTTCCTTGGCTGCTGGGCTGAGCACAAACCTGCACTGCAGAGAGGTGAAATAGGGCTGAAAAGTGGCTGTGAATCCAGTGGGTTCCCTCCGGTGCTCCCAGTCAAGCTGCACTGGCAGAGGAAAATGAGCCAAATTGCATTTGTAACCTCCCCAAAAGCAGCAGCTGAGCCATTCAACCATCTCATGTACCCAGCTAAACCAAACAGAGAGAGCAGGAGAAGCAGGCGCCGAGAGCGGACGGCGTGGGCAGCCGGGCTTCCTGCCGGGAACAGCCGGGCAGCAGCTGCGAGCAAGGCAGAGAGGCCTGGGAACGAGGCACTTGAATGTCTCTCCAGCCACCTCCCTGTGAGCTTGTGCTTGAGGATCTACTTCCAATGGCTCTTAAGCCTGGGCTGGGTCACGGCTCTGCCAAGAGCACACACACACCACCACCCCCTGCAGAAGAGGCAGCAGCAGGAATAGCCAGCATCCAACTCAAAAGCAAGTCAGGAATCGCCAAGCCTGTGGCTCCTTCCCACCATCAGCAGCCCCAGCAGAGACCTGCGAACCCGCACAGCGTGCACCCCCAGCCATGAACCCACACAACGTGTCTCCAGCCCCAAATCCAGGCTGCGTCCACTCCCAGCCCCAAACCTATGCTGAGTGCATCCCCAGCTGGGGGTAAAGCCTCCCCAAGTCTCCCTGTCTCTCCTGGGCTGCAGAGGAAGAGGGTTACGCTGGAGGCTGAGTGCAGCACCACAAATCTCTCTCCTGCCAGACCCAGGCACCATCTCCATGTGGGATTACAGACTTCTCTGGTCTCTGCATGACTGCAAACACCGTGGCCAACCCCAGCAGGGCCAAGCTGGGCTCCCACGGGGCAGGCCTTGATCTTCCACAGGCACGAGCCTCTGCTGAGCCCACCGTGCTGGCAGCAGCTCCCTGCTAGCTCCATCTAGGTCTCAGAGCTTGGAAAAGCAATTAGAACAGGGCTGGTACTTGCAAAGGGAGGACACAGGCAGGGTGCATGGAGCAAGTGGAGCACAGAGAGAGTGTGCATGGTGGGGCTGCCCCCAGCCACATGCAGGACTGGCATCAGGACTGGCACAGCCGGCAGCACTGTGTGCCATGTGGCGCCGTCCTCAGGAGCCACATCCAGCAAGGCCCCATAAGCAAGTGTGAGATCAGCCAACGAGACAGCTGTGAGCTATGCAAACAGTTTCCAAGGTTCAATATTAAAGGCATGCTGGTGGCTCATGCAGCACCCTGGGAGCCTGGCAGGCACCTGCCCCAGGCAAATGGGGTGACAGCACGAAACACTGCTGGCTGCAAGCCCAGCCACAGGCTCCTGGGTCCCAGCTCACCCCAGCAGCACCATCCCAGCTGCTAGGAAGCCAATGCCATGCCTGCCCTACCTGCAACCAGCCTCTTGATCTGGAAGCAGAGTGCACTGACTCTTGATCCGGAAAGCACGTTGACCTGCAACCCTGGGGTCACGCTGCGCTCCAACCACCCTTCCCCAAGCTTTGCGGCCCCAAAACACCTCCTTGACTCTCAGCTGCTGTGGCTACACAGGGTCTGTAAAACTCACCAGCCCGAGCCAAAACGTCATTCGTCACGTCGTTCTCTGCGCTTGCTGGCATGAGGCACAGGGAGGCTTCTCTCTCTCTCCACAGTCCACCCTGATATAACTGGTTGCACAGCTGCAGGATCAGCACCACCGGGTTGGCAATTCCACCAAATGCAAAAGGACGGGGGAAAGAGAAAAATGATAGTGTTAAAGACCAACTCAGTATCCAGAGATCTCTGCAACACAGCCCCTGGATGGACTACCTGTGTGCTCTTGAGTGCATCAGACAGGCTTTGAGTAACTGCACAACGCCTTGGCCCTTATTTTTGCCTTGATAGAGAAAGCGCCGCCTAGGTTGAACTATACATACAAAGATAATTTTAATTAATTTATTTATTTCTTTACACATAACTGAAAGTGATGTTACAGTACATAAGTTATTTACAACTGTGCAGTAATGTGTTGCAAAATAAATTATCTAGAAGGCAGCAAAAGTACATTGTTAATGTATATAAAAACTGTACAGCATTTATGGGATACAATTTTTCTTTATATGAGTATTGGCTCTGTAGTGTTTTCAAGTTATGTTCTCAGAAAGAGAAACGAAATGCCCAAGATTAAAGGAAAAAAATATATAAACCACATGGATTTTACTCCATTAAAAACACAGTTGGCAAAGTCCTTTCTCTGCGTCGCCAATTCCCCGCCTGCCGCTGGCCGCGCCGCCCCGGCGCACGGTGCGCAGGAGGCTCCTCTGCTCTTCCGCAACGGTGGCGAGCGGCTGCTGCAGGGCGCCGCGGGCACACCCCTCCGCAGCCCAGAGCCGTCCACATCTTCAGAGCTGCGTCTACCCAACTTGGACGCTGTCTTTTTGTTTCTAATTGTTTTTTTTTTGTTTGTTGTTTTTTTTTCTTAGACATACCCAGGATGGAACGAGAAACTCAAACACCCCCCCTCCCCCCATGGTTTCCTACTGCAGTTTCTCCGAGAGGAGATCCGCGACCGGTGGAAAACAGAGAGCTGGAAATCACGGTGTTCACAAGTACATGAATCACGTGGTTGCTGGCCCCGCTCAGCAGCTTCTGCAACACAAATGGTGTCCTTGGCCTCCTCCCTCCATGCCTCTGCCAGTCTCTTGGCCGGTGAGTGCTCGCTGCCCGCGCAGACCGGCCGCCTCCCTGCCGCAGTTGGAAAGGAGATGCACCCCGGCGCGCTGCCCGGCGGAGCTGCCGTCAGTCCGGAAGCGAGGGACGTGTTGTGAAGAAAGTGCAATTATTTTTCTTATTGTTTTGTTTTCTGCCGATAGCTGCTTCCTCCTCTTCTGACCAGGGATTCATCAGCAAGCGGTAAGGGTGAATGTGAGCTCGACCGCCCGACCTCGGAGGGCTCCCGTCCTTGCCAGTTTTCAGCGATGTCTCCTGGTTTTGAACTGTCATGCCGGCAAGAGCACAAAGTCATCGTTCACGTCGACCATTGGCACATAGAACGAGGGCACCTCGTTCACGCAGAGGGATTTGTGCCCCGCGGGGTCCAGCTCCTGCACCTTCAGCTGCCACTCCATCCTTTGCACTGCGTTCAAGGCAGCAGCTTCGTGTTGCTGTCGCATGAGCAGGCATGTCTGCATCAGGGGAAAAAACGCAAGCACAGGTGAGGGGTGAGTGGAAGAGAGCAGGGAAGGCTCCTACTGCCCACCCCATCCAGCAAACACAGTGGACCTGCAGCCATCACGGTGGGAAGAGCAGCAAACAGAACAAGAGATGCCACATGCATCTGAGGAGGAAGGAAATCAGGACTTGGCACATCTGCTGAGGCCAGTACCAGCAGGTGCAGAGGCAAACCCAAAAGGGCATTGCAGGACGGCTTTTAAAGGCTCATAAGCACTCAGAGCACTGACCCATCAGTCCAACAGTGGCCTGTGGCTGCCCAGAGCGCGGTCCTGCTCCCTTTTTGAGAGCTGCCAACTCCCTCCATGCCATCAACTGTCCCTCTGGGCCACCCACTGGAAGCACAATCGTCCCTGCTCCCTACCGTGCCCGGGTTTGCCACTCAGAGCTCTGCAGAGCACTCTACGAATCGCTGCATGGGCTCCTGCCATCTTGAAGCCTGCCATAAGCTTCCTGCTTCCTGCAGCATGTGTTGCTGGTGACGAGCAGGCCCTGAGGGTTTAACTGACCGAGAAAGCTCCAGACCATATGCCATGAAGCAGAATAACAGCCAGGCAACCAGTCAATCCTATGTGGAAATGTGTCTCCCTCCCCCCTTTTTGGAACCAGCAGAGGCATCTGCACTCCCCAAGTCCCTGCAGAAGCTCCTACCTCTCAGCCGTGCCAGGCACAGAAGCATCCCCACCGTGTGACCTCGGCACACCTGCTCCCAGAAGGTTTTTGGAAACCACAAAGGGAGCTTCCCAGCCACAGCCACAGGCGGGACTTGTCTCGGGGAACACCTCTCTGAAAGAGGCAGCCCCGAGCACCAGGGGCTCCCGTGCCTCTCACCTTCATTCGATCGTACTTGTCATCCACGTCTTGCAACCAGGAAATGAACTGTCGTGCGTTGAAACGGTCTCTGACCGATTTGTTTTCGTCTCCCTAAGCAAAAGACAGCAAAAGGGGTAGATTTTTTTACTTTTAACAGTCACAGGTCTAACAGGTCATATTCAAATCCCTCTTAGGGCACACACTCATCAAAAACACAAAAGGAGCCCACAGGGAAGGAAAACAGAGCCCACTGCTATCAGCTGCTCTTGCGGCCTTTTGTCAGGGTTTCTGACCTCAGATACAGATGCACACACACGTGTGCCTGCACTCTTCCCTTCTGCCTGCTTTGCAGAGAATCTGCCCCTCCTTCAACTCCTGCCCAAGATCATAACGACTTTGCTGTAGAAGTACAGATAATTGGCTGAGAAATGTCGAGGGATAAATCAAGGATCCTGGAGCAATAAATATGACAGGTCCCTAATAAATTCCAGCATCCTGTTTTTGCACAGGATCCCTCCTGCAATGCAGCAGCGATTCCTGAGCTGCCAGGCTGGCAGCAGCTGCAGTGCATGGGCTGCAGAGGGTGCTGGAGGGATGGTTCAGGACCACCATAGCCACAAGGCCACCCACTGCAAAGGGAACACAATTCCACCTTCACCGGCACAGAATGATGTGAAATTGAAGGAAGAAATGACCGCTTTTTGTGGGCTGTGAGTCTGGCTCTTTCAAAGTCTCTATTTAGACACAAATCAATTGAATGGCTCTCTCCCCTTCCTTAAACAGGAAAAGATAACCGAGAGTGTAGTAAAATAAACCTTTCAAGTGGGCAGATGATCCTGATCAAGAAGGGCAGAGGGTCCTGAGCCTCACTAATAAATGCGGAGTCATCTCTGCTCCTAAAGAGACACATTGCTCCCCGTATCCCCACTTTCCTAGATGAAATTCCTCCCCTGGGACGCACGTGGGGTATCCCAGAACTTGCAACACCAGGAACTGAGACAGATTGGCAATGTGGGCACGTGCAGAAGGGCTCCTGCAGGATGTCCCGCATCCATGTGCCATGGTGGGTGAACAGGCACCTGAACAGGGAGAGCATTAGTAACTCCTGTCTACATCTCTTCCTCCATTTGGAGAAGCATTGTCTCCGCAGCACCTCTAAGATCCTTCTTCATCACCAAGGCAGGTACTGACCTGATTTTCTAGAGGCATGTTGTAGACCTCAGAGTCCAGCAGCATGGTGCAGGCACTGAAGGGCACAGCCTGGTTGGCAATAGTCCTTGCTGCCCGACAATGAACTCTCAAAATCTCCTGCTCACAGGAGACGATGAGCTTCTCCTGCGGAAGAGCAAATGAAGCAGTGAGCACGGCAGCCTCAGTCTCCCCAGCAGAGGAAATTCAGGACCTCTTCCCCAGCAGGACCTTCCCTGAAGCGCTCCCTTACCCGCTCTATGCTGTGCTGGAGCCGCAGCTTCCCCCGGACGGCTTCCTGCTGCTTGAAGAGCTCCTTGAGAGGCTCCGCGAGCGATGGTGGCGGGGCGATCTGCGGGCACACGAGAGGGCAGGGTTAGAGGCAGCAGCACCGCTGGGTGCACAGCCCGTGGGGGCTGCCAGCTCCCCCAACCACATGGCTGAAACGTGTTCGATGAAGGGATGAAGCTGTTGGAGAAATACTGCCAGTCTGTGCACTGAGAAGGGTGCCTGTGTCCTGATCTGTCCTGCTCCTTCCTGGGGAGCAAGGTACCCCTTAAACACAGTCCAAGTTGCAGAAGAGAAGAGCACGTGGCTCTTGGTTAGTCCAGGAGGGAACAAGCAGATGTGAACACAGACAAAGCTGTAACAACTCCTGCGAACAGTAACTCATGCACAGGCTGCACTGCAACACAAATATCCACCAACGGGGTATTTCACCCTACCTACAGCACGGAACGAAGCCTGACGTGGCCAATCGTATCAACCCTCCTCCCCCAGGCCGGACCTGCAGCACTAAGTTTATCGATGCATTTGTATTAGCAAGTCCATTCATGCATCACGGCAGTGAAACGCAGATCTCACTGCCACGGAGTGAGTGCTATTGGCAAGTCAGACACCAGAGCTTGGGAAAATGCAGGCAAGAGTTAAGAGTCATCTTTTTCCTACAGTCTCCTATGTTCATTACGAAGTTCCTATAATGCTTGTAAAAGCAGTTTTGCCTTCCAGTCTCAAATCCAATGGATTCATACAAACTTGCTCTAAAGCCTGAACAAACCCCAGGTTCCTTAGCTCAGCCTAAGGTCTTCTCCGCAAAAATATGGCATCTCAGAGGATGCATTTATCACACAGCCATCTGTGGCTTACCAAGGCTTAGATTTGTTGTCACAAGCATGTTCTAAAAGTAGACTAAAGCCATGGCCTGGATGCTATGAGCATTGGAAGGGTGGTCACAGTGCAAGGGGGACAATTTGGCTGTGTGTAGCCGCAAGGGAGAGGACAGTCCCTGATGCTGTGGTTTAAAGAGGGAAGGTGACTCACCACTGGAATATGGAGCTTGCTTAGAGGCTTGCCATCCAACAGGTACGAGCCTGTGTAGGTGACATATTCAGCGTAGCACTGGGGAGCTTGGGGAGTGATATAGCAGAGGATTTTCCGCTTCTCTTCAATCTTTTTCCTGATCTGGAGGTACTCAAAGTAGGGGTTGGACCTGTCACTGTGATAAGGTTCGATGTCGTCCAGTTTTATAGCATCTACAATAGCTGCCAGTGTTTGTTGAATCATCTCCCTCGTCTGCTGGGTGGATGTGTTGATCTGCTGCTGCAGCTGCTGGTTGGAGCGCTGGAACCGGCGCTTGCGCGGGTGCTGAGCCTGGGAATCGTCCTCCTCTGTAATGCGGCCTTTGGCACGGGTGGCGGGCGCAGAAGCAGGAGGAAATTCCTTCTCAGAAGAGGCGGCATTCTGCTTGTTTTGGTTGGCGAGCATCTGAGCCCGGTTCCTGGTAATCCGCTGAGGAATCTCTTCTATTTTGGGAGGTTTGGGAGCTTCTGCTACTGGTTTTTGTACTGGTTCAACAATTTCTGCTTGAGCGTTGCCCGGAGGTGCATCTGCCTGGGAGGAAGTGACTTGGCTCCCACCGCGTGTTGCAGCACCCTCCTGGGAAACGCTGCCCTCGGTGCTGGCTACAGGCGGCGGACAGGCCTGGGAGCTGCTCTCTGCCACCCCACCAGAAGAAGACAGTTCTTCCTGCACGGCCTCTGTCTCTTTGCTCTCCACCTGAGCAGACTCGGATGGGGTCTGTTGGAAAACTTGCGCTTCCGAGTCCTCTGCTCCTTTCTCCTCAGCTACATTCAGTGCTTCTGAGGTGGCTTCTTGTGCAGCTGCTTCTGGTTTCTGCTCCTCTGCCTGTGGCTCTGTCTCCACAGGCAGGGCAGCAGCTGCCTGGTTGGCTGGTGGCTCCTCTGGCTCACCAGAAGCTATCACAGACGTGCTTGCTTTAATGACCCCAGCACTGGTTTCTGAAGCTACTGCTGGGTTTTCTTCCACCGGTGCTGACTCCGACATCTCTGGAACATCCTTAGGCTGGAGTGGCAGCTCTGGTAGCGAGAAGGGGCCGAGGTCCAAGTCATCTTCTGTATTGGTGAAGGGATCAGGCCACGTTACCGCCTCCTCTGTACTTGCAGGTGCAGTGTTATTGTTTTCCAAATAGTTGTTTTCTGGCGCACTAACCATTTCTGCCTGAGGTTCTGCTGGCATACAAGGGGGCTCTGGAGGTATCTCAGGTGCTTCTTCTGGAAGAGGCTTGCAGTTATTGAAGAACGTGTCTAATCTACTAGGGGACATGTATGGAGCCTGCTCTTCGGCATTTGCAGTTTCTCCTGGAACTGCTTCCTCAGCATCCTCCTTGACTTCATCGAGCCCCGGTTCAGACACTGACAGAGGGTAAGATATGGGAGAAACAGGGTAGGAAGTATCTGTGGGAATGAAGGCTACTGGTGTAGGATGAATGGGCTCTAGAGAACAAAGTGGAGGTTTAGGGGACTCAGAAAACCTCTGGGGAGATTTTATCAGAAGCTCTGAGCCCATGGACCAGGTGACAGAGTGCTCCGCTGGGTTCCCCATCAGGCTGGGAGGAATGGTGGCATCAGGGTTTCTGGAAGGAGGGTTATCCCAGTCTATATTGTTTTGCTCTGGCATCCCCGAACTAAAATGGTTTTCTTCAATTGGTGGTAGGTAGGTAGGTTCTGGTGGCATAATGGAGGCAGTGGCTTGCTGCTCTTCCGTGGTATCCAAGGGCATGCCGAGGTCGGGAGGAAGAGCACTTTCTACCGAAGGAGCCAGCAATTCATCTCTGTGTGAAGGCGAGGATTTTGCTTGCAAACCAGAAAAGACACTTTCAGGCGACTGGGCAACCCCGCTGACAGCTCCTGGCGCACACTGCAACGCTTCCACTTTCGGTGACGAAACGCCATAATCTGGTGAGTAATAGCCAGGAGACAAACACTGGAATTTCTCAGCAGGAACAGAAGGAAGGGGAACTTTCTCCTCCATTAAATGCTGCACTGGAGAGTCATAATTTGACGTCGCTGGGACGCTTTGCTGTCTGAAAAATTTATCTCCGACGGTGAATTCTTCTTCAGGCGCCCTTCTAATATCGACTGAGATGGAACGGTAAAGGTTTGTGGAGGGTATGGTACGAGTTGGGGTCTGACTTGGATTCTCAGGGAGCCCAGTGGCAACATTTGTGTATCTGTCAAAGAAGGATGGAGAACAGGCGTTCATGGACATCGTGGATATGGGCAGCGAGTGCTGCGAGTCCGCACATTCAAACATCAGGTCTGTGTAGTCTTCGTTGCTGCATGAAGGAGTCCTGGGCGTCTGCATCACCTCCTCGTAGCTTGGACAAGAGACGACAGATGCTGGGGTCGGGACTCCTGTCGGTCGGTTCTGATCCGGCCTGGGAGATGCTGGGAGGACCTCCTTCAGCTGAGGACCTGTTATCCAGTCCTTAGAGTCTGTCCCAACAGCTGGCTGTGCCTTGTTTTCTGGTGACAGTATAGGAGTCAGCGGACCCAGCTCTTTCAGTTTCTTGTCCTTGAGCTGAGTATCCAGCGTTAATGGTTTCTTTGTTGCCAGATCCAGACTCCTCTTGCGCGCATCTTCCGAGCTTTTAAGTTTGTCCTTTAATTTGGGGTCTCCAGATCTGTGCCTCATTTTCTCCATTTGCTTCATTCTCTCTTTGTGCCTTTTGTGGCGCTCCTCGATTTCCAGGTCTTTCTGGCTCAGCATCCTCTCAAAGCTGGTCATCATCAAATCACCATCTCCCAAAAGTTTCTCCCTTGGCCTGGCATCTTTCTTGCCACTGTCTTTGGAAAGGGTTATTTTTTCATTCCCGTTGTTTACTTTTATTGACTCTGATTTATCTTTCTCTTGGTTCTCCTTGAGCTTCTCCTTCAGTTTGGTTTCGCCAAATTTGAGGTTGTCCTCCTTTGATTTATCTTTAAAGGCAGTAACCTGAGGACTGTCCTTGTCCTTAAGTGTTGACTTCGACTCGTCCTTGTGATGTTTAAAGAAACCATCTGCATGTTTGTCTCTATGCTTTTCCTTTTCCTCCTTCCATTTTTCCTTGTGTTTATCTCGCTTCTTTTTCTCTTTAACTGTGCTGATGGTGCTGGAACCATAAGTCTTTTCTTTCTCCGCCTTCTTTGACAGTTCTCTTTCAGAATCATTTTTATCTTTCTTTTCAGAAAATAAGTAATCAATGCCTTTCTCTGGTTCCTCATCAGGCTCTGCCTTCATGTTGTAGGAAGTGCTAAAAGCCTCCCCATCCACAGAGAAGTCCTTTTCATAATGAGTGGAATCCTTTCTGCTGCTGGAGTCTTTGAATTCTTCTGTTTTTTCCTTTTTCTCTGACTTCTCTTTCTTTGCTTTTTCTTTCTCGTGACTTTTCTTTGATGAAGATGAGGAATGTCTGTGTCTCTCCTTCTCCTTGAGTTTGTCCTGCAAGCAGGGTAAAGGAAGAGAGTCCTTAAACTTTTCTTCAGCTGCATCAGTAAGAGAGAGGTTAGAAGACTCAAAGAGGCTGGTCAGTCCAGGATCTTGCCCTCTGTCTGTGAAGCTGTCAGAAGAGATCTCGCTGATTTTGTCATTGGAGTCATCTCGATAGTCATTCAGAGCCTCCTCCTCCAACTTCTCCAGCAGGCTCTTCTCCGGCTCCCCGCCTTTTGAAGACTTTTTATCTTTGGAATGCTCTTTATCGGGCTTCTCCTTATGCTTGCTTTTCACCTTGTCGTCATTAGCGTGTTTCTTTTCAACCTTTTCTGGGAGCTTTTGCTTGTTTTTCTTCTCTTGAGTGGAATCTATGGATGTTCTGTCTTTCCTGTCCTTGTACTTCTCGGTAGAGTCTTTATCTTTCTTCTCTTTGTGTTTTTCAAAGGAACTCTTCTCCTTCTTTTCTTTTCCCCCTTCAGATGTTCCTTTGTCCTTTTTCTTCTCCTTGGAGTCCTTATCTTTCTGCTTCTCTCCCGAATGTTGCCGGTCAGAGGAGTACTTGCGGTGCTTATCGGAGTACAGCTCCTTCTCAGCAGCTGCACCATCGTCCTTCTCCTGCAGACTGTCCAGCCGATGCATTTCGCTCCCAGCAGAGTCACCGACTTTGAACCCAGTCAAGCTGTAATCATGCCTCTCATCTTCGCTTTCATCTGTGAAGACGTCTGCGATGCTGTACCAGCTCTTCTCCTTGACTTTCTTCTCATCCTTCTTCTCGGAGAAGTCCTCTCGATCCACAGAGAAGTTTTTCTCTTTCTTCTCTTTAACCTGGTCGAAGGAACTCTTCCTTTCTTTGTCTTTGCTGTGCAGGTCTTTGTATTTCTCCTTAGTCTCTTTTTTCTCTTTGAAACTTTTGTCTAGTTCTTTGTCTTTGAGGATTTTCTCAGGAGCAGCTTTTTCATTCTTCTCCTTGTCACCTTCTTTGGATTTTTCCTTGTATTTTTCTGGTTTCACCTTTTCTTTTTTTTCTTTATCGGGAGCATCTTTCTTCTCCTTTTCCTTCCCAGAATGGTGCCTTTCCCAACTCTCCAGAGTTTTACTGCTGAATTCAGGGTCAGACTTATCCTTGAAGAACGTTTCACAGCTGTATTCTTTAAAGTCATCTCGATAGGGCTCCTCCTGCTTTGTTTTGGCATCTTTTCGATCTTTGGAGCCATCAGAGGAATCTTTTCTGTCTTTGTTGGTTTCACCTGTATCTTTTTCTTTCCTCTCCTTGACAGCCTCTGCGGAATCCTTCCTTTTCTTATCCTTTTCAGGCAAATAACTAGGAGTAACTTTGTGTCTGTCTGTTTGGTCCTTTTTCTTCTCGGAGCTTTTGTCCACATAGTCCCTCTCTTTCTTCTTTAAGAAAGTGTCTTTTTCATTACGTTTCTCATTGTATTCCTTCTTCTCTTTCATTTTGTTTTCCTTTTTCTTGTCTTTAATTTCCTCTTTCATGGGTTCTATGATTAGTTTTGCCACGGTGTCATTTTTAATCTCCCTGAAATCTGTTACTGGAGAATCCCAGCTATCTTCACCTTTGAAATCGAAGGATGAATCAGAAGACAAGTCTGAAAACCACCTCTCTTGCTGATCATCCGAAAGGCTGAACTTCGTGTCCTCACTTTCAGGAAATTGGTTTTTGTTATTAAACTCATCAAAACCAGACTCATCCCTGTAAAGTTTTTCTTTTTTGCATTTTTCTTTCTCTTCCTTGAAGGATTTTTCTTTCTCTAGTTTAGAAACCTTCTCCTCCTTCAGCTCATTCTTCTTTTCAGATTTTGACTGCTTGTCCTTTGACTTCTTCTTTCTCTCTTCCTTGTGTGTTCTTGGCTTCTCCTCTTTGGGAGACTTCTCCTTTACAGGTTTCTCTTTTTCTGATTTACTTAATCCTTCCCTGAAGGATTTGCTCATGTCTTTACTGCCATCTTTGACTTTTCTTAATTTCTCCTCTTTCGAGGATTTTCCAGTCTCATCTTTATATAACCATTCCTTCTCCTCCCCTTTACCTTTGGGGAGCTTTTCCTCTTTCTTACTGTGTTCTCGATCATGCTTTAATACTTTCAATTTATTTTCGACTGGATTTTCTGTCTCTACTATCAAGCCTTTCTCAGGCTTTTGTTTAGAGTCCTCAAACTCAAAAGAAAACGTTTTGATTATTTTAATATCTTGGCTGATGGGACACTGCCCCTTCTCCTTGTTTTTATGTTTGTGTTTTGTTTTATGCTTTTTAACAACCTTCCCCTCCTTGTCCAGCTTTGGAATTGCTCCATCCACATTGCTATGGAATGAATTCTTTTTCTCCGAAACAGTGTTGTGTGTGGTGTTTTTCTTTTTGTGCTCTGGTTTCTTCCTGACTGGCTTAAGTGACTCTAAGCTCGAGTCCTCGGACGAGTAGTCTGACTCACTCGTCAGTCTCGTCCTGGTGGAGTCCGATAAGGAACTGACATCTGACCAAGCTGGAGAAGATATGGTTTTCCAATTGTCCGTCCTCCAGTGCTTGGAGTGCTGTTCTGTAAGATTAGGATTATGTTTCTGGGATGCTAAACTCCCATGAGAAGAGGTCGATGAGGCAGACAGAGAGTTAAACAAGGAGGATTCCTTTAGCACTAGCCTGGAGTCCTTTACACAGCTAGAGCTCTGAAGAGAGTCTCTATCATCCTCCTCACTCTCCACGTTTTCACTCTCTGATTCAGAGGAACAAAATTTGTCATTTTTTTTGCCAAACCGAACCTCTTTGCTTTTCGTCTCTTTCTTCCGCTTCTTTTTTACTTTGCTTTTCTCCTTCTGTGGCTTTGTGCTGGGGGGCTCCCGAATCTTGCTGCTGGGCAAGATCGAGTGGGTCGTAAGTCGCAGCTTCTCCCCCGTCCCCACAGCAACACTGGTCTCCTCCTCGTCCGAGCTGTCCGACAGGATGCGGTGGGCAGCTTTCTTTGGTGTAATTGTGTTATTTTTAGTATAAGTTTTCACTTCCATTTTGGGTATGGAAATGAAACTGTTTGCTTTAGTCTCTTTTCTGTAATCCTTTTTCAGCAAATGTTTGTCATCGACTGGCGGGACCCGGTCCTGCTCATCGTCCTCATCAAATTCATACTCATCCTTCACCGGGGTGATGGTTTTAGGGGGCTCCTGGGCCTTGGGTTTGTGCTTCAAACCCTTCTCAAACTCTGAGTCTGTGTTATTGCCATCAACAGAGCTGGAGGGAGCGAAGGAAGGGGCATCTTCCTCTTCTGAGGTCTCTGCAGGGAGAGAAGAACAACACGTTAAGGGCTGCGAGGGGCTTCAGGGAGTGAACATCATCAATCTGCTGCAGATGTGAACCCTTGCAGATGGCCCTGCTGCCCCTTTGGCTCACTCAGCCTTTGCTAAGTTTGCAGACGAAAGCTCAAAATACCAGGTTGGGAAACCTTTTAGAAAGGGACAGCTATCCAGCACGGGTTTATCCTCAGAACAACATCCAGGGCCTATCAAGAGAAGAATTTTTTAACCAGTTTATGACTGTGAACAGCACAGCCCGAGACTCCCCCATAAGACTGGAGCTCCAGTTTGCAGTAACTGAAACCTTCAGTGTGTCCCAACTGGCACAGCCACAATGGTGGCACTTTTGGGAGGGCTCTAGCAGGGTACTTTGCTGAGAGGCAGCCCGGGAGCACAGCCTGAAGCATCACCACTGGTACAGCCGAGCACTGGACCCTCTGACCGGGGAGGGATGGGAATACAGGATGTGCACGCAAACCTCCTCCTCTCTACGCACAAGCTGGAATGTTACATTGTAAAGGTAAGACATCCATTTACCTGCAATTGGCTTCCAATTCTACATCTCGATTGCACCAGGCAAGTGATCTCAACGTAGGCTTCCAGGACAAACAGCTAGAGCTCCCAGGGCTAAAGGCTGGCAGTTATGTTGTCTGAATTTGGGTTACAGCTACAGATGGACTCCTGACCGTGGCAGCAGCGTGCAGATATCCTGACAAGAGTCTAACTTCACTGTCCTCTTAACGTCTCTGTATTAACAGACAGCTGCAGGCCACAAATATCACTCCAAAATTCACATAAAGGTCAATCTCACCTGTTGAGCTCTCTTCACTAGAGGGGTACGTGGTCTTTCCCAGGAGCAGATTCACCATGGTGGGGGAATTGGCTACTTTTAAAGGTGTCTCGCCCTTCCTGTTGCTTTGATGAGGATTCCCTCCGTAATGTAACAACAATTTCACCACCTGAAAACAGAAATTAAGATTTGAAGACACTTATGATGTTTCGATTCCACGCTTTCTGTACAACTTTCATTTATAACTAAAAGGGCGATGCCCTCAAGCTAGAAAGCACTCTGTCCTTGGGACATGCCTCATGGTCCTAACAGTCACTGATAAGAAAGGAGTCAAAAACCAGCAACATGAACCAACTCGGGCAGGAAAGAAGGGAAAAGAATCAGACACAAATCCATGTTCCCTCCTGACTTCAGAAGAATGAACTACTCCTCTGCACAGGAGAACACTGAGTCAAAACATCCAGCAGCTCTGGGGCAGGGAAATTCTTGCCCGCTACATGCTTATCAGCAGCAAATGATAATAACGTTACCAGAATCTCTGTATTTGCACAGTTGGCTGCTTGAGGCACAAGGAGGAAAAAAGTCATTAAAGACAGACCTATGAAACCCAGTAAAAACCAACCTTGAAGTGCCCGTTATTCGCTGCATCGTGCAGCGGGGTGTCGTCATCCAACCCCTTCGTGTTGACTTCTGCACCCGCAGCAAGCAACTGCTTTGCAACATCGTAGTAACCCCGGTTGCATGCTTCATGCAACGCTGTCCAGCCTGCAAGCAAAGGGACACTCAGAACGTGGACATCACCTTCGTGGAGAGAGTCAGAAACAGTGAAAAGTAACCTCCACCCATAGACAGGTGCCGATGTGCCAAGTGGTCTGTGCCTCTGATGGCCAAGATGGTACCGTTTGCTTAGGTCTCATGGTAGAGCAGAAAGAAACCTCTAGCTTTGCCTTTCTATTCCAACCAGGTGGTAGCTGAATGAATCCCACTTCTCCCTCTGGTCACACAATGTGCTTCAGACAGACCATCTGCCAGGATGGACACAGCCCCGGGAAATGGAAAGGCAAAGTTTTGTGTAGGAAATCAAAAGAAATGCTGATGCCGTGTGGAGGGCAGGTTCCAAATCCTTTCCCTTTCCAACTCCTCTGTAAGGGAAACACTGCTGCCCAGATCAGGACTGAGCTCTGAACTGCAGATATCGCTCTGAAACAGCCCCCACATGGACCTCACAAATATTTTCCGTCTGCTCTCCAAAGCAAGCAGTCATGTTGCCGCAAAACAGTCCCCTGGCTCGGGGAGAGACCAAACAGCCGGTCTCCACAGCAACAGCGGCTCTGGTTCTCAAACCAACCTCTGAAGTGCACAGAATGAAATATTTTATCAGGTTCAAACAGACTATTTTTAAGTTGAAACTGTTTTGAAGTTTCCCAGAGAACTGCGTGGTTCCTCTGGTGTTTTGCTGATAGCACTGTGGGAGCTCACTCTGTTACCTTCACTTGGAGCACCAGAAAGGGGCACCTGTGCCCGGAATTAATCACAACTGATACTTCGGTCTAGAGCTGATATTAATCATACAGGCGGAGGAACATGCGTATCTATTTATAGCCCCAAAATCGTGCGAAGAGAACAGCAAAGAGCAAAGTCAAACTCTCGGACGTGCTGGAAGAAAGGCTACCTCATGCTAATTCAGCCCCAAGTGTGCACAAACGGCTCTGCTCATCATCTCATGGCTGCTTTCTCTCTGCAGGACTCGGGGCCATTCCCATCCCAGGCTCGGCTGCAGCCCCACTCCCAGGCTCCCTTCCCCATTCCCACCACCAGAAGCAGGAGTTTCAAAGCACGGCTGAGGCTCAAGCAGGTGATGAGCTGAGGCTCAGGATGGGAATCTCTCCTTGAACTTGGATGCAGCTGGGAGCCTGACCTTGTCCTTCAGATCTGCGCTGCTTCCTGCCAGCAGCACCCCCACGTTCCATACTTAAAAACAAACCCTGGAATGCTGCAGGGCACTCAACACCAGAGCCATGGCTTTACAAACCCATTCCTTTCAGTATTTTTGTGCACACCATTTCTTATATTCTAACTAAAAAAGAGAGCTAAACTAGCCCATCTCCCTTTGCAAATCCCCCTCCAGACTTCCAAGACAGCACCCATGTGGAATGGCACAAGGAAATGGTCCATAGTGTCACAGTTTCAGAGCGTGGAGCCACGGCAGCCCCAGGGACCACTACGGATCAAGGTCAGCCCAGCAGGAGCATGTTCAGAGTGGACAGCCTAAGAATTCAGCTGCCAAACTCCAACGAGGGAAGTGTTGTTTTTGACAATTCTGTAGCACTATTTTTTTCTAGGATAGCAAGACTTTTCCCTCCCCAAAGAGCAATATCGTTATTTCTGGTTAATCCCCTCTTCACAAGCAGCAAACTCATGTTATAAAGAAACCACTTTCTCTGGCGGGAGCCATTCTCGTAGGTGGAACATGCAACCAGGTGGAAAAAGCTTCGGATCCAGTACTGCCAGAGGGCTGGTTACCTGCAAAGTCTTTCACATTGACATCTGCACCCTCGATAATGAGCTCCTTGATGCGCCGGGCATCTCCTCGGATGGCAGCTCGATGCAGCCGAGTCTCTCCTCGCTCGTTTCTCTTATTTACTTTATCTTTGGTTTTGGAGGCAGAGTTAGGAGTTCCCTTCTGACAAACTGTAGACTGAGAGGGATGCTTTGGTGTTGTGTCGACTGCATGGAGAAGAGAAATAAGTCAAGAACCACAACTGAAAAGGAGCCTGAAACCCTTAGAGGGAGCTCTTGTAACATGTTTCATCCCACCTCTCCCCAAAACGCTCACCACAAGGCACTGAGAAGCAACTGAACCTCTGAAGCCAATGTGAAGACAGAGGAAAGCTTGTGTGTGTGTGTGTATAATACAGATATTAATTGCAGGCTGCCAAAGCCCACTGGAAAGAACTGCAGTCCTTGCAAAAACTGTAGGCAATCCCATGATTTAGGAGCAGACAATGCAGCTCCTTGCTCTAAAACCTCATTTCCCAAGGGAAGTGGCCTTTTACCAAGTACATGTGAGGTCTGACAGCCTTGGGAGGAGATGGCACATTTCCTGGGAGAAAATCTGAAGGCTACACAGCTTTTTGTCTTTTTTTTTTCCCTCTCAAGTAACAGCAACATTAGCAGCTAGACTGGTGTTAGGGACAACAAAATACGTGGCGAAAAGCTGCAGTGTTTGTGTGTAGGATGCAGATGAGCACATACAGATAGCACTGTGCCTCTAAAAACTCCAGGGGGTCATGTATGCAACAGATAACAATTACTAAAATACAGAATCCGTGGTAAACACATCCCAGCTGCTCTGCATCTCAAGTTACAGCTGCAATGGTAACACCTCTTATCCCTCTCCACAAGAACAAACATTAGAAACCCCACAGAGAATGTTCAGCTTTATTCACAACGCTCCTTTACAGAGTAAGCCAGAGACGCCAGCGGAAAACACGAAGCTGTGACGTGGAGGAGGCTCCCATAGAACTGAAGCTCTAGTTAAGCATCCAGGGCAGGGCCTGGATATGGCCCGTGGGATGTCTCCTGCTCCTGCCTTATACTGGAAGAAGGAAGGGCAGTTGCAGCCATGTGCAAATCTCGGTGGCAGCCTGTGCCTGGAGTCACTGCAGAGCCCTGGGTGTCCCACTGCCCTGCTCCAGCATCCCACCTACAGCACCGAGAGCAGGGGGACTCTGCTGGGGGTGGCCGCTCATCTCTGCTGCAGGTGAGGAGCCACCTGAACAGCCTGGCGACTCCGTGGCCAGGCACAGAGAAGCCCAGGTATTTGTAAACCTCTTGCTGCAAGCTCACACCTGCCCGCCCACACCTCTGAGCAAAATCACCCTGTGGATCTCACCTGGGCTGTTTGCAGACTCTTCTGCTGTCATCTGCATAAGGAGAGCGACTTGCTGGCGCTCGGAGAGCGGGTAGCCTGCCCGGATCCCCGAAAGGCCCATTCCGAAGAGCAAGCCAGGCTTTCTGGTGGCAGGCTCCTTTTTAATCCTCTTCCGCTCTGGACCCTGCTTTTCTGTGGTGCAAGGAGACACAGAAACACAACTGTGAGCGTTGCTGGAACTGAAAACTGTGTTTCATTTCTAAGCAAAGTGCTAATAGCTCTCCGTTTCCATATCTTACAAACTGAAAAGCGTCCTTGTGACTGGAGTATTGGTACCTGGGGCAGCCACCGCTCCCGTTGCCCACCAGCTCCTCCGACAACCTCTCCCAGCACAGGCTCCTACCATTTATCCCCCCACCAAACAGCAGAAGAGGAAGGGAGCGGGTCCTCTGCGGGGCCACTGCCAGTACTGTACCTTCCATCTTGCTTCTAGGAGCCTCCATTTCATGCCATGGTGCTTCGAGGAGCGTATGCAGCCTTACACCACCACAGCATGGACTGAACTGGAGGCATCTAAAAGCATCAACAAAGAGTGCTAACGAGATACAGGCTGACAGCTTGGAAATGTTGCTATCTCACCCCCTCATCATCATCAAACCAAGGACTCTGCAGCCCAACCATAAGTGCTGACCAAGCCCCTGCCAGGACGGTGCTCGGAGGATGGGGCTGGGTGTGCTGCCCTAGGGAGCTCTGGGCTGGTCCTCTCCTCCCAGAGTGGCTGCACCCAGCCTGGCACAAAGCACCCACCTGAAGTCAGACCGATGACTGCTTAAGCACATCTACTCCAGCATCCCTCTAAAAACCCCTGAACAAACCGGAAGGGAGGAAGAAACTCTTGCGCCCAGCTTGTTATCCCCTATATCCCAGCCTGACACTGGGGTCTCCTAAACTACCCAGCTACAAAGGCAGCTCCTGCTGAGGGACTGAGTGCAGCCGCCTCTAAAGCCAGTGTTTGCTGCTGGCAAGCCATGTGTGCAAGAACAAGACAAAACCCCAGCCTCTCCCTGCACCTCCAGCCTTGCTCCCAGCAACCCACACAGCAGCTGGTGCGAACTGGACCCTGCTGAGCATTGTGCAACTCTCTGGCTCGCTGCTGGCTGCCCAGCTCAGCCCAGTCTCACACCTAAACTCTGGGAGAAGCCCGACTCTATGGCTTATCTTAAGCATTCTTCCAGTTTTCCTTATGCAAGCATTGATCCTTTTCACACGCAAGGAGAGTCTGGAGCCCTTCCTCTGTGTGCTTTCATTTCCTTGCTCCTTAGTGTTGTCCAGTGAAAGCACAAATCCTCCTCTGTGCTCTCCAGTGGGTCTGCAGAGCCACAGCCAGGTTGGAGTCACAGAATCATAGAACGGTTTGGGTTGGAAGGGACCTTAAAGCCCATCCAGTTCCACTCCCCTGCCATGGGCAGGGACATCTCCCACTGGATCAGAGTACTCAAAGCCCCATCCAATCTGGCCTTGAACATCTCCAGGGATGGAGCAGCCACTGCTTCTCTGGGCAACCTGTGCCAGGGCCTTCCCACCCTCATCATGAAGAATTTCTTCTTAAGATCTCATCTCAATCTCCCCTCTTTAAGCTTACAACCGTTCTCCCTTCTCCTATCCCTGCACTCCCTGATCAAGAGCCCCTCCCCAGCTTTCCAGCAGTCCCTTTCAGTACTGGAAGGCTGCTCAAAGGTCTCCTCAGAGCCTTCTCTAAGCTAACCCAACTCTCTCAGCCTGTCCTTGGATGGGAGGTGCTCCAGCTCTCAATCATCCTCGTGACCTCCTCTGGACTCACTCTAACAGCTGCAGAAATGTATTTGGTGAGCAAAGTTTCAAGGTGCCAATTCAGAAAAGAAAAACTAAGTTTCCCTTCGTGGAGCCAGCCAAGCAAGAGAGACACATGTATCTGCAGAGCAGCATGGTAATTCTTTGCCAGCAGCCAAGCTGCATCCCTCCTAACTGGCAACTGTCCTAAACCCACAGGGAAACATAAGCGAGACATGGTGCGTAAGAGTGGAAAATCCAACTTTGCTCACACCTATTTCTAAGCGCCGGTGCAGGTTGTTCATAACTGAGCTAACTGCAGGGCTCCTGCTGCACACAGAGGGCCAGCAGGGATATTCTTAGCAGCTGCATCTACAAGAGCTATCAAAGAGAGGTGAGTGGCTCCCGGCCCTCATATCGCATGCTCAAACGTTGATCAAATCAAGTCCAGTTCGATGCTGCTTGAGAAACCTGAGCAGCAAAACACCTCACTGCATCCCTGATGTAATGAAAGCACCATGCACAGATGAGCTGTTCAAACCCTCCTGCACAAATGGAAGCTCTGCTCTCAAACTGACTGCATCGGCTTTTCAAGAGAACAAATCTTTGAAGCACAAACTAAAAGTCTTTTTAATGAAAAGGAGTTGTGACTCACACAGCTATTGGCCCCTGGGTCCTGCCGGGCTCAGTCCCAGCGGGAACTGGTTCTCGACAGGATGCTGCCAGATGCCACAGAGCAATCAAAGGGGTTATTTATTACAGCAAGGCTGCAAGTACCTGCTCCCCCGAAGAGGAACGCTGCGACCTGGAGCACTTTCACATTGCCAATACATACAGTCTTCCAGCAAGGCAGCTCAGCCCTGGGCTCTCTGCTACTCAAATGTTTGACTCTAAATGTGCTTATTGTTTTGCTGAAGGTATTTTGAGAATCCCAGAAAGAGTTAGAGGGATGACACAAATTGGTTCGCAAACAACTGAATGCCTGAGAACACTCTTCAACACCACTCTCCCGCCGCCAGGGAGGGGAATCCCCACTGAGAAACAACCCAGTGTCTGCCTGGTCCCCAGATTTAGCATTCTGAAACTGGGAGTCAAAAGTGTGAGGGGAGATGTAGTGGTCCAAGAGGGGACCACCCATCACTGTGTGATGGGACACACAGATGCAGGCATAGCGGACTAACGGACCAGCTGCATCCAGTACCTTCCTTACCACCACCCCTGTGACAGAGCAGGGTCTGGCAGCCCGGGAAAAAGCAAATCCTGCAACCTATAACCTCCAAACCAGCTCTGTTCAACCTGTCCCATTTGTCATTTTGTCAAATCCAATGTGGGTCACCAGCACGCGGCCACCAGCAGGACAGAGCCTGCTTTGCCTCTGCGCAAAGTCCAGCAGGTCAAGCAAAACCGCCAGCGGCCGGGAGTAAACTCAGTCACTGGACTTTGCACCACAGGACAGGTTTCCTCGTTCATTCATCAAACTGCCAGTGGAGTAAAAGTCTCCAGCAGATGAGGGCAGCAGCGTGTGGGGATGTCTCCACTGTTCCAGCTTGATTCATGCCGCCAGCATCTCCCACACTCCCTCGGTGGATGAGCAGGCAACTCCAAAAACCTTTTTCCTGCATCATACACAAAAGTGCCACCCTCTGCTGCTCAGGTCTCATCCAGAACAGATGACTCCTATTATGCCCCTGCACCTGGAATCCTGCACATTCAAGAATTAACAACTCCATATTATGGAACCTCTCCAGCCAGACAGCAAGGGCCAACCCCTCTTCAAATCCAAGCCCTGGAAACACCTCTCTGCACTAGAGGTGAATCCCAGTCTCATTCTCCAAAGCAACGTTTCAGTCACCCTGGCAGCCATAACAGAGACATAAAAAAATCAGATCACAGGAAAGCAGATAGTTTTTTTAATGGCTTAAAATAAAATTAATCGGAATGTGATTATGGTAAGAAAACAATTTAGTCCGGGTAGTTCAGGAGCCCATCGCTGAACAGCACGTCCCACTTCGAGCACAGGAACACCTGACCTGCACATGCAGCACCTTCCTACCCCTCATTAGGCTCTGGAGCTGCTGTTGAAAGCAGGTTTGTTAAATCCCGTTATGCCAGGCCTGGTTTCTCCACACATCTCCGCTCAGCAGGCAGCTCCTGGCTGCATCCAGCTGTGTCGCAAAGCAGGGCACAAAGATGCTCGAGGGGTTCACACCTTGGCCAACACCAGTGGGCAGTGTCTGTGAAGTACAGAGTTGTATGTGGTTGAGGGCTGCTCCATGTGTACGTGCAGAGGGAGCCACAATTAGAATGGGAACGTTTTCATTAACATTACTCGGCTGCTGCAGGTTGTCAGCGTGAGCCTGTGATTTGCAAAAATTGATTACCAAGTTCTACCGAGACCCCCTAAACTCCTCTTAATTCTGCAGTTGCAGAAATTTCCTCCTCTGTGAACATTTAACATTAGAAAGCATGTGATCAACCAGATAAAAATAAATTGGAAAGTGACTGCTGTGCTCTCTCTTGCTGTGGTGAGGGAGCCAGGGTCGGCAGAGGCAGCTGAGGACTCCGGCTCATGTGTGCTTCCCTGTGGGAAGGTGGCATTGCCCAGCACTGCACAGGTCCCTGGCACTGGTGGATCACACCCAGTCCAGCTCATGCACTATGTGAACACAGCGCTTCGCTCCTCGGTGCCTCCTTCTGCCCAACACTAAAGGGATTTCCTCCTCTGGTGCTGGGGCCTCGCTCACCCGTTCCCCTGAGGTCTCCCCAGTGGAAGGCAGCAGAGAAACGAACTGCTATCCCATTCACAACGAGACGCTTGGCTGCTGCAGCGCAGAGGTTAATCCGACTTCTTTACGCGTTCAGGGGGAAGTAGGTCGCCGGCTGCGCTCCCTGCGCCGGTTGCATAAGGAACAGGGCAGGGCTGGGCTGCAGCCGGCATCCGACAGCTCCCTGTGCCGGCACCCGGGTACAGAAGCAAAGCCTCTAAGAGGGTCTGAAACATGAGCAGGAAGGATGGAGAAGGAGTTGCTCCCAGTGGACACGTGCTGTGCCACCAGCAACTTTGTTTTCCATCCTCAGCCTCAGTAGAATCACCCGGCAGGGTCCTACTTAGCCTCAGTAAAGCTCTGGAAAGGCTCTGGGCTGGGTTCCCCGGCCCTGGCCAGACCCAGGTGAACAGAGCTGGAAACCACTGTTTCCATCTGGAAGACTTCACCCAGAATCTGATTTCCCACCAATTTAAAAGGGTGCCTTGTCAAAGCTCTCTGCTAAATGGCTTCAAGTGCCACTGCTCCTGCAGGCTGCGGCTTCTCCTCCAATTAAAAGCTGTTCTGTAACAAACACCTCGAGACAAGACAGCAAATTAAGAGAAATGCTCTCAATGAGTAAATACCTCAGCAAACAGAAACAAAGGTTACTTCACATTAAAACCCCTCCAGCAAGGCTGTAAGCACACCAGTCCCTGCATGGAAGTGCAATAAACAGAGGTACAAGGGGGTGTGCAGGGAACGAGCCCCTGTGTCACAGTTATCTCACAGCTGATCACCAGAGATTGTGACTGGACCATGCACACTGATCCCAGGGGGAAGGAAGACCCCAGCGATACGCTGTGCGCCTGCCCAGGGACGAGCCACACCTCCAGTCAGCTATTTTTAAAGCAGCTCCTCTGCTGCTTGCTTCAGCCTTTTCTGCAAACCTCCAGAGCAAACCTTCAGCCTGGCACTGCTGCGGTTTAATTTGGGGATCCTGCTCGTCTCTTCCCTCACACTGATGCCAGCAGGAACCGCGTGCACAAGCTTAAAGGGGAAAGCAGGATCTGAGCAGAGCTGCGGCTGCCGAGCACAGCCAGGGAACTGCTTCGCCTTCCTTTCATCACACTAAACCCGAAGCTTGTGAAAGGCAGGTTCCCAGGACAAAGGGGATTGAGTATTAGCCTGCAGGTGGTTCTCATGCCCAAATTAGACTTCAGGTCATGTGATGCTTGTGCTGCTGCAACAGGGAGCACAAATCCAGGGCTGCTGGAAGCCGATCAGTGGCCCACAGAGGTCCCAGGGCAGGCACTGCTTCCTACAGGGTGCTGCTGGGGGCATCACGAAGGCTGAACATCTGGCCCGAGCCAAAATGGGAGAGAGGCACTGGAGGAAAGAGAAAAGGGCAGTAATGGAAAGCTCGTTCAGAGATTTCTCGAACACGCACTGAGATGCTGGCAGGCTGTGGGGATGGGAGCTCCAACCTGGAGCTGCAGCTGAGCAGCACAGCTCCTCACTCTCCACGAACGCATCACACCCTGTAATGCAAAAAGCATCTGTTTAAACTGCTCTGACATGACAACACACGCATGTGAGGTGGTACCCTGAGGAAAAATACCATTGCCAAATAAGCAGCTCACACTGAACATCTCAGCACTGCACGGAGAAACCGCCTGTCGGCTCGCCAATGAGTTGGGATTTTCAACAGTTTATTTGCAGAGCAAGCACACAAACAAGAGATCAATAAGAATAAATTAGAATGGCACAGACAGCAATAGAGACTGCATTGCACCCTCGAGAGACTGCACAAGCCTCTGCTTTCCCCATCCACAGCCCAGCATGCGTAACAGTGACTCATTCCTACTGCAGAAGTTGTAAGACAAAATCTTTTGGAGCATGTTAGCTCAAACCAGGGGAAAAGCACGTTCAACCTGAGCACCAGCAGCCCGGAGCCCCAGCGCGTGGTTGCTTACCCAGGCTCACAGAGCATTCGCAGAACTGGACCAATGAAGAAGACTGACCAAGAGTAGAAAGTTTTACAGCAGCACGATACAATCATACGACATGGCCCCATGGACACCCCAGAATTTAAGGACAAGTACACGGGATGGTGCTGAAGACTTTGAGATGGGCAGTGCTGCAGGGGCACGAGGAGGGTGGCAGCAGCAGGTTAAGCTCAGCACAGCATGAAAGCAGGAGCAGCACAACGGCACGGGCAGATAAACAAGAGAGGGCAGCAGGGGAGCAGGACAGAAGCCAGGCAAATGCGAGGCTGCGAAGAGCGCAGCGAGAAGAGCACACAGAGCTGGCAAGACTGCACGGAGATCACCACAGAGCAGAGGACCATGGTGCTCAGGCTTGAGAGCTGCACCTGAGGCCAGTGCAGGGAGGAGGCATGCTTCACACTGTGAGTTCATGGATGTGCTGCAGGGCCTGCAATACAAATGGGCTGAGGGGAAGAGACAGGAGAGGATGTCTGTCTGATCAGCCAAATGAATGCGGGTGTCAAAAAAGGAAACTGAGTAAGAAAGTGAGAGGAAAAGCTGGAGCAGGATGCTTCAGCAGAATGGTAAGGAAAGCACCCTGAGCTGCTCCCTAATCTGAAGAATGGAAAGAGTCTAGAGCCAGAGACCCATCCAGGCAGCTAAGATGAAAGGACGGTGGAGATGTTGGCTTCGACCATCAGAAGTGGAGGAGAGGTGCCGATGGGAAGGAACAAGCCTGTTTATTACATCAGGTCACTGCATGTGGAGCCAAGCCTACAGTCCTCGGGGACAAGGGATCTACAAGGCCTGATCTCAGTGGCTGCAGTATTTTTAAAAGCATCAGTTCAGAGGTTTACTGCTGAGTGTTAACTTGCCATCCAAACACAGGCGTTGTCCCTAGGCTTATAGGACAGACACCACAGCTGTGCAGAGCTGCGTACACCCTCTCACCAGAGCAGCCACCGGCTAACAAACTGCTACAAGAGCAACTGAGAGGCTTCTACCAGAACAATCTTCATGTTAAATGCGCATAATTCAGAGAGAGACCTATTTTCAGGCCTAGATCTTTTATTTCCCACAAAACAGAAAGAGTTGGAGGAGGTGGGACGGGAAGGAACGCTCCGCACAGCCACTCGGCCAGCCCTCCCCTCCCGGGAGCAGGACAGCCCGCAGACAGCACTGATAAAAGCTCTTGTATTAAGGAAAAAGCCATCATTGATAGATTTTTTGGTTCACAGAGACACAGCACACTGCAACCTCTCACTCTGCATGTTAAGGAGGTGATGAGGGGGGGAGAAGGGAGATTTATGGCAGCTCCCATCATAAAACGACCTGCTTTTCCGCACAGCACTTCCCAGATGGCTGACGCACACGGGGAGTTTCTAAGGGTGATCTGAAGGCTGGTGTTTGCCAATCTATCCACACTGTACTGGCATTATGGAGCCCAGCTAGAAACGGAGAAGCTCTGACATTCACTCTCTCCCTGGTTGCTAGGTGAGAACAGATTCTTGACTATTTTAGTAAAAGGACTGAAATTATACAACCAAAGAAAGACCCAATGCAGCGCAGCCCATTAGAGTCCCCCAGCTGCACACATCAGACCGCAGCCAGCGACAAAAAGCACGCACAAATAACAGTTTCATACGCAGATGCATTTTTTAACAAGCCAGCAATTCGCTTCTCACGGATTCCCTCGCCAGCCTCACAACTTGTGACTCACGAGCCCGTTCCCATGCAATGTCGCTCAAAACACTCGCAGGCATTAGGCAAACCAGCAGCCGACTCCAGGAGGGGACAGTGGTTTAGGTCATCTGATTCATAAAGTGTTTGCTAACCTGGTAATTAGCATCACGTAACACACTCAGGGGATTAGCACGAAGGAGCTTTAAGCTCCGAGGCCAGGTCCTGCTAACCGCACTCACACTAACCCCACTCCACCAGCAGCACCTCCCTGGCTGGCTTCGAGCCCCTGGGCTCCCAGGCAGCCCTCTGGAGCCAGGGAAAGATCGGTGGGCACAGCTCAGTTTGGAGGACTGGGCAGGATTTTGTTTGTCCCCTCTTCCCCAAAAACCCAAATTCTCCTGTGCCAAAGCAGAGCCTCAGCGTGAGCACTTGGGTGCTCTGCAGACAGGCAGGGGAACCCACAGCACCTTCAGCTCTGAGGGTATGGCTGCTTGCTAAATAAATATATGATGGGGTCTAAATACATTGTGAGGGCTGCAACACAAAACCTCAGGAACCTGCTGCCTGCTTGGGAAGGGACCTCCAGCAGGAACAAGGAAGCTGCCAGACATCTCAAGCCAGCAGGAAGCTGCATGGATGGGCATTGCCCCAGTCCCACATTGTCAGCCCATGGCCAGAGGGGTCACCAACAGCCCCTCCAAACCTCAGCAGAGTGCAATGGGCAGGCAGGAGGGGTGGCAAGAGAGGGCAAGGGGCTGGGGATGTGGAGTAGTTCCACCGGTTTCTGACTCGCAGATTACACCTACTTTATTGTCCAAGAACTTAAAAGCATGCTGCTGTTTTTATTTCTTTTTTTCAGAGGAAGAGACAGAAGCAGCTTAAAGACTTTCACATTTCATCTGCAGGGCCTGCTGGGCTGTCAGGCCACGTTTCCCCGTTTTCCTCCCCATCCACAGAGTCCAGCCACCTCTCCTGCCTCCCTCAAGTCAAGATGACCACCAAATGCCAGCAGAACACAACAGATGCAGATGATGCCATTGTTATTTCTGTTGGCATGGGAAGTTGCTCTTCTCTATACCCAGAACAGGAGCCTCCTGTTCTTTGCCCTGCACCACAGCAGGTCTCCCACCTCCGGGAAGGCCTGGCATGCACAGCATTGTCACAGCAAGCTAAGCAATGGCATTTGGTTCAATTCGAACAACTGTAGCAACAATAACAAAAATATCAGGCAATGCTGAGAAATTCCATGACCCAAAGCCACAATGCTACTCAACCACACACCATCACCCCTCCCACCCCAGCTGAGGACTGGAAGCAGCAATGCTTGGGCTGGAGGCAGTGCCTCCAGGGGAGAACCAGGCTCCTGCTGGGCCGTGGGCTATGGGCTGCTGCTGGGCTGATGGAGGAGGAGGCAGTTCTCCATTACTGCCAGATCAGAGGGCTGCGGCTTTCAGGTTACCACTCAGCTGGTGTAAATGGCACCTAACCCACCAGAGATGCCCTCTGGAAGCATCTTCAGGTGAATACAAACCCCTGCTCCACCACCAGCTCCCCTTGCTCCCTCCTCGGGGAGGTTGTAGAGAGTGTTCAAGTTTGCAACGCACTCTTCTCAAGAGCTGCCAAAGACATGAAAGTCTCCATGAGAAAACACTTGAAAATCAGGGTTTCTCTGCTGTCTGGGGAACTTTACACAAGCGAGGAGGTGGTTGTGGACTAAAGCTGCTGGGATGAGAGCTTCATGCCCCACCTGCAGCTCTCACCAATGGAGAGCAGCAGATGCTGCACTAGCTCTACATGGCCACGGCAGCGAGCACAAGCACAGGATGGCTCCAGTGCCTCTGCTTTTCAGAGTACGTTTATTTAAGCCTATGTATTATTTAGCCACAGCAGAGTTTGTACATGAGTTGGAGCATTCTCTCTCACATGCAGTGATTTTGCTACCAAACAGACAAAAAAGCCCATCCTCAAGATTTTGCACAAGCCCAAGGAGCACCACTGGAAGTCGAGGGGCTGGAGGCATGAAGAACCAGCAGTGACTCTGCAAAGGCAAAATAAACTCTAGCGTATTCCTTATTCCTCACTTCTCCATCAGAGGAGACAGATCTTCGGCACCCAGGGGGTAACGGGGCACCGAGCACTGCTGGAGACCTGCAGGTTCGACGCAGCATTTCCAGCTCCCAAGGAGAGCTCAGAATTAACTCACAGTGCTCAGAGATTTGTATTAAGTTCTAACTCTCCCGACGATGACTAAAGGCTTGGAAACCAGAGCTCCACCTCAAGCCAAGGGATTCAAATGACAGCCCTGACATCAAGCTAGAGGAACTGTGCACACTATGAGCGTATATAATGAATTTTGCCCTCTGGACTGCGTGTTTCCCAGCTGACCTTCGAGCAGCATTACCTGATCTGGTATGCACAACACAGAGCAGTAACAAACCGTGGGCTCTGCAGGCTGGGCGGGAGCGCCTGGCCCGGCGCAGGCAGTCTGGTGCCGTTGAGTCAGCCCATGACTCAGCCGGGCTCAGCGCCGCAGGAGCACCGCTGCGCCCCGCTCCGCGCCAGTCGCCCGGGCCACCTCTCCTGCCACATCCCTGCAGGTGGCTTCCCAGCAGGACTGTCCCCTTCTCCCAGCAGGACGGTCCTCCGCACGCTTCTTGATATTACTATTTTCTAATCTGCCTCGTTTTAAATGCCAAAGCACAGCACACAAACGAGGAACTGCACGGAGCCTCACAAGCTGCTGAAATTGCTGAGGAAAAAGCTGGCTTTACTCGTTCAGCAGCTGCCAGGCAGCACGTAGGCTCTCAGCAACGGCTGCGGATGTGGGGAGATGCCGCACGAGCAAAAGGAGAAGGAAGGCAGAGAAGTGTCAGGCAGAGAGAGATGCTGCTCCCACAGAGCTGGATCTGTAACATGCACAGTCTGAAAGCCCACAGCTTTACACATTCTTTTTTCCCTAAAGTCAGTTTATTTAGTTAGAGCTTGAAGAATCTGAAAGCCAGAATCGTTGCTGTAGAAACCATTTTGAAGGAGATAATTTTAAAAGATATAGCACTGAACCTTCTGTACCCAAACCACACACTTTAAAACGGTGCTGGCCAGCAGCACCTCCTGCAGCCCACACTAACACTGTCCCCTATGGGAACAAACCTCAAGTGGCAGTGGGAGCACTCGCTCAGGATCGGGGTGCAGCAAGGCACGCTGCGCTGGAGGTGGGTGCTGCATATAAAAACAGATCAAGAATGAAATCATTTCCTTGCTGGCCTTCTGAACACATCAGCACTCTGCCAGCAGCGTATGCTCCTAAGCCAACTCACGGAGTGGGGCTGCAAGAGCAGGGTTAAAGGGAGGGCAGGTGAGCCGCCCCACTCTGGAATAAGCAAGGCACCAGGGCAGAGGTCTGCTCCCAAACACATACCTCCTCTGAGAATACCTGGAGGCACCTGGAAAAGGCCTCCAGGGAGGCACTGGTGCCCAGGGTAAGTGCTATGAGCACACAAGAGATGTAGGTTAATGTCTATGAGGGGACAATGCCATCCATGCACTGAGGAGCCTGCACTCACACCACGTCTTGAAAACACAGGAAGGCTTTGACAGGCACCTGCGCTGCAGCACCCAGCTGCTGCCAAACACCCAGCCAGGGTGGGCTCTGCTGCCCTTCTACAGCGAGGCAAACCCACCACAGATGCCTTCCTGTACCAGGTACAGCATAAATGCATCAAAGCTGAGCCAGAGTTGTTCAGAAAAAAAGGCTGTGCTAAGGAAAATGAACCACTGCAACAGATCAGGACAAGGATTCAAGCTACAGCTTAAACATTAAAACAGGTGAAAACACATCCCACTACAGGCTAAAAGAGAGCTCTCCTAGCTCCTAGATCCTTACAGCTAAATTCCAAACGGCTGTGGAGTACCCCAGCAAAACTCCTCTCACCCACACGCGACAGCCCGTGCACAGCAGCCCAGGAAGCACAACTGTGTTATATAAATCCTGCAAGTTCAACTCCTCAACCGGCACAGCAAATGCCTATGTTGCAATCCCACTTCTCACAAGAACTGAAATCAGAGTTTAGGAATAGAACAAGAAAAAGCAGCCGCCTCCTCCTCCTCTGGGGTGGGAGCAAACGGCGTTTCTGCCCAGGCAGCAGGTTTTCATTTTTATTTAAAGCCCATCCTCCAGCAGCCTGCTAGCCACGCTGTCATTAGACGAACGCCATGCTGATTACACGTGCACAGGCTCGTGGACATCACTCCATCCCACATGACGTGGGCAACTTCTGGGCACCTACAAACACGCCTCTACCTGCTGAGCAAAAGCCAGCCTCAAGCCAGGCAAAGGAACAGAAGGGCCTGAAACAACCCACAGTCGCAGTGGAGTGGTGCAAGAGGGGAGCAAAGTGCCAGGAAGTCTTCTCCCATCTCAAGCATCTGGCTCCTGGAGTAAAAGACCTCAGAGAAGAGAAGCAGGCTCCTGCTAAGTATCAGCCTGCCTCTGCACGTTTATCTGCAGCTCCCTGCTGCTATCTCCTCCCCAACGGCTGAGTCACTTCCTCTCTTTAGTCTCAACCAAATACGATGCTAGAGACTCGCCTACACCTTTTCAGTGTTTGTCAAGCCCAGTTTGTCTTCAAATGCATCACCGAGCGCAAGGACCACTTCCCAGTTTCCGGTTGCCCAGCGTGCAGGCAGAAATCTGGACTGCTGCTGCTCCTTGGCTCAGCCCTGCTGCTTGTACACCCACTTCCCCAGGAAGGACGAGCTCTGAGAGGAAGGGAAAGACTTGTGTGAAGATGAAGAGTCACATGCCTGCTGAAAGCAGAGGGGTAAGGCAGGAGCCGCTGGGCAGGGCTGTGCTGTTCCTCCTCTGCACCCTGCAGCAGCCCCAGCCCTGCCCGATCGTGCACAGGATGCCCGCAGCCACCGTCTCCCCAGCAGCACGCTGCTCTCCAGACCCTGCTGCTCTCTTTTTTAATTTGCTTTCCTTCTTAATGCTGTCAGCAGAAACACTCTACAGCCAGAGAGAGACCAGAGCCCTCTAAGGAGTCAGTAATGCACAGTGCTGGTGGAGCCTTACCATGACATTTTAGCTGTCACAAGGGACAGGCAGCTCTCAAGCAAGTTTGGGTTTAAACTCTCAACCAAGTACTGAACATGGCAGAAACACACTTGACAAAAAGCAGCACCTATGGCTCTGGCTGATTAGTTCTGCCTGGCCCCAGCCACCCTCCTCCGAAGGTGAGCCCCAGGATGTACTCTTGGGAGATGCTACAGAACCAGGACCTGTGCCAAAGCACTCCCTGCACCACCTGTTTGGAGAGTGAGTGAGGACCACCCGTGTCAGGCTGTAACCCCAGCTGCCCCCCAACAGCCAGGGGCCACCCCTTCTCCCACAGCTGCAGACCCCAAATTATTCACTCTGTGATGCACTCACCTATCCATACGCCACGAACCAAACCAAATCATCCCTGCACACAGCCATCAGTACGAGCAGTCATGACATGCATCAATGGTTTGAAGCTTTCTCTCCAGACAGGGAGTGAGGAAATTGCCATTTGTCAGACAAAACCCATGGAAATGCCAGGCCAGCCCCAGGACAAGCCACACGCATCCTTGCCTACAGAACAGCCCCACTGCCATGGTGGCTGCATGACCCAGGTAGCACCTGTGACCTTTTAAAATGTGTCCTCCCAACTTCTGAACCAGAGAAAACTGACCAACAGGTCAAATAGGTTGACACACCACCTCCTGCATCAGACCACCTTGCATGTTCCTCAGAGAGTAAGAGCAAATATATCTTTTTCACCATTTTAAAGTGTATTCCCAACTTTTAGTCCATCTCTCTGCACAATTTGTGATCTTTACCAGAACTATTTCCAAGAGCAGTTTTCCTAGAAATGCACAGGAAGGACCTACGCAAACTTCTGCCACATTTAAGCCCCCTGCAACCAAAGAGCATTAATTCCTTCATGTCAACACTTTGCAGCAGCTTTTCCCAATTGCTTACACAGTATCACAGTATCACAGTATGACAAGGTTGGAAAGGACCTCTGAGATCATCAAGTCCAACCTATAACCCAACACTATCACCAACCATCATCTAAATCATGGCACTCAGTGCCACATCCAATCTCCCCTTAAACACCTCCAGGGTCGGCGACTCCACCACCTCCCTGGGCAACGCATTCCAATGGCCGATCACCCTTTCAGTAAAGAACTTCTTCCTCACATCAAGCCTAAACTTTCCCTGACGTAGCTTGAGTCCATGCCCTCTAGTTCTGTCACTGGTCACCTGAGAGAAGAGACCAACCCCTGACCGACTACAACCTCCTTTCAGGTAGCTGTAGAGAGCAATGAGGTCTCCCCTGAGCCTCCTCTTCTTTAGACTAAACAGCCCCAACTCCCTCAGTCGCTCCTCATAGGGCTTATGCTCCAGCCCCTTTACCATCTTCGTTGCCCTCCTCTGAACACATTCCAGTATCCTGACATCTTTCCCAAACTGGGGGGCCCAGAACTGTACACAGTATTCCAGATGAGGTCTCACTAGTGCCGAGTACAGGGGGACGATAACTTCTCTGGTTCTGCTCACCACACTATTCCTGATGCAGGCCAGAATGCCATTGGCCTTCTTGGCCACCTGGGCACACTGCTGGCTCATGTTGAGCTTCCTGTCAACCAGCACTCCCAGGTCCCTTTCTGCCTCACTACTCTCCAGCCACTCTGTCCCCAGTCTGTAGCTCTGCATGGGATTGTTGTGTCCAAAATGAAGTACCCGACATTTGGACAAATCAAACAGCCCATTCAACTTCCCTGCAGCTACACGGGGCCACAGTGTACCAGCCACTCTTCCATCACGAGATTTGACCTGCCCATCTAGGACACAGCCTGGCTGAAACACCCACAGCAGCACCAATGCTTCCCAGAATCCGAGGACAGGCTGCTCAGTCATGCTGCAACCACAGAAGAAACCTTGCCAGTCCCAAGAACAGGGGCAAACAAATCAACTTCACGTCCTTATGGTGCTGAAGACCACCTCCATCAGCCCAAAAGAGCCAACCTAAACACCCAAACAGACTTAAGTCACACCTCCACCCATTGGTATGGCCTCCAGACAGTTCTACGTCTGGAGAAACAACTAGAAACAACTGTTCAGCTTTAAGATAGTGAAATGCTCAAAGTTTAAAGCCCTGACACAACAAAACGTGGCTAGAGAGGTGCACACATGTATTATCAGAGACAGACACATGTATATCAAGTTGACTTTACGCAGACGCACACAAGCTCATTTTTCTAATGCTTGTTATTTTTCTTTTAAAGAATACTCAGTTTTATTCTCTTATTTTCCAAGAGCTTACTAGCAGGCCCAGCACAGCTTGCACTTCATAAACTGGACTGGTTAGAAATGGTGGGGAACACACCCCAGTCAAAGGAAGGGGTGTCTGCACCGAGCCGTCTCTTGGTCCAGTTAAATAAATTACTGAGGTCACAAGAGCCTTAATCCACTCAGCTCCAGATAAGTATGTGTGTACCACAGTAGTTACCCTCTTGTCCACATGCTCTTCCTTCAGTTGGAAATACAGGAAATTTGACAGAACGCTTCAGTATGGATTGCTTGCTCCCCACCACTCCACACTTGCATTTCAAAGTTGGAATATTGTCATTTCTGTACCTGTATCCGAGTCTTTTTGATCTCCATTTGTCCCAACAGTGAAAGGCAACTTCCGTTTGGTCGCTCGTTCTTTCACCTCTTTGCCACCATCACTCCGGTCCAACTTTGGAGTCTTGGTTAGAGAAACTTTATCTTTATCCTAGAACAAGAAGAGACTGGATTAATATGAGCCTTCCACAGCCTATGCCCACCTAACCAACCCTGCAACGTCCCGCACCAGCCTCACGCAGCACTTGTCCTCTCCTTTCTGCCAAGGGGTGTCACCATCAGGGTTTAGCACCTTGCAGGAAGGACCCTCCACCAAGCTAAAATGCTCAACATTATTAGAGCAGAGTGAGGGCAAAGAAGGCTACTGTGCACCATGAAACCTGCAACAAGTTCATGTGAAAACTGGAAACAATGCCTTGTGTGTGGCTGGGGATGCATCCAGAAGCAGGCTGGGGTAGGGGAAAACAGGGATTTCCAAGCACAACCACCGCCCCTGTTGTTTGGGAAGGGTTTCCCAATCTCAGGCAGAAGTGGGATGCAGGTGAGTACGCATAGGATGTCCATGAGACACACGAAAATGTTGTTAAAGCCCTTTGTTCAACACGGAGAGCTGAGGGCCTCTCCTTAGGGCCTACGCTTTTTATTTCCAGCACAAGCGCACAGCATTCCTATTGGAGCTTAGGTGATGTTATTCTGAAGAATATTCCAGAAGCTGATAAGTCTGCTAACACTACTGACCGCTGACAGCAGCAGCGCCGCAGCCACATGCGCTGAGAAGGTTTGCATTGCACAGTCAGTGTAATGATTCACAGAATCCCAGAACGGTGGGGGCTGGAAGGGCCCTCTGGAGCCCATCCAGTCCAACTCCCCCACTAAAGCAAGGTCACTCCAACAGGTTACACAGGAGCGTGTCCACATGGGTTTGAGTATCTCCAGAGAAGGAAACTCCACACCCTCCCTGGGCAGCCCGTTTCAGATTTGTACCATGATGACCAGTATAGCTCTGCTCATATTTCACAGGCAGCACTATCCCTTCAGGACAGCAAGCAAGCTCCATCTGCCCCCAGCTTTGCCTGTGCTCCTGCAATTGCCTCCATCACAGGGCAAAGGGTCCAAGAGCAGCACCAGACCCAGCAAAGCTCACTCTCTCCCAGGTCTGTGTTTTCAAGTCGATCATCTTTAAGTCCCAGCAATGTGCAAACATGAGCTGAGGTTGAACATTCACGTTGTCCCTCTCCCATACAGGTTTCTACTGGGACTTTAAGGGCAAACCTACCAGTATTGTCTAAAAGCAATCATGGAAAGCAGGCAGAATGCAGGCTGAGCACTCACTGCATGCTCAGGGAGGCAGACCTGTGCCTGCTTTGGACAGGGCTCATTTATTTGGGTTGGTTTGTATTTTGATACGCAGTGGTCTGAAGCAGGCAATGCTGGGAACTGCTTTGTACGAGCAGCAGGAAAACATTTCCAGGAAACAGTCCAAGCAAGAGAAAGTTACCAAGTAGTGAGACAGGCAACGATTCACAGCAACAGCAAGAGCTGGTAGGTAACTCAAACTTCAGGAGCTGAGTGTACTGAGAATATACACAGACTGAAGTAATGCACTTGTGGTTTTTGTATTTGAGACACAGTATTATTTTAAGCAAGCGCTTCTGGGTTGAACATTGTGCCACTGCTGTCAAAACAAGGCCAGAACGAGCAGCTTGGTGACAGATCTGATTTCAATAACATAGCAAAACCTCGACCCTAAGCTCTAGATGGAAAGTTAGATTAAATAAAAGAATCTCAATACATTAAATCATGGAAGACCATCCCTGGAAACTCAGACAAGCAAATCTAACAGCAGTTCCCGTGTTTAGAGAAGCCCAGCCATGCTGTCTGCACCAGAGTCAGCGCCCTGGCAGGTGGCTCCTGTGCCAGCAGTCACAAGACCGCAGCGTCACTGTGTACATTGCTCCTTCCTCTTTCTGAGTTTCTGTTTGGCAACCAGACTTCACCTCCAGATTAAAGAGAAACTGCTCGCTCGAACCAATGGGTTCTGCTTGCGCGTCCCTTTTGCGGCAGGCAGTGTGACAGCCCTGCAGCTGCACACACGATATTCAGCCCCTCATACTGGAGGCTCCAGCGAGGACTAAAACCAATGGGTTGGGGAATCCCTTTTTTTCATAAAGCAAGCTAAACAAACCTCTCTGACAGAGGCTCTGGTGGCCAAGGCACGTTCAGGACTTCACAGTCAGAGCAGCCGGGCTCGAAAGCAACCGCCAAGAGCCCCTCCTCGGTGCAGGAATCAGCAGAGCAATGGGACACAGTCACAACAGCCAAAAAAACCACTCCAGCATTTCATTTAAACACTCTGGATTGAATTGCTTTTGTCTTATTTTTCTGATGTGAATAAAACCGGTTTGCAGTAACAGATGATGCCGCTTCTCTTGCAGCTGCACGTCTGACCAGCTCAGAGGTGCAAGCAGTGCCAGGGACCACTGATCATCTCCTAGAACTGCTGGGTTGCAAGCAGGTTTGTTGGTCCACCCCTTCCCTCCCCAGTTTAACAGCAATGCCATGCTCAAACCCCACTAACCCTGCATTAGGACTGAGAATCCAAGAGGCTGTGTCGATGTGGGGTAAAGCATCATCTTGCCCGGTTATAACAGCTGTAGTAGACATGTGGCCCCAGCATTCCTCTGAAAAACTTCAACTGCACTTCAGCACTTCAAAAAACTTTCACCCTTAAAAGTGGGCCTGGGACAAGAGTGTGAAACCAGAGCAGACCACGTGCAGGTCTCTTCCTCTGCTGCCCATGCAGGACACACCTGCACACACTGAAGTCGTTCCACCATGGGGGAGCTATGGGATTGGGCACAAACTCAGTGCCTCTTCCTACTCTGAAGGTGAATTTGCACCTCTCATGCCCAACTCCTGCAGCTCAGGTTTTCCAGAACTGAGTGGTGGCGGTCCATGTTAAGAGAGATGCTTCTAGAAGACTCCAGCACAGATCAGTCATAGTTCATGCTTCAGAAATGATGCTTCCCTGCATCAGCCACTATGCTTGCTGTTTCTACTGCCATATCCTCGCTCAGACCCTTCAGAGCAGGTTTTTCCACCAGGTATTTCAGTCCTAGGATACTCTTTGCCTGCTCTCAAAGCAGTAGGTCAGGATGTGGCTGAGCCCGCAGCACCCCGTGGTGGGATTTCCTTCACTCCCAGCATTTCTTCCAGACACTGGTTTCACATTGCAAGCTCCAACAAGAGGTTAATTGTGCTCAACACAAAAAATACTATTCTTCCATTGTTTGTTACCTTAAGACAGATTTCAGCTGGAGTAAGCCTGTTGTGTCCTCTGCTGCCCAAAAAGCATCCTGCCTGCAGGCAGCCCAGCTCCAGGCACCAGCGGGCAGCACTGCTGCTCTTGCACCCCACTTAAAAGCAAACGATGACTGGCAACGGTTTGTTTAAAACATACCTCTTCTAAAATCCCCTTAATCTTTGGACTTTGCTGCTGTGATGTGAAAACCCGAACCTGCAGGGGGGCTGCAGTGCCTACAAGCCAGGTCCAGCCTGCTCTACTAACGCCATACGGGATCTCTGCACATCCACATCCAGATATGAGAAAAACTGCTGGACAAGTAAAAATGCAACTTATTCTACAAAGCTACTGCAATGTTGTTAAAAGCCCTGTGTTGGGGGAGAGACAAAGAGAGGAATTAGGCAAAACCCTTTCCCAGACGAGATGATGAGCCCAGCATGGAACTGGAAACGGCCGTGTGAACCCCAGCATCGGGCACGCTCAGACAACACTTCGTTTGCATTTGCCCCAACGCTGGGAGCTGCTAAGCCAGTAGTTCAGCAAAATTAAATACCAAGGAACGAAGGAAGTGGCGGCAGTCCCAGCACTGCTTTGAAGATTAATTTGTATTGTAGCACAACGATAACCTTTTACACTAATTGGAGCAAAGAAGATCCAAACTTTGCTCCCCTCTGGAAAGCAGCAACCGGCTGAGCATGCCTGCAGCAGCTGCGGTGAAACCACCACAGAGAAATTAAAGCAGCTTGGAGAGTTGTATTCCTGAAAATAACATGCATTTTCATTTTCTTATTTTAAATTTACTTCCCTAATTCCTTCCAATTCTGTAGCGAAGAATGGAGTCCTTTTCTCGAGTAAAAGCTGTTTTCATTTTTAGGTCATCTCATGTTTAAAGTAAGCTCAGTCTCATCCAAAAGGTACAAGAATCAGGTTTCACAAAGGGAACAAATCCAAATCCATCGATGTTGCAGAGAAACTCATGGGAATATCTGTGTGCAAGACAGGCTCGGGGATCTCTTAGGCCGGAACAGCTCTTGCCATGAGTAAGAGAGGGAGTTTGGGGAACGGCCACTGTCAAGAGCTCAGTAACAGAAACAAGTTCCCCTTTGTAGGTGCTCATGAAAGCTGCTCTGGCAAAGGGCAGAGACCATGACTGCAGGAAAACTCCCTACCGTGACGTTATGGTATTAGTAAGATTTACTATATGAATAACTGAACCTACCTGGAATTATACTTGCTACAGTTAAAAGATGTATCAGAAGTTGCTATCAGGGGTCACAATTTGCAGTACAAACCAATCATGAGCTGCTCAACAGGAGATGCTACGACAGCATAAGTCACACACGCAGTGCATGGACTGGAAGTGCTTAACTGCGGTTGTGCTGACTTCTCTTGATGACAAGGATCTCTAATCAGCAAGAGAGACCCTGATACCAATCTGCTCCAGTCATTCATGACATATTCAAACAAAAGCCACTTTTCGCCCTCAGGCAGAACTCCAGCCAGGCTTGCTGACTGTCCACACTTCAGTTCTCAGAGCAAAACCAAACACATAGCTCCTTCAGATGCAGAATTCTGCAAGGTAGAGCCACACACAAGCCCATGCAAAGAAATGTGTGTTTCCAGCATGGATGTTGTGCCAGTCTCTCGCTTGCTTTATAGGACGGGCCGTGTGTCTGCAGCCTCCTCCTCTCCTCTGTCCATACAGGCTGCACGCAGCAGGGCCCCGCTACCGGTGCCCACACACACTCTGAACCACAGCCTCCACCCGCCGAGAGCACTTCAGCGCCGACACAGCCTGACTCACATCCCAGCCACTTACGCAGAGACTTGCATTACCAGCGATGGAAATCCCCAAAGCCCTTTGTTCTCTAAAATGAGTTCAAAGTATTTCAGATTGCAACGTTAGTAAAAAAATAAGCAGCAACGAACAAAACCAGTGCCAGTAACCTGGGAAGAGAGAAGCCCAGAAGAAGCAAGGACTCAACACCCTTGCTCCGTGGTGATGCCCCATGCCAAGCTGGCACATCAAACTCCTGCCTTGGGCAAAACAACCCATGCTGCACAAAGCAACTGCTGCCGGAGTGGGAGTCTCCCTGCACTAACACAGACAGCAGTCTGTTGTTTCCTGAACAGGTCTCTGCCGGCAGGGTGAGAAGGGGCAGGAGAAGGGCTCACAGCCTGTGTTACAAAAAGGGATGGATAGAATTTTACCCAGAGAGCACGCTGGACATGGTGGAAACCAAACCCCAGTATCCCTAAATCTAGATCCCTTTCCAAAACCAGAGCACAACACATACACGCAAAGTTTCAAAAAGTCTAAATTCACAGAATCATTGAATTGTTTGGTTGGAAAAGACCATTGAGTCCAACCATACCTGCCCACTACTAAACCAGATCCCTGAGCATCTCATCTAGCAGTCACCTCCAGGGATGGTGACTCAATCATTTCTCTAGGTAGCCTGTTAACTCTGAATTTGTGTCATTATCAACAATGCAATAAAATATTTGAAGTATGGAGACAACTGGAACTGAACCCCCATTCCTGTGTGCCTCAGGCATTGAGGTTTGTAAGAAATACTACCCTGCAATGACCAGGGGCTGCTTATCTTCACTGAAATGCTGGCTCTTCAGTCTCTCAGTTTCCCAGTGCTCCTGCATGTTTCATGCCCCAGCCAGTGGCATGTGTGTATGGTGCAGAAAAGCCCCAACAGTTCAACAAGTTTCAGGAAGAATCGAGAAATAAGGATTATGTTCGCTTTTCTGGAACTGGGAGAAGAGCAAGGAGAAAAAGTAAAAATTTTTGTGAAGGGCAAGAAAAACAATGAAATGGGAGCAAAAGGTATTCATATTATTAACATTATCATGACAAACAGATGAAGTAGTTTTCCCTCTTCACTCCTATAGAAGCTACCCGAGTTTGATCCCATATGGGTATGAACAGGGTACTGTGCCTCCAGCAAGGCTCCCTCACACACCACCAGCCCTGTGACCCAGGAAAGGGTGAGAAGACAGCACCTTCAGCCGTTTCCCTAACACCACCTCTTCCCAGCATGCTCAGTTAACTTCTGCCAGCTCCAACAAGCAAGTCCAACACTCAGGGTCGAGCACTGTTCTGCTTGGTGTTCAACCACTGCAGCAAAAATACAATTCAGACCATGCAAGTGGGATCATTTCCCCATAAAGAGACAAATCCTCTGCTGCAGCCTCTGAGCACACGGAGTAACCACGCAGCACGCGGTCCCAGGCACATCAGGAAATGGTTTTGACAACAGATATAATTCTTGTTGTGGTGCTTTGCTCAGCCTAAGTCATGAGTAATCTGCTTCTGGTATGGGGATCTGAGGATCCACACCAGAAAGGAGCATTATTCATATATGGCAAGCATATTTTTCACAAAACCCTTCAGACTGAACTCAACCAGGAGGAGCTCCTGCTCGGGGCAGGCTGTGCGCAGCCATATAAGGCTGCCAGGGCCCAACTGGCCACCCGCTGCCTCTGCTAACCCCAGGAGAAACAGCTCCTCGCTCAACAGCAAGAAAACAGATGAAGAATCTAATGCTGTTGGCCACGGAGGGCAACAGAGACACAGCCTTTAAACCACTTCACTCTTGTGGCTGCACCAGCACAAGCGACATCTTACTAGTTAATGCCTCCTTCCCATGGACAGGCAGGGAGCAGAGAGTGAGGAGGAGTTCCCTCTTATAATTAGCTCTTTAACTGAACAGCAGTGGCTCAAACTTCCACAAAGCACGAGCCCTCTGCAGAAAGGGTGATCTCCCAGAGAGTCTGGCTGTAACGTGCTCACACACTGAACTCGCACGTTTCCTGCAGCACTCAGCCCACTGCGACACCAGGATCACGGAGCATCCTGCACCGTTACTTGCCTTCGGCGCTAGAGCTTCAGAGCCCAAAGACAGAAAGCCTGTTTAATGTTAAAACAACCATTCACATGAAGGTCACATTGAGAGGGAAGTGTTTCAGTGGCCATACAGGGGTTGCTTCGCCCTGCTCACCGGGGCGCAGCTATCTCTGTGCGGTGCAGCTCGGACCTTGCCACAGCTGCCCCCCTGCCTTCCCTAGCCAGGCTCCACAGCCAAGTCACAGGCTCAGCCCTTTGGAAGTGTTGACAAAGGCAAGATAAATTAAAAGCAGCAGCTTGTTGGCAGGCAGGTACAACAGCGTCTGGAAGGAGGTCTAATGACTGGGTACTTATACCCTGAGTCACTGCTCCAGCTCTCCCTTCAGAGTTAACTGGGAACAGGGTGATTTGCTGCACCGTGTCCTTCAGCCACTCACAGGGAAGTTCAGCTCAATCCCCAGAGTAGAGCCTGCAAGTTCCTTCTCTGTTGAGAAGACCAAAATGAAGTGAGCAGAAAGGCTCTTGTCCATCCTTACTCAACACCGCTCTCCGCAGGTCCGCGCTGACACCGCGCTGAATGGGAAGCATGAAATTATTTGTGTCCTAGTTATTTAGCCAGAGGAAGATAACTCCAGTTCCCAGCGTCCCTAGCGACACTCAACAAACCTGCTTTGTAAATAACATGTGGCCTTCAAACTGCACTGAGTGGATGAAATAAAATGGGAGCTGATTCATATTCTAACTGATCCGCTCTCTCCCGGAGCACCTGCGCCAACTTTACGCTCCTTACACAGCACAGACAAAACCCCATATTTACATATCCTGCGCTGCTGGGCTCAGCCTCATTTGCCAGGGTAAACACTGGAATCTTCCCGATGCAACAGGGCAGCTGTTCCACCCTCAACAGCCCTGCTCCCAGTTTTTGTCCCCCTCCTAAAAGCAACACTCCAGCTCTCGGTGGGGCTCCTGAACTGGCTCTGTGCACGCAGGGAGACACAGAAAGGGGAACAGAGCGGGTGCTAACAGCGTGAATTTCTGCCTGGGGTTTTCCCTACTGGTTATTTGTCATTTTCCTTGTTTTGTCTATATATGACCTCAATCATAAGAGGAGTTATGATAATCAACAAGGTAGGATTGCAGGTGAAGCAACAGTGTGGCACTGCTGGTGCTGACAGAGCTCAGCTTCAGCCCCTGGGGGAATGCTGAAGAACTGGAGAGCAAGGAAGTGAAAGGAAAGCAGATGATTTGTTGGAACTGGATTCATTACATGATCTATGATATTTGTTTCCATAGCAGAACACAGCAGATGTAGGTTTGAGATTTTATTTAAAGGTAACATTTGCACACAGCTTTCTGTACAATTTACTGGGAACTACAGAAAATGAGAAGGATAAAAAAAAGCTGAACGAGAAGAGGCAGAGCTTAAGTCTGGAGCAAAATGAGAAATCTGGAAATGAAGGAGAGAAGCATGAACTTATTTATCTTTAAACTCAGTAACTGCAGCTCAAGCCCAGTCAGAACCTAAATGCTTCAAATAAAACCCCAGCAGCAGTAATTTCAGCTCACACGCTGAGTCCTGGTCAGGCCATGCTCAGAGTCCAGGCTGCTGGGTGAAGCCAGAGCAGCTGAGTCTGACACAGACGAGGCATTTACAGTCAGAGGAGGAGGAGAAACTCCTCCCTCGCACAGCACGCACTTGTGAGATCTCTGCATTACTTGCCCCTTCCACAGCTCACCACAGAAAGCCCGAAAAAGGCGCAGTACTTGCAGAAGAGACTCTTCCAAAGCACCCCCCACTGCTCAGCTGAGTCAGGTCTATGTGGCCACAGTGCTTCCCAGGAAGTCTTGCAGGCACGAAGAAACCAAGCGGACCCCATCAGCTGGCAGAGTACTAACATACAGATTTGATTCCAGTGTTACCAGCCCACGGCAACCTCCTTTCACATGAAACCCTGCCACAGCCTGAAGACATCATGCACAAGAGGCAGCATCCCTCAAGGAAGGAAAGTGAATCAAAGACGCTACCTTTTTCCCTGTTTGTTTCTCCACCATGTCGTTGCTGAGAGAGAAATCTTCTGACTGTGGTGTTTTAGAACACCCACCCTTGGGCATCGTTCTGCCTTCCTTACTTGATCTTCATTTATGCTGCCATCGCCTCATCATCAACCGTCTGTTTAGAGAGAAGAAAAGAGAAGTTAGACATCTCCAAAGGATCTTTCCACTGGCGGATAAAAGGCAAGATGCTTCCCGTGGTGATAAATCCACCCCAAACTCTTCCATCGTAACATCAGGATGGCAGAGCACCTCCAAATGCCGCGCACCGCAGACCGGAGCGGGCAAACCCACTGCTGGCTTCTGCCACCGTCTGCACGGGAAGCAAGCTGGGACCTGCAGCTGCAAACACAACTTTTTTGGTGTGCAAGGGATAGCCTAAAATGGATCACGTCCAAACAGAGAGCAATATCCTTCCCGTTCCTCATCTACAGCATCACTTAAAGCCTACAGAAGTCTTCTTGCAGCCACAGCTCCGTCCAGAGTGCAGGGACCCCCAGATACATTACTGGGGCAGGGACAGCCTGGTTCTCCCCGTTTGTCACTCTGAACTCCCAGACACTCGCAGGACCAACACACACCTCACTCAATTACAAAACCTACTTACAAAACGCACTTTTTGAACATGTCACCATAATGAGAAGAGACCAGAAAGCACCAAGGGGGCACAGCATTCCCAGAGTGTTTTGCCACAGGTTCCTCACCCTGGCACCAGCGCTGCCACCGTGCCTTGGCCTAGGTAAGACAATTTGGAGAACAACAAAGCACTCCCTGCTCCTGCCATGTGTTGCCTGGTTACAGAGCTGAAAAGACAACTGACATGCTAAACACAGCGATGCCTGAGCTACAATGGAGATCAGAAACACTGGCTGAAGCGGAGGCAGGACAGGCCTTTTTAGGTGGACAGAAATATCTCCTCTCCTGAGACCGGAGGCTAAAAAGCATCCGTGCAACAGTATATCTCTGAGAAGTGACCCACATCAATCCCTGCAGCAAAGGTCTCCTCATACTTACGCTGAACAGGCACCGTTTGAAAACTCTTTCCCCAGCTAACTGCCACCTGACAACACTACACATTGCACCCATTAACTTCTTATAATAGTGGCTGGCGTTCTGCAGTTACAATTGCAGGAAATCGTCCAGGAACAAAGTCATGCAGTGCTCCATCACAAGATGGGAATTCTGTGGGTGGGGAGAGAGAAAGAAAACAGATGAGAGAAGCCAAACACTCCTGTCTGCTCAGGGCTGGGGGACGAAGCAGCATGGACATCAAACAGCATCTCAGGCAGCACCAGGAGAGCCCAGTAGTATCTTGCCAGGTGCTGGGTCCCCACAGCATCTCACTGGGTGCAGGATCCCTGTGTCATTTCCCCAGGCACTGGGTCCCAGCACTGCAGCAGCCAGTGCAGGACAGGGAGTTAACGGCTGGAGGAGCATCAGCACGGTGCTTTCATCATTTTTGTATTCTAGAAGTTCCCTGGAAATCCCTTCATAATTTAAATGTTTCATTTACGCTTCAGAGGCTTCAGGGCCCTTTGGGCTGGTTTGTGGGTTGGTTTTTTTTTTTTTCAAAAAGTGATTCACAGGCCCCAGCCCAGCCCTGCAGCAGCACAAGTTCCCAAACCAAAGCACCGGCCACCGACAGAGCCATGATATCCCCACACTGGCATTTTCAGCAGAAACTCTGCCTTCCAAGGCAGCTGATCCTCCGTCCCAGCTCCTTCTCTCCTGGGCTATGGGAGAATAGTTGCTCATGTTTAGGAATGGAGGCTTTGAGTATGGAGGCCTCTTTGCATCCTCTGCTCAATGCAGGCACAGCTGCAGTGCTAAGTTTTAGGATCCCCAGCCAGGAGCCCCTCAGCCCTTCCCTTTGGATGCAAGAGCAGGAAAGGATCTGAACTGGCAAAGACACAAACAGGCTGATCAGCACTCCTCCCCACTGCAGCTGGGAAGCAAAACCAGGGGGAAATTGCAGAAAATTCAGTATAGCAACCCAGCATGTCCATAAAGAGAAAAAGGAAAAGAAAATACTCTGTTAGAGTGAAGGAATGACTGCAGAGATCCGTGTCTCCAAATTTCTGCTCTTCATCATCTGAAGGGCCTGCAGCCCAGCACAAGTGCCAAAGTTCAAGCACCGCAAGGGCTGACTGAAAACAGCACCTTAAAAAGGCAGCTCAGCCGTCCTCAGGAACGCTCAGCACTGCAGAGAGAGGCTGGAGCTCGCAAAACCCGCAGCCAAGAGCGAGCAGTCCTGGCCTCAGTGCTCCCACACTCCCAGCCAGGGGTTCAGCAGCTAACAAGATCAGTGAATCATGGAATGGTTTGGGTTGGAAGGAACCTTAAAGTCCATCCAGTTCCACTCCCCTACCATGGGCAGGGACACCTCTCACATGATCAGGAGGCTCAAAGCCCAATCCAGCCTGTCCTTTAACACCTCCAGGGAGTGGACAGCCAGCACCTCTCTGGGCAACCTGTGCCAGGGCCCAACCACTCTCACAGGAAAACAATTTTGTCTCAGATCTCATCTAAATCTCCCCTTTTTCAGCTTAAAACCATTCCCCCTCATCCTGTCCCTGCACTCCCTGATCAAGAGCCCCTCCCCAGCTTTCCTGTAGCCCATTCGGGGACTGAAAGGCTACTCTAAGGTCTCTCTGGAGCCTTCTCTTCTCCGGACTGAACAAGCCCACTCTCTCAGCTTGTCCTCATATGGAAGGTGCTCCCGCCTTTGGATCATCTTCATGGCCCCAGATGTCACATTCCACAGCACTGTGGCTCTCCAGGTGCTGGTGATGCTCCACTGAAGGTACTGCTCCTGGACCCTTGGTGCTGCACATCCTTTCCTCTAGGAGCAGCTTCAGCCATTTCCAGCCCTGCTCTGTCAGTCACGACCACCAATCTGTAAAGATTAAGAATTCCTTCCCCTTGTTTTCACCTACTGATGCTCACTAAGGTGCAGATACAGGAGAACGGAGCCAGTGCCTCATGTGTGCCTGGGAGGAGGCAGGAGCCTGCAAGAGCACCAGATCAGTGCAGAAGACACACTCAACTGATTCACTTCAATACTCACTGCAAATCTAGGAAGTGGAAAGCCATATGATGTACCAGGCAACGGGAATTTATCTGCACTTTGCAAAGGATATTAAAAACAAGCAGCTTCACCGACGCTGGTCATGAGCGCAGGGACCAGAGCAGCTCGCTCTGCTCCTGACCACGAGCAGTCCAAAATGAGACACATGTTGTTTCCAGTGCCTCACTAACACTGTTCCACAGTCTGCACGCTATCAATCTATTCTCAAAAATATTGTGCCCGCTCCCAATGCCTTTGTGACTGCCTGTAACCGGGGCAGGTACCTATTCACGTGGAGCTCCGAAAACCTGTTTAACTGAGAAAAGGCCAGACGGATGCCAGATTAATTCTGCCCCCCTTCTGTTCATCTCGCTGACTCATTACACTTGGAAAGCTGGCTGCCTCTCCTGTAAACAGAGCACTGGCCTGTTGAACAGCTTGGAGGGAGTATTACATTTGCACAACAATTACCAACAATGCTCGCAGTTTTCATTTCATTTTTAAGCATGTTTAATAAGAGTCAGAAGGGAGGTACAAATTCCCAGTCTGGAAGAGCTATCTATCCCCAGCTCATGGGAGCGATGGCAGAGCATTTCAAAGTCACAAATCAAGGGCTGCAGAATTACAACTTGGCTTCAGTCCCTCCTAATCTGCGAGCTGGATGGACAAGCCACCCTCTTTCCATGACTCCCCTCTCAACCTCAACTCCCTACCAGGAGCCGATCATCACCCTTCCTAGTTTGTAAACAATTAACTAAGCTCCTTGAACTAGATGATTACATGTCTGCAGTACAATAAGAAGTGGGAGACCGAGTGAGCTCAACAGAATATAATCCCTCGCACTTCTCCGGGAAAACAAAGGAGCTGTATCCCTCTGGCTGGCTGCCAGTCCCGGTTGCGCGCGCCGCCTTCCCCTGCACGTCAGCCCCTCGGCCTGGCCACTGGGTCCCACGCCTCTCCCTTGGGAAAGCAGCTATGGAGAGGGGGAGTCTACTCCAGTACTTGAGCAGCCTGGACACGGCAGCTCCAGCCGGTTTGGGATGCCTGGTTCCAGCCAGCAGCCCCAGGTGGCAGCTGGGAGGGCCATGGTGGTCCCAGCTGCCGGAGTATGGCACACAGGACTTTGCCTGCGGGGAGAAAGATGGAAAAGCAGACACAACACCCAGTCTGGTCTCATTGTGTGGTGGGTGGAAGGGCAGCCTTGCAGTCCCTTCCCTGATCCTACCCAGGTTCCCTCCTGGCTGCTGCCTCCCGCTGCAGCAGGGCTGGCAGACCAGGGCCCCCAGAGCACCCTCCTGGAGGGTAGAGAAACTGGAGCAGGGCTGGAGTCACGCTCGCAAGGCTGGCTGGGAATGGCAGCCCCACCATGCACACCACACACACATCATCGTTCGCTCCTCTTTCTTGCTGGGACGAGGAACCAGTCAAAAATAGCTTTGACTTCACCCAGGACACGTTAACCCAAAGCCACACACAGAGACCAAACGTTTCTGTCGAGGACCTCAAAAGGCAATGGTCCCAAAAGGGATGGAAAGGGAAATGGGGGGTTATGCAGGAGGAGCAGGGCACCGTTGGTTCCATGCTCAGCTCCATCCATCCCTACGAGAGCAGCATGGGACCAGTAGCACCCGTTAGCCAGGATGGGGTTCCTGATAAAGGCAATGGATAAATGAGGACGGGCCTAGACATACATGGCCAGAGTCCACTCCCAGCCCCAGGCAGCCAACGCCAACACTGTGTGTGTTACAAGAGACTCCTCATCAACGAATTCAACAGAACTGCAGTACATTTAATGCCCCATCCCTACCCCTCCTGCCTTCATGGTTGCAGTGAGCCGCATCTATATTGGTGACAAGAGAAAATGCAAACTACTCTGAAGTTCTCAAACACTTCCAGCTATATATCCAAGGCAGAGAGTTAGTTTTCCCTGGCACTGCCTGCACCACAGGTTGCTCATCCCATCCCTCCACTCCTGCCCTGCAGCAGATCCCTGCACAGCCTCTCTCACCCTGCTGCCTGCAGACCAGCCGAGCTCCTGCCACCTCTATCTGAAGCCACAACAAATGAGCTCATGCCCAAGATCTGTGTGTTGGAGCCTGCCCATACCCTGCCAGCTTGGAGTAAAAAAGATTGCGCAGACTTCTTTAAATGCCAGACAATAAGAAGAAAGCTGGCTGCAGGCTCTTACCCGTTACAAAAAACTCAGATGCAGGGATGGCAATTAGAGGCGCAGACGCTGTTTGCACAAATCCAACACATTTGTTTGGTCTGAAAAGGTTGGAATATGAACAAGCCCCCTCAAAGCCACAACAATTTTAAAATCTCAGGCTCCTTTTGAGGATGCTGTCTCAGAAAAATGGGTGCCCTCAAATCATTGAAAATTGCCTTAAAATGAGAACTCACACAGGTCACATCCAATATCTGACCCCTTACCCCAGCACTGGAAAGCACGGGGAGAAAAACTGAAGTCTTCCAACGTGCTGAGCTGTGCTCTTCTCCATCCCCCTGCTGATACCTTCACCAAGATCTCTGTCTGCACAGCGAAGGCTGTCCCCGAGCTGCATAGTACGGCAGCATCAGCTGGGTTCACACTAAAATCACAGTGTGTGGCTGCCTGTTCAAAAAAAGCCACCACCACACCTCAACCCAGCACTGCCCTGATCAACATCAAAGGCCTGCTCTTCATCAGCTTCCCTCTACCTGCTAGGCCTGCACAACTCATGACGAGTACTGAAAACTGCCTGCGTGCACCAGTGGGACGTGCATTTTGGGAAACAAGAAACAATTGTTCTTTGTGCTCCAGCTCAGCTCCGGAAGAGTAAAGTCCATCTTTTCCAAGAGCAGCAGGAGGCTTGCAAGCCAGGAGTGCAAACACAGGTGTGTTTCATTCAGCAGCCCTACAATGGACAATCACAAAGATTAGCTATTAATAAGATACTGCAGCACGAGGTGCTAATTCTTAAACAAAAATTACCTAAATTATCTAAACATCACCTAAACAAGGGAAACCCAGAGATTTCTACATTCATCTGCTCTGGATAAAGCCAGTTGGAAAGCTTGCTTGCCTGTTGTCACATCAGGGTTACCCCAGTGTCACAGCTCCACCATCCCCTCATCTTCAACTCAACATCTTCTTTTTCCCTGGGGAACTCGCTATCTTTACATTCCTGGCTTTTGAAGGGGGATGTAGCTCTTTATCAGGAGTTTATAAATTGAAGTGTTTTTCTTCATCTCTTTGCACAGCTTCTTGCCGGTTCTCAAAATCAGTACCTGGTTCCCACAACAATCGCCCTTTCTTCTGCCTTTCACAAATATTTATTCTGTCGTCACCTACAGCACTTCCTGACCTCCCGATATGCCTGGAACTACCCACAGCTGGATGAATTTGCAAGGGGCTCAGGCAAGGTTGGTTTGCTTTCCCAAGCACATGCCGTGAGTGTTTTGATCATTTGTGAAACAGATGCCTCTTCCCAGTGTTTGGTAGGACCTGCAGAAAATAAGGCAACAGAGAAGCTCAGCCTGCCGGATTTTTTGTGCACATGGACGTGCACCCATGGCTTCAAGGACTGCTGTCAAGACGATGCTCGAGGTCCCGTCAGGCACGGTGAAAGTCCAACTCCTCAACGGTTCTCGAGCAATGACTCGCTACACGAAACCCTCCCTGCTAACAGGTTAAATTCAAACCACAACTTCTACACGCAACCTGCAAGTGCTGTTTCCTGCCTTGCATCTGATGACCGGATGATGGTCTCAAATCAAGACAACTCTAGGTTTTCCTACTACACTCAGTGCTGCTATTGAACAGGATTCTATCTGGAAATTTTTGCCCACCCTGTGATTCACAACACCCCAACTGGGACTGTTCTCAGGATTCACAAATGCTGAAATAAAAGCGAGCCCTGACAGCACCCTGCAACCACGAGCAACTACTCTGCCCATGCGGTTTCTCTGGGAGCAGTTTTTCCCACAAACCCTTCCCTCAATTATCTGTACACAGCTGCCTCTTGATGTTGCTACATTTCTGGATGCCACTGATTATCTGGTTTCTGGCCAAGGTTACAAAACTGTTGTTTCAGTCGGTTCTCCAAGCTGTGGTCTGGGAGCAGGACCAGCTGCGAAGAGGAAACCTTTGGAGCGGCCGGCATGATCCAGGAAGGTTGGAGCGCGTACAGCCCTGCCACACCACCATTAGTCAGAGTAGAGGAGCTGATTATGACACTGCTGTCCACTCGGTGCGATTGTGGGATGGCTCCGGATCACCAGCTCAGACCAAAACATGCCAGAGAAGCTCCATGCTTCACCCATCTCCTCTCTGCTTCACACAGAAACCAGTCAGGTTTCAGCCAGGGAAGAGCTGTAACCATGCCTGCCAACACAACCACCTACGGAACTTCATGCACATCATCCTTAGAACAGTGATGAACTCCACTCGGATATTCCCACTGCTTCTGTATATGGGGATTATTTCCCTAATTAAGCAGATCCTAAGGACTTACCTAAAGCAACACTGGGCACCTACAGAGGGAATGGCAATGCTAACTTTAAGCAGACCACGCAGTGTTTTGCATGTCACACACATTTAAGAGAAAAAAACTCAGCTCAACTATCCTGCACATGGAAAACAGGAAAAAAGTGCAACTCTGATGCACCGAGAAGTACAGGGATTGCAAAGCCTTCACCTGCATCTCTCCGTGACGCGAGCAGGGCAAGCCTCCACAGCACACGCAGTTCACACGACATGCTCAGAGCTCATCCTGAAGACCCCACCAGTGGGGAAAGACAAGGATTCCCTGGGGCTGCTTTGTTCTGGCAAAACTTAACAGCCAGCACCAACCTGAACGATCTGCTCCGTTCCCAGGACGGTTTGAAGAGCCGGGCTCTGGCTCCCCCGTGCCCGGCAGGGAGCTACAGCTCTGGCTCAATGCGGTTTGCTCAGTTGAAGTGCAGCTCAAGGGCTTCATGAGCATCAGCCAAACCCCAAAAACGAGCTGGGCCCGATTTTCAAGACAGAGAAACATGTTCGCACAGACAAATCCTGACCATCACTGTCCTGGATCTGTTGCTGACTACATCACCGTGAATGAAAGGGCAGCAGATGAAGCAGCCACGACTGGTGGTGCTCTGGCAGCAAGCTGTGTCACCAATCCCACTGTCCTGGTGGCAGCCCCGGGTGTGAGAGGCCGGCAGGGTCTGCTGGCACACTCTGCTCCATCCTCGGCTGGGCCAAGGCTCCTCTGCACTCCCCACCTGCGCACATTCCATCTTCCTGTTCCTGGCACTGGTGGCTTGTCCCGAGGGGAGGCTGCGGGTGAACACCATTCCTAGGGAAAGCTCATGTCAGCTCCTGCAAACCCCATCTTCTGCTTAGCTGCAAAGAGGGAAGGCTTGTGAAAGTAGCAGAAAGTAGAATGCATTTGTGCTTATTTTCAGCCATCTAAACTAGCACAGTCTTCTCCAATACGTAGCTAAATCACCACTGACTTTGTGTCTTGTTTGCCTCTGGGAGCTTAGTATCCACGTTGATCTCAAGCAGCGTAGTGAGACCTGGTCCTGCTGAGTTTGCTCAGCAAGTAAATGCTGCACAGTCCTAGTGTATCTCTCTGTATACGCATGAACACATGCATGGACAAACACACACAGACATACAGAATGTGCAGACACTCTGCAGTAAAACCCCAAACGAGATTTCTGCTCCAGTCCTGTCCAATTTCCTGAGTTACAGGCTTCATTAGGCAACAGTCTAAGAAAAAGACCAGCTTTTACTACAAAAAAGCCTGTATGACTTAAAGAAGCCCTCAAACCCCAGACGAGATGATGACCAAGCACATTAATTACATGAGAAAGAAACCAAAAACACTTTTCAGAAGGTGCCCTGGCCATTGCAGTCGGCTCATTCAAGCTGAGGAGACCAAAGCCCCGCTGGAGCCTTGGAGAATTCAAACAAATGCTTCAGGATGTCCATATTTAAAGTTGTGTTCAGTCCATGATGTTGCAACAGCCAAGTAACATCTCCCAGCTGCAAGCAGGAACAACCAGGGTAATCTCTGCAAAACATTCCTCTTCCTCTACATTCCTGCACAGTTCTTTCCCTCTGCTCATCTCAGCATCCTCGTGCCCACTGCACACACGCAAAGCTGCCTCCAAGCGTGAGAACAAAAAGGATATTTTGGTGAATTCAGGAATGAGTACCAGGCGACAGAACAAATCTCACACATCGCCACTCTCCAGGCAGGAGCCCTGAAGGCATCAGACTTTGGGGAAAAAACAAACACAGAACTTCACCGATTCATTCTTCTCGGGGTCTGCAAACCCTGAAGAGTCATCTGCCTCTCCTTCTCAGCTGAAGATTTGATTCCAATGTTTTACCTATAAATAAACCACACTGCAGCAAACCTGGTATTTGTTTACCCTACTACTGGCAGCTTTTAACTGGCAGGGCAAGAACTGAATAGAGATGGATGTTTAAAAAAAAATCACAAATCAAAAAAACCCAGAATCATTCTAGCAGAGAAGGGGAGATGCTGAAAGCTTGGATGCTCTGATTTTCCAAATTAATCAGAAGACTTCAGTTACACAGGGCCCACTTACAGGTGCCACATCAGCCTCCCAAACCCTGTACTAACACATTGCTCAAAGTTTTATTCATCCCCCGATACTGGAAAGGCACAGGAAGGGTAACACCCCCTGACCTCATGTCAGCAAGAATCAGCCTGTGAGTGGAGGTGGTGACCCAGAGAGGTCCTCTCCAATGGAGAGCACCAGGACCCTGCACAGGCTTCATATGTGGGACTTTTGGCACTGGGCTTTGGAAAACCCCCAACACCATGGCAGGAGATCCACATTCTAAAAATACTCAAGGCACCCAAGCTAGCTCTGATATGCAGGCATTCCAATCCCCATCAGCAAGCCCAGGGCCGTAAGCAGACAGACCTCCCACCTACAGCACTGGCAGTGTCACTGCTGGCCACGAGGCACAGCAACCAACCCCACCATTGCCACCAAAACCAGTGTGAAACAACGCATCCAACCTGCAAACTCATTGTAGTCCCAGCAAAAACGCCAAACCCATGTGATAATCTCCCTAAAGATATGGAAAAGATCAATTCACATTAAACTGGGAAGTCTGCAAGCATGGAAGGAAATTGTGAGGAGGGAAGATCAGGCCACGTAAAGTCTAGGTGTTCTGCCAGGGCAGCACTCAGACAGGGAAGCCTTTCTCACAAACGTACCACGCATCACGGAGCAAACATGGCACGAAGCCAACGCTAGGCAACAACCAGACTACAGAGGAGGGAGAAGCTTCTGCTGGTTTCAAAGGTCTGTGCTGCGGCGCAGGCAGGGAGAGAAGGGGAGTGAGCACTGCGGAAGGTCTGCTGTGCAGATCTCCAGGCTGCAGGGCAGTCACACGCATGATTCTGCTCACAGAGCTGCCTCCACGCAGTTTGTAACTGCAAATGCTTCCTCCCAGCACCGCCGCTCCCCCTCCCAGCCAAAGCATCACCACACTTCTAGCACTAAAAACGATACCGTGGCTCCCCGCTCCATGACACAATGCTAAGAACTGTGGGTTTCCCAGATTGTTTCAGCCCGAGCTGGAAGAAGAGCCCGTCTGGTGCCGTGCGTCTGCTGACGACAGACCACCACCACGCTGCTATTTAACAAGCTGTACAACAGGAAAAATGCTTGCTGCGGCTTCTGTGGAGCTCTGCACGCTGCAGCTGACGTGGAAAAAACGAAGTAAGAGTTTCTCCAAGTAAAGCACATGCCCTCCACTCCCGGCTGCCAGGCGTACGGTGAGAAGCACCTTGCCCATTACCTTCATCGCTTCTGCTCATCTTGTTTCAGAAGCCAAATTCCCCATCCAGTTTTCCCAGTCCTGGTCCAGCAAGCGGTGCCTCTGCTACCGCAGGTGCTGGCAGGGTCCCTGCCCACAGCTGCGCTGATGCCAGGAGGCTCAAACCTGGCTCAACCCACCACCAAGGGCCCTGGCTGTAAACCCAGAAGGACCAAACAGCCATCCTCTCTCAGGGGATGGCAGGGAAGGTTTGGACATAACACAACCCTGCTGCTCATTTGCCAAGAACCAAATCAAGGTTAATTCTCCACAGATGTGCAATCCTCTACTCACCTTCCTGTATCTCCATCACTCAAATTGCAGGCTTTTGAAGGTGATCCATTGTATAAAAAGGCACAGGAACGCATTTACCAAAACGAGTAGATGCTTGTATAGTGGAAATTCAATTTTCTCTGCAAAGCTATTGTTGAATGTGTCATCAGAGCGGGAGTGATGGAAAGCTGTAAAAATGGGCCTGCTTTAACAGATCGTTTCTGTAAGGACATGGGCTCTTACCCTGCAAAAAAAATGGAAAGCCTCTCCTGACTTTGGGTCTAATGAAGTTATGCATACACAAGGCTTCTCACAAGACCAACTGGTATAAAGCCACAGCTTAAAAACTCGCCAAAACCCAAATCACGTTAAAAACACCTGGCTGAAGCTCTGCAAATGTCCCCAGTACCATGGCACATCCCCACTCTGTCTTGCCCAGGAGCCAGAGAATCTTGGAAAAGATAATGCTCAGATCAAACATGCATGGCAAGTTGGGGAAAAAACAGAGTTTCTCTTCTGTCTCCATGTCCTCCTTCAAAAACAAGCATCTGCCTCCCAGCTGTGCATTGGATTCATCCACCTGCCCCAGGCTGAGGAGCCCAGTGCGACAACGTGCAGAAAAATTTGGAGAAGGGAGGGATCCAAGTCAGGATTATTGACCCCGGGGTTGGGAGGGGGGAAACAGAAGCCACGAGTGACCTTGGGGCTCTGCCCCAAGAGCAGCCCAAAGCCTGTCTGCAGACGGATCAGAATAAATTGTTGAGGGACTGGTGGAGCCAAGCCTTGGAGCGTAAATCATTAGGATACAGGTAGGAATGTTATGACCAGAGTGCTACTATTTATACCTGGTCCCCCAGGCCTGCGACAGTCTGACTTGGCTGGCACCTGGCAGGCAGCACATGTGCTCTCAGCAGGAGCACAGCAGGCAGAGGAGATGTCTTAGGTCCTCCCAGTCACACTGCACCAAGCACCACGCCACCTGCGAACCACGGCCTCGAGAGCTGAGCACAACCAGCTTCTGTCTCCGTGATCTGAAGACTAAACCTTCTCACAAGCCAAGACACAACCCCAGGCTGCGCAGCAGTACCCAGCTTGGCAGGAACGTGATGCCAAGGCTATGCCTGACAGGGTGCCCACCGGCTCAAGAACAGGACAAGTGTGTTGAGCTTTGACAGTCTTGGTGCTTCATGCTCTTTGCTCTGTCCTTTAAGGCACCTGCACAATGAGTTGGAGCACAGAACATGGCTCAACCAGGTCTGTGCCTGCAAAACTGCTCTTACCCCCAGCCAAGCGCAATGGCAAGGGAGACAGAAAAGTTCCAGTACTTAGAAAAGGCTACAGAAGAGCTGGGGAGGAACTCTTGATCAGGGAGTGCAGGGACAGAACAAGGGGGAATGGTTTTAAGCTGAAAGAGGGGAGATTGAGATGAGATCTTAAGAAGAAATGTTTTCCTGTGAGGGTGATGAGACACTGGCACAGGTTGCCCAGAGAAGTCGTGGCTGCCCCATCCCTGGAGGTGTTTAAGGCCAGGTTGGATGGGACTATGAGCAACCTGATACAGTGGAAGGAATTGGATGATCTTTAAGGTTCCTTCTAACCCAAACCATTCCATGATTCTATAAAAACACCACGAATTGCAGTTCTGACTCCCTGCATAGTGAAGCCCTGCCACTACCCCAGGGCTTCCCACAGACTAAACAGTCTCACCAGCAAGCTCCTAACCAAAATCAACGCTGGTTGGCTCTGAGAACCACTGCCCAGCGATCCCAGTAAACACATGGGGTTGTGTACCACAAACCTCCAACTGGATCATGTGCAACGTATTACTTAAATACAAGGGTATAACAGGATATCTGAATTCACTAGTGGGCTCCTCAGCTGCTCCACAATCTGCAGGAGCAACACTGGAATTTCAGGGCTTCGTTTGGCTGTTTACTGACTTAACTGATTGGCATCAGCAGTGTTAAGCAGGGTTTTACAGCTTGCACGCTAAGTGCCGGCCTTGGAGAGAGCATTTCTCCTGGCTGGGTCCATCCCAGCTCCCCTCCCGCTGTTTCCAGGCGATAGCAGCCCGCTGCCCCGGCTGTGCAAACACTGGCCCTGGGAGCCGCCGGCACCCGCACAGTATCGTGGCAACGCGGCCGAAGCCAGCTTTGCAAACTCACAAAGTGTGCAAATTAATTTCATTATCCGCTCTTGCACATCATGAGGAGGGAAAACAAATAACCTGCCTGAAAGTACATTCTGGTAATTATTAACACGGCATAAGTTAACCCCAGGGGAGAGGGAGGAAAGACCGGCTGGAGCGGAGTGCCTGGCACTCGCCTCTTCGCTAGAGCCCACGGTGCCTCAGTACTTTTGAGACAGAGAATTCAGCCTCATTCTGCATTTTGTTCCCTTTTTAGCTCAAGGATTCGTCATTTGCTTGGCTGAATGTACACATCCTCCCAAATGTTTACCAAGTAAAACTGACCATTCAGATATTTCAACAGCAAAGCTCTTCACTTCCATTTGCTTCTGCTTTGACGTCTCTCTCCCCTCAATGCTCTGCAAGCGTCCACCCCTTCAGCAGAGCTGTCAGGGTTGTACACAAAACCTTCTTTGGTGATGACTAAAGCCCAGGTATGCACTGAGCATTCTATTTCATTTTAGATTAAAAACATCCTTCAGCTTAGTGGTGCCGCCGCTCTGTACCAGTAATCCCCCTCCTTCACACACACCAGAGAACAAGAACTGAGCTCTAATACCCTCCAGCCCACAATAATTTAATCCAGTGCTGGGTATCCGTATTACACGACCCCTTCCCCACAGCAAAAGGCACAAACCCCACGTCGGAGCAAAACATGTTTACGGAGCTGGAATTTTTGCTTGTGGAATTCATGCAATTACCTTAATTCTTAGGAATCCCAGTAACTCCTATGTCACCCATAGCAGAATGGCTGTAGATAATAAGGAACCCACGGCTCTACCACACAGAAAGTACTGAACACAGCACCACGCACAGCTCCTTGCCAGGAGTCAAGGAGATCCCTCCTGGCCTGCTCCAGCTGCCTCTCCACAACAAAGCAGTCAGAAAATACCTTCCAAGGTACCCAGTTTGGGGGGATTTAGCTTCATAATAGAAAACAGAGCAGGTCTCAGCTTGGAGCACAGTAGACCACTACAGAACTAGAGCAGGGCTCCAGCAAACCTTAAAGCATTGTTAGTGCCATTAAGAGGCACTGTCAAGACAGATAGGCTTTAAGATTACTTTACAAGGCAGTTGTCAGGGATTTCAGGATGCACTGGTTGCTGCAGCAGCTCAATTCTCACTTTAAAAAGACTGTAGTGTGAGCATCGCCTTTGTAAGGGAGCTCACAGTAATAAGCTGAGATATTTTTCAAGGTAGCTAATGTAGCCACGTTTTAAAATCCTGCCTGGCATCAGCACCAAGCGCCCGCACGCACCGGGGTTCAAAGCAAATTAGTCAGAGCCTGGTTTGGACGTGGTTCCTGTACAAACCTGCTCCCAGCAGATGCAGCCTCGGGACGGAGTAGCCCGACCCTGGGAGCTGCAGCCGTAAGCCGGGGATGGGCTCTTCTACCCGGTGCCCCAGAACAGCTGCCCTTCCCACCGGGCTGCTCGGTGCTGCTGGAGAGGCTCCACCAAAGCTCCTCAGTCTGTACGCTCTGGTCCTCTTTTCCCTTGTATTATTTTTGGAAGGAAAGCGCAGGCTGCATATCTATAACGCTTGAAATGAACTCCCCAGCGGTTCCGAAAGCTTTTTACTCGCCATGTTTCTGAGAGTATCAATATAAATAGATCCACACAGAAATTCTTTCATGTTCTTCTAACAGCTAACAGGCTTGGCGTGCTGCTCTGCAAGTCAGATCATCCTGAACAGCGTGGACAGTGCAGTGACCTTCAAGGGCTGGCTTAGCCTTCCTTCAGAGACCCCTCCTGAGCCAGGAGCAGCAGCAGCTCAACATGGGACCTACGTGCTCCCTGTGTATCACATCACCGCAGCTCACTGCCCATCTCCACTGACTAAATCCAAAGGTATTTTCATGCCCCCTTCTATTTCCAAGATGTTTCTGACTGACCCATTCACTGCCACAACCTTCCTTTCACTAAACGAAGTGCAAGAACTTGAGGTTGTCAGCGTTTTCTTTGGTTTGAGCTTTCTGAGTTTGTGTTTTATCCGTTCTCCTCAGGCATCCCAAAACACATTTCCCATTACTGCTCTGTACCTCCCCACCCCACTGGACCCATAAGTGGCCACAAGGTTTTACAAGCACAGCTTTAACCAGCACGTCACCTCTGACCCAGCTTGCTGCCTTTTCTTGACACCCCCACTTCCGCTTCTTTTTTTGCCTCAGCAGTACAGTTTTCATAGTGTAAGTCAATGTGGAGTCAAAGATCATCCACAACCCCATTTCCACTCTCTTCCATGCTAAAGGCATACTAAACATCTCACAAAGTGCAGAGACAAGACTCTTACACCATGAAGAGGACAAGTTTCTGTTTTTCGAATGTTAGAAAGCACTTGTTTCTAGTTCTGATGGGCCATAATAATTTGCCCATAAGCATATGCGTGTAGGGCACACTGCAGGTCTGGAGCTACAAGCAGGCTCTCCAACCTCCCAGCTGCTTGCCACAGCTATACTGGAGGGATGGCAGTCATTGGGTTGGTTTACCTGCCTGGTTTTCTCTCCCATGCTTATCCTTTTGTACCTTCAGCCTGTGACTCCAGTCTCAAACTGAATCTTATCCTCATTTTAGCGCAAGTTAAACTCGCTGCTGCTGCTGCCATCAGCCTCCGGGTGTGAGTCACAACCAAGCCTGCACATGAAGCAGCTTACTTAACATTCAGAGGGGAGCACGTTAGCACCTCGGGACTGCCCGGGTAAGGTCTGTCTCTGCCCCATCACACTGCACTGCTGCAGCAGCTCAGCAGCTGGGGCAGGTGTGCTCGGAGCCAACAGAGACCAGACCACCGGAGCCGGAAAACATCCCCCACCCTGCCCATTCCCAGCAGCTTCTACAGCCTGACCTGCAGCACACTGGTGGGCTTTACTGACTGGTGTTCCCCCCAAAACCTTCCACGAAGTGGTGTTACATGACAGCAAGGAAAACACTTCCACAAAGTCCAAGAGACAAACAGCAAGGAAAACTCTGCGGGCAATTACCCCAGTGTGACCGGACCAAGTGGTGAGTGTTCACACGGTTAAGTCCCCTTCTCTATCCTGATACCAACATTTGCCTGGCAACTGCAGCAGGGAGCAGAAACGCTGGCAGGTCTGGCCACAGAGGTGGGCACAGCGGTCAGAGCAGAAGGGGTCGAGGGCACAGCCACTGGAGAGCAATCAAGGCACAGCTGTGACCAGCACAGGGAGCCACACACACAAGGAGCAACCACTAGTTTGGCCATCTCCAGAGGACATGAGTTTATCAACAGTGACTGGTAGAGCCACACTATAGAACAGCAATAATTCTTCCTAGTGTGCAGTTTATGAACTAATCCATCTTTACATGTGTCCCTTTCCAAGGTGCGGATCGGACACAGTATTGATCACTACTGCTGAGTACCAGGAGCCACCAGAGATGGAACCCTGGAGCCTCCTGTCCCAGGACGGGGCACACTGTGTTTCAGACCTTTGCCAAGGCCATCCCTTGCAGTGGGAAGGCCTCCTCCACCTCCTGGCATGTCAGATCACATGGTCTGGCTATTCCAGGACTGCACTGCTCAGCGGCTGCCTCCTGGTGCAGAAGGGGACTGGCCCGATTCATCTCAGTCTCTATAAACCCTTTCACCTCAGAGCCTCGTGACTGAGATTGAGAGAGATTAAAAATGACTTCTGCAACACAAAGTGTGATTGTTTACTCTCAGTACCAACTGGAGGGTGTAAGGACAAACATACATTTCCTGATCTTGGTATTTTTTTGTAAGCTTACACCATGCCCCTAGCACATCCTGTGATACTGGGATACACCGGATGTTTTTGGTATTGGAACTACAGCAAAACCTCAGGATGAATGATAGTGAACTAAATGAATCCAGTATCCTCCAGATCACACACTTAACCTCTCAAAGAACAAACCAATTCTGCCTGGCTGAAGCCATGCAGGACAGCCTCCCATTAGCCTGTTTTCCTTATTTCTGCAAGGATTTATCTGAGTCTCTGTTTCCCACTTTGTGATGGATTAATTTACTCTGGCATGAGATCAAAAGGTGTTATCAAAGGAACAAATGGAGAACCATACACTGCTTTCATAAAAGATACAGATACTTCCCAGTGCATCAGAGCTTTGTTCCAGGCTCTCAATGATGACACTTTGCAAAGGTTGCCATAAATTCTGTGATTTTACGCTTACTTCATGCACAGCCTCTGCTTACAGCTCTTCCAGTACAGGTTTCTGCAAATTCCTCTTACGCGCGATGCTGTCCTGCTACAGCAATGCAGAAACACCGGGCAAAACATTTGTCTCAAGGCCTGGCCGGCAGTGAACAGCATCGATTGGTTACGGGTTTGTGAGCTGGCTTTGGGCAATGAGGAGAGCATCATGGCACTTAGAAAAAGACAGGGATCACAGGTGCAGACGCTGAAGTATCCTGATCTTTCTGCTTCTCCCCAAGTCACCTCAGTTTGGACCTTGTGTTGATTCCCTCTCCTCAACCACTGCCAGCAAACAGTTTCAGATCCTTTGCCTGGCTTTCCCCTGCTCAGGCTCGACTTCTGTGTTGGTTTTAGACTAGGAAAGTTACAGTTCCAGCCTGCTGGATTTGTGCAGGTCAGTGCAAAGAACTTCTTATTTTTTAACATGTTGAATTGCTGAATTACATATTGACAGAAGTGCATTTCAAAGCCATTCTTGCCTTCAGGTTAGGACAAACCGGCACCGTTATCACTTCATCAAACACAACCTCTGCTGTGTAGCTGCAGAGATGTTTGAGGCAACAAGGGACAACACACGCGGACTAAAAGGATAAATGAAAAGTTGCAAAAATAAACTACTGCAGGTTGATGCTTACCTGCAGCTCTTAGAAAGACAAGCAATATTGCACATAAAGACATCGGTACTGCACAGTGTCAGGTGGTGAGCTGGGCTTGTTGCAGGGGAGCACCTTTGGCTCTCCCCATCAGGCAGCCCTGCATGGTCCCTCCACTCCAGCAGTCCACATGGATATATAATGGATATATAGGAGGCAAGAACCAACCATTATCGGTAGCAGCTTTTACTACAAAAAGAGCAGGCAAAAGTAGCTGTGGACATCTCACAGAGCTGGTCTCCATCCACATTTTTGCAGATGCTCTGCTCTTGGTAAGATGTGAACTAGGAATTTTTTCCTTGCTTTCTAAAAACTGATTCAGGAACACATTTATTTTAGCCCCAAAACGTGCAGGATGGTCTGTCTGCGCAGAGGAACAACTCAGCACTTTGCGGGAGCAGGGTAAGCGCAGAGCACAGACACAGAGCAAACCGCATTGATTAGGATGGGGCTTTGCATACTAATTTACATTATAACCGTTCCACCCCCATTGTATCAGGGCCCCTGAATGGAGGCATTGTCTCAGTGCAGAGCATTCTTCATACCAAGCCCCTGCAAATGGGAGCCCTGGTGCTACGCAATAACAAAAACAAAATCTCAGCAGAAGTCCATTAGCATCCAAAGGGCATGAGCTTGAATGCAGCAGCAGAATTCTTTGAGAAGTAAGAGTGAAACGAATGTAATAAAACGCTACTATTAAGTGATACTCATTGTCCAAATTAAACTATCAGAAGCAGAGACCTTGTCTCCCAAACCATATTCAGTGCAGCACATGCTGCAGAGTCTGGGATCAAGGCTATTAAGAATTTTAAGCCCTGGACTCGTCCCAAGTATGGGTTACTTGATTTCTTCGTGAGCATTTGATCACATGGAACAATACGTGGATTCCCAGAATAAAAGCTCAGACCTTCTGGAGGGTGTGCCTGGCTACACACACCTTCTCCCCCCCACATGCAAATCCCCACTGCACCCACAGAATGGAAGGTGCGGACCTGGAGCTGCAGCAGCTATTCCATGTCCCAGCACTGCAGGAGATTTAAGACGACAACAGAAGGGAGCCCAGCACTCTTCAAAGAATCATAGAATGGTTTGGGTTGGAAGGGACCTTAAAGATCATCCACTTCCAACCCCCCTGCCATGAGCAGGGACACCTTCCACTAGACCAGGCTGATCAAAGAAGCAGGGATGAAAGCAAAGCAGAAGACTTTTCTACAAATGGTAAAATGAATGCAATATTTCTCTCTTTCTGTGGGTGTCAGGAACACGACTGGCACAGCAGCGCTGATAAGCGCAGACCTTTCCCTTCAAGGAACGCCTGCGCTCCTCCAAAGCAGGAGAGAAACCACTCATTTCTCCACTACAGCAGAATATACAATGTTGTTTTGAAGCCATGAGTTCGTTTGCCGGTTCATCTATTTAAGGTACAACTCCTAAAATGCTTATATACAAAGATAAAAACTCAGCGATTTATTGCTGCTTTAATTTTCCCATGGCCACTGCAGACCAGTAGCCTTCAGGTGCACCCATGCAGCAGCCCCAACCCTGCCAGCCAGATGTGTGAGGAGCCACCCTGGAAGCTGCTCTCACAGCTCAGCTGCAGCCAATTGTCCTCACTGGGTCCTGTGCACTGAACCACCTAAACCCAACCAAAGGGGCAGGACAGGGTTTCCTCTGCTCAGGTCCCTTGCTCCCAAAGCCAGCCCACTAAATTCACTTCCTGGGTTTCAAAGCCTACTCTGCCTCACAGATGCAGCCTACTGCCCAGCTGCTGTCTCTTTTTCCCAGGGGAACTGGTGGTTAATTCACATGCCATGTGTACCTGGGGCTCTTCCCCATCTACCTCCTGCTCCTTCAATCCTCTTTGTACTCCTTAGCTCATCCTTGAGCCCAGAACTGCTATAGGGATGGAGTACAACAGGCTCCCATGTAACTGCGTGGGCATCACTAAGGGAAGTAGCATGCAGGTCAGCCACAATAACACATCTCAATGTGCCATTTTAAAAAATAAAAGTTCTTTTCTAATTTTACTGAGCCTTCAAACTCCCACATTCAGTGTCAGCCTGTGGCTGGCAGGCAGCCCCAGCAACGCCTGTCCAGGGCACGCAGCTGAAAGCAGAGCTTAGGTGGAGGGCACAGATGCTCTGCCTGCCCTCCTAGCAAGCTGGCTGCTGCCTTGGTGCAAGGTTTCTCATGCACTTTGTTAGCAGGGGCTCATTGTATGAGGAAACAAGAGCATCAAAGCTGCAAACTCCAAGGGAGTAACTCACCAAGGGCAGACAGGCCAGTTTGACCAAGCTCACCAACCTTCCTTCTGGTTAGAGCATTTTTTCCTCCAGAGAGTTATGAGATGGGCTGCAGCTCCTGCAGCTCACACCAAGTTTTGGTCTAGAAAATGTTTTCCTGCGGTATAGTGTATGCACGCTGCCATTCCCATGTCACAGCAAAGTAAAGGGCTCACCTCAATGTTTTACAGCATCATGGGACTGGTGAGTCATGGATAGACTCATTCGAGCTGCTCGACACAGGCAGTCCCTTGGGAAGCCACTTGCTCTGCCAGAGCCGAGCCGTGCGCAGAAGGAGCTGGGTGTGCTCAAACGGCACTGTGTGGCTCGAGAGAGAGGGTAAAGCACAAGCATCTTGTTTAAAAGGCATTGGATAATGACCAGTCCTCCTGCTGCTTCTGTGCATGTTCGCCTGGCCCCAGGACAGCAGAAGGAAAGTCACCAAATATCACTCTGAAATTGTTAATGTCATTGTTGGAGCAGGAGAGCCTCGCAAAAAAAATCCACTTGAAATGAGCCCCTGCAAATTAGAAGGCTGGGAAATTGTGAAAATTTCATATAAACAGTGCAATTTAGTACTCAAGGCCTCCTGGAAATACGGTTGTATTAGAAAATTGCAGCATCACTGCAGCGTTCCCGTACTGCACTCCAGCACAGAATACTTCACTTAGTTTCTTTTCTATATCCCTTCATGAAACCCACATGTGGACATTGGCAAACAATGCCACCGCGGTGCCCGACACACAGGATCTGCATATCAATGTGCCCCGGCCCCTTCAACTCCGCAGAGAAAGGCTGTAATCTGGGTTTTGTTCCTGGTCTCTCAGCCCCATGGAGGGGGAGTCGGGTTATGCAACCTCTATTCACCCTCCCCAAGCCCTGGGAACATCTTTGTAGCACAGGACAGGAAAGCTGGGGGAGGAGGAAGAGGCTGGTAGGCAGTTTGGGAGCCAGGCCTGGTGGAAGGACAATGCACTGCATCAACCTATTTGCTCTCCTTCTTCATCATAAACCTCCGAGGGGGTCAGTACTGACCCTGCACATGGAAATTCACACAGCAAGGCCACAAGCATCCTCAGCTAATTCATTACAAACAAGCCCCATGAAAGAAAAGCCCACGCCAGAAATCACAGGACTGCAGGAGGAGGGGGACGTTCAGTGGTGCTGGGCTGTGCATGGACCAGCACAGACTGGCAACAGGGGACAATCTCCTCTCTAGAGAAGGTCCCGTGCTGCCCCGGGCACACACACCACTTCTAGCCACATGCAGGGAGCGTTTTGCCATGGGCCAATGCCGACCCTGCAAATGGACAAATGCTTCTCGGATGATCCAAGTGCCTTTGCACACCCCTGACCCAAGTGTTACTCACAGTCAGTAACTAACACAATTGATACTTTATGCTAAAATCAGCTGCCCAGGGATGTGCTTCCCCTGTAGTGCCAGCACACCCATTCTATCAGCCAAACCTCCTCATTCCAGCAGAGGACAGGAACTGTAAATGAGGTTTTACTTCCGTAGATGAACCTTTCTCTTCCCACTGATCAAGCCCAATCTCTGTACTCAGAGAGAGCCTTTGAGGCAGGGATCAGGGAAGGGTGTGAGCAAAACCATCTTCTCAGCTCTGGCCCTTGCAGAACCACACACCGTGCCGCTACTCGCACACAGCTGTGAGCCGTGCGTGGCTATTTTTGCACAGCCTATAGAACAAAAATACAGGGAGCTCTGCTAGGTGAATGTCTGTGCTGTTTCACGGCGTGATAACAGCCAAACTAGGTCACGCCTTAGCCAGAATCCTTCAAAAAAAGAGAAAGAAAAAAACATCATCGGTGGGAGAACAGCGAGCTCCCAGGGAAGAAAATGTTTGTAATTATCAAAGGTGCTTACTGTGCACTAGATGACTGAAGAAAAAAATCCATATACATATCCACATCTTTTCACAGCTTAAGTGGTAGATGCTTTTTTTTAAAGGACACTGAAGTATCTTGGACTGGAAAAAAAGATATTTCATACACATTTCATGCACCAACTTAAATCGAAAAGGAGTTTTCACCTATAATGCTCTTAAAATGTAATCTGGTAGCCTGTTCTTGGTGCAGGCTGTGGGCAACTTTATTGTATTTCATGGCTTCCCCATCATGAATAAAAGCCATTCTTCTGTTCACAGAAAGCAGGAGCAAGGCAGGTAACAGGATCCCAGCCCTGCTGGTAAAGGCAACTTGATACTGTTCCCTAAAAGGGGAGAGGAAGGTAAATTACTTAAACTGCTGTTAGAGAGGACAAGCTCCCACTAGAGACTGGGTCATTCTGTTGGAGCTCATCGCAAGCGCGATGCCCACACTGGAAAATGTGGAAATTGAGGTGGTGGGCAGCTGTGTCCTCTCAAGTTTTCTGTTCAGCTGAGAAGCAGGCAATGCCAGAAAGCAGCAAGATGTAGAGTCTTGTGCATCCCAGTCAGTGCGATGGTCTGGGGACCGTTCCCAGTTTAATGGGGGTGGCTGACCACTGAACAGGAGACTGGTAACACTTCAGTTGGAGTCCATGGTTTTGCTCTCGGTGCTCTGCACGCTTTACCGAGCAATGGGACAGGCGCTGGACATCTACAAGACAGGAGCCCTGACCCTGGATTGCCATCTTCTGCCTTCCAAGCCAAAAGGCAGAAGAAACCCTGAGTGCACTAACGCTGCACAGGCTCACAGAAATTAGGAACTGGGTAATTTCAAACACTTTCTCAGTGAAAAATGTTCTCAGACTTAGTTAAACTTGCCAGATAAAGCCTCTCTTCCTGTAAAACCTGATGCATGATTATCAGTCAAGGCCAACATATTTACCCTAAAATTGGGTAATATTGTTTTATGGTTCTTAATAGTTCAAACCGACAAAGCTCCGCTCCGAACAGACGCTGCCGAGCAGTTTCTCAGCCTTTCATCAGGACTGCGTAGGCGTTGAATTCTGGAGCTAATCACCTTAGCAACGGCTCTAAACATATGTGCAGTGACATCAGCTGATTTCTGAAAGCTGTAAATAGAGGATAATAGCACGAAAAAATTCTGGATTAAAGCCAAGACCTAAAAAACATACTATTAAAACACCGCCTGTAATTCAATGTATGCAAACTTGTTTGCATCCCTGCTCCCCAAAACCTGTGTAATTACACACCTACCGGCAGAACGGGCTGATTGTCCCACTGCAGGCTACTCTCAGTTTCGGAAATTTTCCAGAAACAAGGATTTAATAGAAATCCTTCTCCAAATTTGATTTCAAAAAGCCTGGAGAAAAATCTCTAGGTAACTCCACACAGCACGCAGTAAGGCTAAAGGAGACCTGCTCCAACCTACAACCCTGTGTTCAAAGCCAAGCAGTAATAACCTCGATTTAGGTGAATTATTTGTAAATACGTAAATAAACAATGTGCCCATGGGCTGTAACACTGACTCATACAGGATCTGTGATCAGGAATCGTGGCAAACTCTGCTTCAAGGACGTGCTGCCTGGCCCATGCCCTCAGGAAAGAAGAGTTAGAGCAGCATCAGGCACGAACACGCAGGAGGAACCCATTTCTGGAAGGCCGTGCTGGCAAGCAGACAGCGTGAAAGGGGCATGTTCTGCATTACCTCATGTTTGGTACCTCATTAAGATCTTAAACTGTCCGTGCAGGGAGTCCCTCAATCAGTCATCAGCGTAAGACACGAGGACAATATACTTTTTGTTTTCCCCCTTCCGTTGTGACCCATATTCCTGAGGTCTGTTGTGCAGGATGTGACCTGGCCGGCTAAAGAAACCTTTGCAGTGCCTCCACGTTAAGCTGGCACGCTGGAAGGAGCGAGAGGAGAGGGGAGAAGTAGGCTTAATAGGATTTTCAAATGTCAAAAATATCTTTAGCAGGCCCATTTACACAGAGACTTAGCTCTCGCTGAACTTGAAAGCAAAATTTGCTGTGTGAAGAACACAGCTTGCATGCTAAGCGGACTCGAGGAACGCTGCTCCCGCAGCACAAAGCCACCTGGCTCCTTCGCCCTCGCCTCCGGACGATGAAGAGAGGAGAAATGCAGAGCGCCTTCTGCAGCAGGGCCTGGGGTGCTGGGGGGACTCGGCGCTCACCACATGCCGGCCCTGTCTGCCGTGCAGGCAGCGAGGTCCCTTGGGTGCAGCCGGGCAGTGCTTCAAGCCAGCTCTGCTGATCTCGGCCCGGCCCACAGGGCACCCTGCCAGCGGCACGCTCGTCTGCAAAGGGACCGGCAAATCAAGTTCAGCCTATTTGTGAAGCGCCCTGCATTAAAAATAAAAAATAATAAGGCTAGGGAGATGGAAAATGCAAACTTGCCAGCTGCATCAGAAGAAGGATACAGCACGGAGCCAGAAGCAAGAAATTCCCCCTCCTTTCTTCTGTACAAGGTCGGGATATTTTCTCTGTCAATTAGAGTTGCGAGGAAATTCAAAGAATTGAGATCAGCAGTGTTAATTGTTATTGCATTTGAATTTAATTAGCATTATTTTTTAACTACAGGTAATTTACAGTGCCTCACCTAAATGTGGAAGTTGGGTAGTGCCTTCTGTTCATTAGAAAACCACCACACCAAAGTTAATCCTGCTTTTTGCTTTATGTCTTTAATTTCTGTAATCCATGGTTACCAGTTTCAGCAAGAATGCCATGGTTACTCCCCTGCTCCTTTCATCAAAGGCTCCTGTGTGCGTCTCACTGGAGCAGCACCACTTCTGCCAAGGTGCTAAGAATAGCAAAGGCCCTTTCCCAAGCGCTTGGGTAAGGTGAGGTGCTGGGGAAGGATGAAGTTTCTGAGAACCATGGGGGGGAGAAGGGGAGCACGCCAGCGGGGTCAACCAGTGTGGGACCTGGCTGATGGACGTGCAGTGCCATCTCCTACTTTCTGCTTGCACAAACAGAGGCTTAGGCTAGCAGTCTGCCATCTCTAGGATGTCTGTTTGGCATCCTTCTCCTCTATTTCACTATTTTGGAAGCCCCTCTCCATAGCTTGTATCACAGTTTCTCTACCTCAAGAGCTTTTGGAGTCAAGTCTTCAGAGACCCTAAAACTCTGGACTGACATCTCAGTGTGAGAACCACCATTCCCTAGGCACAGCCAGCAGGGCCAGGCTCCTCTGTCTGGCCACGAAGTGACCTGTGACCATCACCCAATGAATGACTGATTTAAACAGCTACGTTATTATGTGAGAGACATGCTGAGCAGTTAACTCCGAGTTGGTTTCCCATACAAGCATCACATCTTCAATCAGCCAGCTCTCCACACTGGAGCTAGCAGCATTCTAAATGCACTTGCTAAGCAGTGCATCTGTGAGAGATGAAGGAGATGCTGCCAAGCTGGGAGAAGGTAATGCAGAATTCTTGGGATGGGAAGAAGCAAACCGAGCATCGCTGAATCACAATGAACTGATGGCTGCCTTTAGCAGGGACCGACCAAACACAGAGCTGCCAGGCCAGCAGATCAGCCCAGAGTCCATCTGGCAGGGTCAATAAATAGTTTAGAATATTTTACACATTACTGTAATGTAAAAGCTTTCCAGAGCACCTGCAATCTCAGTTGATAACACCTTGAATCTCTGCAGTGCTGCACATGCTCTGCAGCTGGAGGGAACAAGCGTCACCTCACCATCTGAAGGCTTTTGCCTGATAACCATGAGGTCCTGTCAGAAGCACATGCAATGCTGAGCTCCCCTGGAAAACACCTCCTTTCCAACCGCCCATTCTGCCTCTGCTAGGTCCCACTGCAGGGCAGCCTGTGAGTGCTACACTAACTCAAGAAAGCGTCAGTGGGAGATGGACCAGAGGCCGGCTGTCTCACTTGAAGTGCACAAGAAGGCTGGGGACAGCATCTTTGCAGGCCTTGCAGCCTGCAGCCTCATGCCAGAGGAGTCATGGACCCTTTGGGAAATGCAAGCTACTCTACCTCTGAGAAAACTGTACAAAAAGCTCCTACCTTCATTCTCTTCTCAGGGACTTGTGCCTTTAAAAGCAAATGCTCAAACACCCTATGGAAACTGGTGCACGGGTGCCTGGAGATAAACAACATCATGGGGCAGGTAAGCTAGTTACTCATGATTCATCACCCCATCTCCCCATCTAATTGCATAGCTAAATGGCCAGTCATTTTAATCCACCGTAAGCAGCTTACACTTTCTTATGTAGCTCTGCAATGCTGCTCGCTTCCTGATTCGGAAATAATAATTCTTTAAGTCGTGCTCTGGAAGGTGTGAAACCACTGCTCTCACAGTAACCCTGCACAGATTTTGAGACTTGCAAGACACACACAGAGGACAGGCATCTCCTGAAGAAGGTCCCAACAGCGACCTCATGCTCAGCGCTGAGCAGAGCAGAGCACTTCTTGTGAGGGATCACAGAAGAAATTTTACACTCAGATGCAAGCCCTTGGTGCCAGCGCCCTGCAATGTCAAAACATGTTTCTAATCTCACCCTTAGTCAAAATCTGCTCCTTATCTTCTTTCAACAAACTAAACCATCTTCTACAATACCCTTCCAACATTGGATTTTTCCTGGAAACCAGGCTGGTTGTACTCCAGTCGCCATGTCCAAGAGTCCACTTGCCAACACAGCTCCCGGGAACACTGTCCGGCCAACATCTCTGCTCCCTGCATGACACTGAACACCCCGGCACTTCGTCCATCGCTGTATCCACTCCTGCAGTGGGATCAGCACCCACCTCAGCAGTGCTGGAAGTAACCACCAGCCAGCCAAGCCCAGCCTCCCACTACACACAACACCTTTGGCCACACATCATGTCCCATCAGGTGAAGCTGCATCACCCTCAGCATCTTTCACTGTTGTGTCCCACTGCTGCCAGCCCACTCAGGTCATGCACCCCAGGTCCCTGCCCTGTGCTTTCCCGTAATCTCACTCATTTCTTCCCTACTAACAGCTCACTACTCCCCAGTTTGGTTTCTCCATTGACTTAAGACAAATGGGGCAACACAATCTGCCCAATTTCTAGACAGTTTCTGATGCTTGCAGATTTCAGTATACGATTTTTTTTAAAACCCCGTTTTCAAAATTCTTCCATGTTCACATAAATGAGTATGAAAAGATGCAAGGGTCCACTCCAAAAGAGTCCCCACGTACAAAGAGACCCCTGGGTCCCTCCCCATCCCCACAGCATGAAATAGTCAAAACACGTTTTAGCTTTTCCACACAAATACGTGGATAAGCAAAGGTTACAGAACTGATCTGGATATGAAACTGTTGGGGCAGGTCCAGAGGAGGCCACAAAGACGATCCAATGGAGCATCTCTGCTATGAGGACAGGCTGAGAGAGTTGGGTGTGTTCAGCCTGGATAAGAGAAGGCTGTGGGGAGACCTCATAGCAGCCTTCCAGTACCTGAAGGGGCTACAGGAAAGCTGCGAAGGGACTTTTTACATGGAGTGACAAGATGAGGGGAACGGCTTTAAACTGAAAGGGAGGAGATTTAGATTAGACGTTAGGAAGAAATTCTTCATGATGAGGGTGGGGAGGCACTGGCACAGATTGCCTAGGGAAGTTGTGGCTGCCCCATCCCTGGAAGTGTTCAAGGCCAGGTTGGATGGGGTCTTGAGCAGCCTGGTCTGGTGGGAGGTGTTGGAACTGGATGATCTTTAAGGTCCCTTTCAACCCAAACGGTTCTATGATCTGAAGACTTAGGGGAAAGAAACAAGTTTTTGGGTTCCATAAAGCTTTTTTTACCACTTAAAAACTACAGCCACTGAAAGTGAAAGCTCCTGTGCTTTTGGACCGAGGAGCTCACACATGCTGCTCACATGCCTTCTGCTCACAGAAACGGATGCAGCAAAGGGGATTTTTCTGACTTGCAACACCAGAGAACTTTACCCCCCGAAACTACCCATGAACTTAGGCCAGTGACCCCAAGTCAAGCTTAAAAATCGTTCCAGATACTGAGCCAGATCAAAAGTCACTGACTGGAAACACCTGCCTTTGATACCCTGACCCCACCCACTATCTATACTGGGCAAGACTGTGGGGCAAAACTCCTCTTGCAAGGAATTTTCTTTAGCTTGATACAAAATTTATTTCACCATATGCAAAATTCATTTGTGTAGCTGCACACCCTAGTAAGCTTGAATGGGGCGAAGGAGTATTTCAACTCCCAGTGCAATTTATTATTTAAAAGCAGTAAAATTACATTGCTGATAGGAGAGCCCGGGCTGAGAGCAGTGGTGATGTAATGGGTAATGCAGCTCCGCTCGCGCTGTGAACCGCGCTGTACATTAGCGTGCTGGCGAGGGTGGTTGCTCCTATCAATTATTTATAGTTCTCTGGCGCACAGCCTGGAGAGGGTCACATCGCTGAAAGCTAACTTTATCTTCATTGTTCCCAGCCTCCTGCCCAGCTGTCACTCCGCTCGCTAATTTAATACACCCAGAGCGGTGTGAAAGGATGCAGGGCTGCTGGATGGGTTTGTCCCTCTCCAAGCTGGAACAGGAAGGTGGGTTTTTACTGAGTGGGGTCTCAATGATCTTTGTTAAGGTGCTGATGTGGCTTTTTAAAACCAGCATTTGAGACTCCCCTTGTTGCCTGGATGAACAAAACACGGAGTGCTTCAGGCCAAGCACACGCTGTGCTTCTAGGGGGTGAAAGGTGGGATGTCAGCGGTGCGATGAGGTGCTCCATCTCTGTTACTGCGCCACACGAAGGTCAGGCTGCAATCCACCTTTTCCTATGTATCACAGAAAAAGTCATTCAATAAGGTATGGAAATATGAGGAAGGCAGGAGAAAGCTCACTTCGGTTCTCCAGGAAAAAAAAGAAAATTGAAAAATTAATTTAAAAAGGAAATTAAAGGTTTTGTTTCAGCAACAACTGTAATTGTGCAGCCAGGTCTGATTCTCCTCTGTTTCACCACTGCAACAAGGAAGGGACAGCATCGCGTTGTACTAGCCCATCAGGCAAGAAAGCAGCTCTCCAGGCCTTGTCCCCACAGCTCACCAGTGCTCCTCTGCCACTGTTCACTCACAAAACTCCCTCTACCATCACCATTTCTCAGACCTTTGAAATACACTCTTAGCCATGCTGTTCATCTGGCCTGACAGATGTATTAATGCAATTCAATTTCAACTTGAGCTGCTTCAGGGTCTCCGCCACTGCAAGAGATGCTTCCCTAGGAAATCACTCTGGCAAAACTCAGGCATAGGAAGATGAGCTGCTGCATTTGCAGCTCCCGTGCTTGTTCCTATCCTGCTGCCCAAAAGGATTCACATATCCTGTATCTTGCATCAAATATCTGCCCAGGTCTCAAACTGAAGTCAAATCCAGCTTAAACGATGAGGTATTTGCCAAGTCTTACGAAGACAGGAAAATAAGCTGAGTTTTCCTGCAATTAGGGCCAGCCGTTTTCGTTCCAGCAATGAGAAGCACCTGGGTTTGGTTTAGATGCACAAACAATTTCAATGATCAAGTTTGAAAACAACGCACGGCAATTTCACAAAAAGACAACATTTGCGCTAAAAGGAAGTTGTCGAAAAAGCAAACACAGCCCCAGAGGAAGCAGGTTTGCTCTTCTGCAGCATAAACAGGGCCAGGGAGAGGCTCCTGCTGCAGCATTGCCAGGGCCGGCAACATCCAGCACAGCAGCACCCGGTGCTCTGGGGGGAAAATTCCCTCAAATTCAGCACAGGGTTCCCCGGTAGCCATGGGCAAGGCAAAGGCAACAGCCACATCGCTTCACATCAGTGCGATCGAGGCAAACACAAGATACAAACCCATCATTAACTATCAATCAGTGCAAAACAGCAGTGAGCATTTTCTCCACTACAAAAACACAGAGATTTCTGCCCAAAACTCCAAAAGTGGGGCAGCCACGGAACAATCTGGTTCCCAGAGCTGGCACTACTGTGGAAAACCAGGTTTTGACCGGGAGCCAAGCCTGGTTTGTACAGACTATGCACTGCTCCCACCACACCGGTGTCTTTAGGGCCTTTAGATCCTCTCCGAATCCAGGATTATTTCCATGGCAACTATCTGGAGAACTTATTAAGTAAAAAAACCCCAAGAACAGTCTGAACACACAGAACCTACATTTGTAACGTACCAGCTGACTAAATTAGCAGCGCTAACATTTTTAGTAATCAAAATAGATCATGTTCTAGCAGCTCAATCTTCCCTTTGTACCAGCCAAAAAGAAAAATCTGATAATAACATCAGTGCAAGGGGAGGAGAGGAATTATAGGTTTTCTAAGACCACAGGCCCGTATCAAGCCAAGTCTTATTCCATTCAAGTGGTTTGAGAGATACTATTTTAATATCTGACAGTTCAAGTACAGTTAAATAAGGCTGAGTTTCCAAGAGATGATAAACTTCGTTACAACATACCTACTACAGAATCAAAAAGATGACTATCGCGACACAAAGCAATTACCTAGTGCAAAAATACACTGCATCACCTCATATTTGCCTGGTCTAGTGGGAAGTGTCCTCGCCCATGGCAAGGAGGGCTGGAACTGGATGATCTTTAAGGCCCCCATTCTATGGTTCTATGAAATTTATACCAAAAAAGGAAGATAATTTGCAACTCTGCCCTTCCAAGCCGTGTGTCGTATTGGATATTGCCAGCCCAAAGGAGGGCTCGCACCAACACCGTCCTGCCTGGGCTGGCTCATTCGACAGACACGCAGCAGCCTGCTCACCCTGATCCCAACCAGGCTCGTAGTGCCAAGCGACCCAGCCATGCCAATATGGAAAGCCACTGGAGCTGCCTGCGTTCTTGTGCTCATTTACAAGCTAACCATCTTCCTCACTTCACTCAAGCACTGGTTTAAACAGGAGAGGAAAAATCATCAGTGCTTTATCATAGTTAGCCTGAAACATTCATGAGTTTGGAATATTTGCTCTGAGAAAAGGCAATTCACTTATTAAAGCTAATTTCAAATAAATTAAAAATCAGCAAAACCTGTTATTGCAACTCTGAGAAGGATTCATCTCTCTCTATTTGATTATTCCATAATTGAATTCCTCTTTGCTTCCAGGATCAGGCCAGAGCAATACAGGAGGTGCAACAGCGCTCAGAACAGTCACAAAGGAAGAAAAGGTGTTTCTGTCTCCAGCAAGGAGCCAGATCCCAGCTACACCCACCAACTGGAAGAAGGCAAGGGAGAATAGGGACACGCCAAACACAAAGATGCACCCAGCATCAGCAAGGACACAGCACCCAGTTGCAGGGTTTGAGCAGCCCATCTGGGAATGGGGGCGTGTGCCAGCCCAGCAGCATCCTCCGCTCCCAAACGTGCAGGAATTTTGTGGCTACCTCGGTACTGACGCAAGGCTCGGCACTGCAGCAGTGACTACGGTTCCACCTAAACACAGGGATGAGTAAATTACCAAAGTTTTGGCAGCACTTGAAGATAAATGCTGCCTGAGAATTTCATAACAGCAATTCAGAGCAAGAAGTAAGTCTCAACAGGAATGGTTTTGAAAGTGCTCTAAAAAAAGTGGTTAAATGAACTGTTGGCTCAGTCAGTACGCCCAGCCAGGGAGATTATATGCATTATCGATTTACCTTAGAACAACTTGGGAACTCATTTCCAATGGTTTCTAATGGAACCTGGATTTTCCCAGTCCTAATCTGCCTCATGAGGTCGAGCCTCCTGCAAGGAAATACACCACCACAGCATTAAAATGGCAGCTGTCAGAGGTACGACAGCTCCGTTCATTTAATGGAGATAGTGCAGTAGTGATAAGGAGTTTAAAGGCTACTCCAAAGGCTCCTCTGCAATTAAAGAGTGGTGAGGACTGCCTGGTGAGTGCCCATAGATAATAGTGCAGACCTCCATGTCTGGGGATTTACAGAAAACAAAGGGAGGTTATGAAGGGGGCTACGAAGATGATCCGAGAACTGGAGCACCACTGCTCTGAGGTCAGGCTGAGAGTGTTGAGATTGTTCAGCTGGAGAAGAAGTTTCCAAGGAGACCTTAGAGCAGCCTCCCAGTAACTGCAGGGGCTACAGGAAAGCTGAGGAGGGACCTTTTACAAAGGCTTGTAGTGACAGGATAAGGAGGAAAGGCTTTAAATTGGAAGGGGAAAGATTTACATGAGACATTAGGAAGAAATTCTTCACAGCGAGGGTGGTGAGACACTGGTACAGGTTGCCCAGGGAAGCTGTGAATGCCCCATCCCTGGAAGTGTTCAAGGCCAGGTTGGATAAGGGGGCTGGAACTGGATTATCTTTAAGGTCCCTTCCAACCCAAACCATTCTATGATTCTACGATTCTATGATTATGAACAGTTTAATTCTGTACTATCAGCTTGCACACACTACCTATAGTCCTTTCCAAAGCAATGCTGATTAGCGGTTTGAGTAGAGCAGTGGCAGGTTTGAACCTCATCTCCACTGCCTGCTCAGCCACAAACACACAAAACATTTGGGCGAGTCAGTTTTCCAACAGCCACAGCTGTAAGATGCACAGAGGAATGCTTTGCTTTCTATTCCTGGCAAAGCACGGGACAGAGACAGCACAGCATATGCACAGCCAGTAAACAACCCTTCCGCACGATAATCAAAGCCATTTTAAAACAGTCAATTCCCATCTGAAGAAATTCAGGTCTTCACAAGGGTGCAGAGGCCCCTGTTCACAGAGGCGATGAGCTCCAAGTGCCTCAGAAAAGGAAGCTGGTTTGTGGCAACCTCAGCACAGACACAGGCGATCACGTAAACAATCGGGCACCGCAGCCTTCCTCCCCCCATCTCACACCAGGCAGCGGGACTTGTGATGTGCTGGATCAGACTGTGTCTCGAGCACCAAGTCTGCCTACCTCCAGAGTGGGACAGTCTCCATCTCTGCACCACAACTCCAAAAAAACCACGTGTGGGGTGTTACAGGATGGACCACCAAGAGCTGGGAATAGGATTGGAGCAGGACAGCTCTCCACCTCTGCTTCAGCAGCAAGGGCTTCCTCACTTAGGGAAACGTTTTTCTCTCAAGACACAATGGAGCAGGCTCAGTCTTCCAGAATGTGGCAGAAAGGAGTATTATTCCTTTATGTACCCAAAGCTAAAAGGGAAAGATTTTTCTCAACTCTTACAGAGAAAGATTCCTTTAACACAAAACCAAGCAGGGTATATCGTAGCCCCAGAGGAGGCTTCCAGAAAGGTGTGAGCATAGAAAACAGAAGCTCCTGGCAGGAAGGAAACTGTAACATTAGCTACAGCCTTTGAATGCACACGCAGATCTGCATCACCGAACACCAACAGTGAGCAAAATAGTCAGTGCCAAAGAACAAAAAACAACCTTTGATCCTCAGCTATTTTCAAAATTCATCTGCAAATGCATCCTGCCTTAAGACAAATGAAAACCAAGGTGATAGATATACAGCAATTAATTACAATCAGTATTTTTTATTATGCATAGTGTCTTGCTAAAAACCAAGCGCTGCCCTTAGCCCCAAGACATCCTGTGGAAGCAGCCAGCTGCTTGAAAAAAATCACTGAGCATTATATTCTGCCCCTTCTCCAGTGTAATGTCTTACCCCGCAGCAGCTTCAGAAGCTCCCAGATCTCTTCTTCCCCCTCCCTTCCCATCCTCCTCCGGCTCCTTTCCCTCCAGCCAGCGTTCCCACCTCCCTCCCCTCCCAGCAGCGGTGCCAGATGTCAGCCTGACCCCGCAGCCGCGTTTCGGGTCAGTTATCAGGGTTATGGTGCAAGAGGAGTGGGGAGCTCAGTGGCGGCTCCCTCCTCACCAGGCAGAGACAGGATGGTTCCACCACGCTAGCAATGGGGCCTGGGCACAGCTGGCAAATTCAGTTCCAGGGTTTTTTTCCTGTTAATGAACTGCCAGCAGCAGAGCCAGCAGGAAGTCTGAAGACCATTCACGCACAGCACAATGAAAGCCCTAGGCACTGAGAGCTGGGTAAGGTGACCCTCGACTATGTTAAGCATCAGTCATTCGTAGAAGTGTCACTTACTGCACGAGGGGAACGGACGACCTAAATGTCTCCTGCAAGAATAATTGCCTACTGAAGGCAAGGGCTAGAGTTTCTGGAGAAGTGATGCTGCTGTTTGCCAGACAGGCAGTGCCATGGCACTCCAAGGAGGCCCATTGGGAAGACACGGGGCTGCTGCACACAGGTAGCAGAGAAAGCACCATCGGGGAACTTGACGTGTATTTAAAATGAACCCAGACCAGTATTCGTGACCAAACCACGCTCCTCGAAGGATGTGTCCCTGGTGAAGGAACGGTTCCAAGGCAACGGTATGTAGTTTGCTGGAAGGAAAGGTGAAAGCTTCAAGCCTGACATAAGCCAGGGCTCAGATTCCTCTATCGCACCGAGGCCGCACCACAGATAAGGCTACATCAACTTTTCCACTCAAGCACTCTCCCCTGTAAGGTTTACTGTCAGAGCAAAAATGTTTTGGCAAGGTAGAAACTTCACATAGAGGCTCCCAAAGCAGGGAGCTGCCCATGTATATAAAACATTTCAATGTCATCTGCCCAGACTCCTTGGGAAAATCTCCTCTTCCTCCCCATGAAATGCTTCACATTCCTTCGCAGCAGATAAGCCATACCCGTACCCCTCATCAGACTACTCACCTACAGCCAGGAGCCACATGCAGTGCCCCGTAACGTCAAACAACCCAAGGTATCGAAACACAGAGACGTTAAACGTTAACCTAGGAGCTACGAGGAGGGTACGCGAGTGCAGCACTGCGATCCTGCCCCAGCACTGCCCAGTTCCAGCACAGCTCCTGCCCAATGCCACCAGCCCTGTCCTCACATTTCCTCAACAGGCAGGAGATGCTGGTACCTGTCATGCTATAGTTTTGGAGACAAGGGAGGTTTGGAACAATAAGGGTGTTTCTCACCTAAAGAGTCCACCTACTTACCAGAAGGGGGGCAAGGAAAGTAAGGTGGAAGCCAGCACCCAAGTGCCCATCAGCATGCCTCAAACAGGGTGTCTGGAGGCAGGACAGACATTTTCTTGGGTCAGCACCATGGCAGAGTGAGAGGCAGCAAACCCTTCAAGTGGGCTGCCAGCTCACACCCATTTGATGCCTTATTTTTGTGTGTGTTCAGGTATGAAAATGCTCCATTTCTAAGGAAAGCATTGGAGGAGCCTGGCTTCCCCACAGCCCACAGGCCAGGGGCTCCAGGCACTGGTCCTCGTGCCTGCCCTTCTCTGTGGGAGGGTGCAGCACCCAGCACCGGGGAAGTTTCGGGGCCTGTTGACGTGCGTGGGGGATGGGGAGGTATTTTGGTACCAGCAAGTGCCACGGCCCTCCCCCTGCACGCTTCACTGCAGTTATCCCTGAAGACAGAAAAATTTGTGCTTGTTTTGCTGCTGCCGCTGAGCAGCTACGAAATGTCTCCTGCCACAGAGAGCAGCATCTGAAATCAGCTTCTCTCCAATCTCCATCACAATTTCAAACCTTTAATTTACTGAGGCTCGAGTGAACAGAACATTTGTGTTTGTTTACTGGCCACAGAGGAGCTCGAAGCACTTGCGCTTTATCACATTGACCCAGCAGACACATTCTGGGGAGTTTCTTGGACCAGTCATGACTTGTCACAAATTACCGGTCACAAACTTTTCCTCCCTGTCCCCACGAGAGCCCAGGTACCAGTCCCTGACAGCCAGGCAAGCCACCCACGCACACAGTGCTTCCAGCAGCCTTTCAGGAGCTCTTAAAAGGAGCTTGGGTTTCTCTGTTTCCAAGTTGAAATGAAAAAAAAAAAAAAAACACTAGAAAGGAGGAAACCACCCTGGTTTTATTCTTCTTTCTCTGTTCAATCTTGGACAGCAGATGAAGACGCGGCAGTTTTCGTCTGGAGAAGCACCTCCCGCAGGCCATGTGGTATCTGGGAAGCTTTCCCCCATTGCCTTTGGTGAATTTAAGATTCGCTGCTCTACGTCAAGGAAGCAACTTTGTCCTTTCTGGAGGGAACAGACAGATTGCAGGAGAAAACTATATTCCAATTGCTGCCAAATTCCACAGATTTAGTTATTAGTAGGCAATTAGGAAACATTATTAACACTTCCTACTACGTTAAGCTCCATTTGCACAGCATCTCTGCACCAGCCTGGATATTTCTGACAGAGCTGCACTCTGACTCCAACACGCACGTGGCATCACGTACCAAAAACTGTGTCTTCCTGCTGCCTCCTGGGCCCCTTCTCCGCAGATGTAGTTAATGCAGTTGTCTTACAAAATAAAATTGCAAGTAAAAATACAGAGATTAAAAAAGGGGGAGGGAGGGTGGTGGTAAATAAAAGCACGGCTGCACAAAGGGAAAAGAATTTTGCTCTTGTTTTTTAACTCACAATCAACATCTGAGCTATTCAGGAAACTGGTGCACTGCCCTCCAACCAACTTCAATTAGGGAATTCAAAAGCAGTCAGACAAAAGAATGCCTGGGAGTTACTGCACCGCACAGAGATATTTTTAGCAAGCGCTGGGAGGCTGTTTGTGGGACACTGCTCTGCTTCTATCGCGTTTCAGCTTTTGTATTTACATTTGCAGGACAGCGAGATTTACTAGGTCAGAGGGAAAAAGAGAGGAGAAGCAGCGTAAATGATGCAAATCATTCTGCTTTCTGATACTCTCGGAAGGTATTTCAGCAAAAGCTGATGGAGATCACAGTGAAACAGAACAAGACCTGCCTCCATCTGCTTCAAAAAGCATCTTTCAGAAGAAATCTGAAGTCTCTCCTTTCAAAAGGGGTGATGTAAACTAGCAAACGCAGCCCCTGGAAAGCTCCACACGCCCCACGCGCCCCAGCAGAGCAGCCGTGCAGAACACGAGGCTGCCTTCGCCCACAGCAAAGGTGCAGCCCAATCCATCCGGTGACCTCTCCCCACCCCGTGGTCACCAGATGGATTCACAACCAGCACGGCGGCAACACCGGTGCCGGGGCAGGCTCTCAGTGCTGTCGCACAAAGATACCCATCCCAAACCCACAGCCATGAAAGCCGCTAAAATCTTCAGTCCAGAGCGCAGAAGTGCACAACCAAGCCCCAACTGAGCTGCTTCTGTTTCTCAGAAGCCATTTCCTAAAAATGACAAGCTGCAGCTGCCCTGCCCTCGGCGGGAAGGTGCCTGCAGAGAGCTGGGAGGTGATGCCCAAAGCCCTGACCCCGCCAGCGGCACAGGGCCGGTTCTGGGGAGGCAGCGGGCACCCCACTGCCTGCGCTATCGGCATTGCTCTTCCAGCGCAGCCCCCTCTTCCGCTCCCTCCCACCACTGCGGCAGCGCAGATGGCAGCAGTGTGACCTCGCTGTTCCTGCCTCCTTGTTTTGATCCTGCAGTCTTGATTGTTCAGGCTAATCCCACACTCCCAGCCTTGGCTGCCAGCCAGGACTGTTATTAATGGCACAAAAGCTTCTCATTCCAGCTACTTCTATATCCGCTAATGCTGTTGTTCCCTTCTCTCGCTCCCCCTCTTGCCACATTACAAACTGGAGCTGGAATATATTTTACAGAGGAAAAAACACCTTCTCTGATCATCCTTGCACGCTGTAGGCTCCACCAGAACCATACAAAAGAGACTCATCAGCTCCAGCAGTAACTCTCAGTGCCAAAGCAGGGAGACCACCCTGCTCATCCAGCGACCGGCTCCAAAGCGATGAAAAGCAGACAGATGTGGGGAGCTTCCACCAATCCCTTATGGAAACCCACGATCCCAAGGCAGATGTACGCACAGCTGCCCACTGGATCTGAGGGAAAGGCTCTGCTGCCCAGGGCAGGAGAAACATCACTGCTGACTGGAGAGCTGAGAACCCAAGGATGGGCAGCGCCACAAGGGCAGGGGCACAGCACTCCCAGCATAGCTCCCATTCATGCTTCAGGTGGCACCTGAAGCTGCCTCGCTTGGGAAACTGCCTGCTCTCCTGCCCCTGCTAGATTCAAGAAACTGCAAAGCTCTCATTAAAAGTACGCACTGAAAGAAGGCTTCAAACTGTTTGCAATTTAGCTCTGACGTGCCAGTTTTATGGCAGGTCTTCTCTCCCTCTGCAAGGAAGCCAGAGGCCCCTGTACAGGGCTGAAGAGCTGTATTCAGGCGAGTCCCCTCTGCCTGGAGAAGGCTTTGCATAGTCAGCCACCACACCAACTGCTCAGCTGCACCGCATCCTCCCTCTGCTTTAAACACCTCCCCAGTGAGGCTTTTGAGGGGCTGAGACCCACGGCAGGGTTGTTTGGTTGTCTCACCCACCAGGGCCCTGCTAGCACAGTCCTGGGAAGCAAGGTCCCACATCAGCTCAACCTGTTCAGACCAAGGCCTGTTTTGACAGAGGAAGAGACAAAGACCTGTTCATCAGGGCCCTTCTGACCCACCAGTCAGCTGTGCCCACCACACACCAACCCAGAAAGTTCAGTCATGAGTTGGCCGAACAGAACAGGTACTCAGCATTGCGCTTGCTGCACCCACGGCCACCAAGCTGAAGGTTCATGAGGTTTAGAGATGCTTTAAACTGCAAACGCAGCAAGAGTTATCATGTCCTGGGGACCCTTCCATGGGAGCAAACCCACCCTCTTGTGCTGCGGAGCAGCCAGTGTTGCACACGGTGGGATGTCCTGCACCGGGAGCATCGCACCAGGGCAGTGTCTGGAGCAACTAGGCCTGTTTTCAGCCCAGCTGTCATCCTGGTGAGATGATTCACCACTCTGCCCTCACTACTTGTCGAAACGCAGGAAAGGAGAAAAGAAGCTACAGGAACATTTCTTCTGATTAAGCAGGTCAGTACATTTTTAATAAAGGGCTCTTTAAAGATAATCTCATTTCAGTATTTACACATGTTAAAGAGGTTATAGAGATCAAGACATAATGAAGTCAAGGAGGAGAGGGACAATAAAAGTGTGGCTGGGATATGACAGTGAACGATACCTCCAGCCTGCTGAACCACAGGAGGGCTAAAGCAGCTGGGCACAGACCCCATGCACCCCAGCAGATGAGGAGAGTCAGCTACCAGGAATAACTGGCTGCTGCTCACTCATGAAAAATCAGTAGCAGATTTCTGAATGCAACTCATATCTCCAGCTTCTCTTCTTGCTAAAACACAGCGCCTCACTCTGCCCCAACGGCGAGCCCCTGGCACCTCCCACTGCTCCCCGGGCACATGGCTGGCATGCTTGGCCTGACAGCCTTGTGCAAGCACTCGTGCTCTCCCCGTGAGCCCACGCTGCCTCCCACCCCACTGACACAAACACCTCCCAGCGCCGCAGCAGCCCGTGCTATAGGCAGAGCCCTTGTTTACCAGCACGCAGGCCTAATTTAAATTTCTCAAGTCATCGCCAGCCTTTCGCTATAGCAACCCCAGCAAATCTTCCCACTGTAATATAGGCAGAGCAGCTTTGCATCAGAGCTTTACGTCGGCTGAAGCTACATCTGATATACGCAAAAAACTCAAATATCTGCCAGCAGCTCCCAGTGTCAGCAGTGGGGTTTCACAAAAACCCTGCTCTGACAGCAGAGCTCCAGCATGGCTCTTCATGTGCCACGGATTAACCCTGAGGAATTAAGAATTCTCCTGAAATGCTCAATTCCCACTCCTTGGGTATTTGAGGAAGCCTGCTCTTATTCCCCTCTGCTCTACGTGCACTGGGATTCTGTACTGTGCACAACATGCATTTGGCTCAGCAACAACTTAATGTGATGGTTTGGGGTGGGGGGATGTACACCAGCTCTGCGTACAGCGAACAAGGTCACCAGGAAGGGAAAGTTTATGTCAAGTTTGGCATTATTTCTCTACTGGTTCCCGTTCAAAGCTACTGTGCAAGAGACTAAAAATAATCTTTATTTAAAACTACCTGATAGTCTCAAGACCGAGCAGAACAGAGGAAAAATATCATCTGAGAGAACTGTTACTTCTAGAGCTCAAACAGCATTTCAAGTCCCCAGCAAATCACTTCCAAAAGAGGTTGCACAGAGCCAGGCCAGGAAACCAGCACCAGTGAGATTACCAGATCATAGAGGGAAGAGGGGATAGGGGGTGGGGGTGTAAAGCAAGGCAGTATTTAAAGGACAGCCTAATACCCTAACTTTCAGGGGATGCCAGATCTGCTACAGCCACAAGCTAAGCTGTTCTCACGCTAGCAATCTTCCTAATAAATCTGGTGCTTTATTTTTCAGTTTAATTTCCTTAGCTTCAGCTCTCACCAGGCAGAGATGACTTCTCTATTTTTAAAAAGCATCCTGGAACAAAGCAAGCAGGATGAGTGTCAGGCAAGGTCGGTCTGAAACCCGCAGGCAGCAGATGTTCCACAGGCAAATACCCTCCCCAGCACCCTGCCCAGGCTCTGGCAGTCAATAACGGACGGGCTTCCAACCCATCAGATGCTCTCAACTTTCTCCTTGCTAAGCTAAATAGCTTGTGTTTCCAACCCCTAACGCATGAAATGAGTCTGCTGAGTCCCATTCAGCCAAACAGCTTCTTTTCTTTTTTAGGTGAATACTATGTTAATCTCATTAGCTATGCTATTGCAAAGCCAGTCTGCGAGCTGGTCCCATCTACTACCCAAATAACCTTCAGTAGCTCCCGTAACAGCGAGCACTCCAATCCCAGGGGTAAAGGGGAACAAGAAATATTACTGGGCTTAGGAAACACCCAATCTGATGGTGCCCGGCCAACAAAACCAGCAGTGTCCCTTCTATAGCAGCCCAACGCTCCCAAGCATGGTTTCCAGGTGAGCTGTGCCTGTCACTGGCCTTACCCAGCCCTTGGCACTGGTTGCTCGCCCTCTCTGGCTCCAGCACACTTACACCTCAAGAATTTCCTTGTGCCACACCTTCACCTCCTTGCCAACACCCAGCACAGCCCCAGCCACCTCCAGCCCCACGCGAGTCTCCCCTGCATGCAAATAACAGCAAACAACACCGACGGCCATTTCTAGAGCTTTCCTTTCTGAAACATCACAGGGCTTAAATAACAAAGTCCTGAGGGCCTCAGTGTGTGCTTGGACATCATTTGGAAACCACTGCCTCAATGCCTACTTATAACACCACTGGTATTTAGGGCATCTTTCAGTCAAATCACAAACCAGAAATCCAAACAGCGCAGTCTTCAGTTCATCCCCATCTTATGTTCAGACTCTTTAGTTCATACCCGTCTTAAGTTCAGCCAGGACTGAGAACAACAGAAACGCTCACTTTCTGTGACCATAAACAAGTTCACGTGGGAAAACATTTCATTTGAAATGCAAAAAGTCACCTGATGGCAACACACCTACACAAAATGCACAGGCTTGCACCTGGGGAAAGAATTTCATCACCAGTTTCTGCTTCGCCATGGCAGCCAAGGCACCAGTTGCGCCCAAAGCATTGGGTCACCTCTTCTCCAACACTTCAGACCTGGCACATGAGGGTCCGAAGATGAAGAGAAGCTGTTGCAGCTGCCCTGGAACATGATGGTACCAGTACTGCACCAGGGATGTGGAAGGGGGACAAATCCCTCTCTGAAGGCAGTCTGCAACCACAAAGTCTCTTCAGAAGAGAGGCAGCAGTACTGTAGAGGTCCACAATGGCCAGGAGGGATGCTCCAATGGGGCCGTGCCTCCAGTGACAGTTTGCTGGTAGGTGCCAGGAGCCTCACAGCGAAGGTTGCCCCGGACCACGGGCAGCTGGGGTCCCCCAGGAGGAGGCACCTTCACGATGCTCCCAGTGGGTCCATGGGCAGGGCACAGATGCGCAAGCAGAGATCAGGGCAGGTACCGCACGTGCCTGCAAGACATCGCAGCAAGAAGGGAAACAGGGCCACTCAACTGCCATTCTAGCTCTGGTTTTCAAAAAGTCATACTTGTCCAGGTCACTGACATTAATTCTGGTGAGCCTGGTTGGTAGTTTAGAGCTGACAAAACAGAGCAGGTGAGATTCCTTCTTCCCAATATGTTAAGATCAAAAGGCACAAACACGGCAGAGGGAAAATCTGCACTCTGCCCTTCACACGGCAGCAGCACCGGCCAGATGGGTCTTTAAATGAGATTAGGAGGAAGAGGTGCTACCACATCCAGCCCTTTCCTCCAGGGCTGGAAACTCACCCTTCCTCCAGCCAAGTCTCCACAACAGGGAACCAGCCCTTTGCATTTACCCTCTTTGTTCTTTCAAGCCACTTCCTCCCCCATGTTTACCTTACAGACCTGCCATCTCCCTCTGGCTCATAATTCCTCCTTCTTGGGAAAGTCATTGAGATGCACGTTATAGAAGATACACAAAAATAAATTGTTTTTAATCCTCCTGATTCTGCTGCTCCCAAACAAGGATCTTAAAGAGCTTTACAAACAATGGATTAAACCCTAAGACTCCCTGTGAGGTAAGAAAAGTGCCTCTCTTGGAAGGGGAGGAAGGTGAGCGAGGCTGAAAGCTGTACAGCAAGACTTTGTCATCCCTGCAGAAGTGACCTGCTTCTACACGCACAATCACATAGGAGTCTCTCACAGATCCATCACCAGGCTACCGACACCTTTGCCATTTTGTTCAAGACTCTGAAGTGGCTTCAAAAACACCAATACATCTTTCAAATGCCAAATGCTTTCCTTCCCATCTCTAAGTACCAGGAGCGCTACTCAAAATGCTTGGCCCAAGACAAACAATCCCAAGCATGGCAGCACCACTAGCTCCTGAAGCTGCGGGCACAAGGTTTCTCTTGGAGCACTATTAAAATTTCATGATAACCACCCTTCATTAGCAGGCGCGCAGGAAGCCTTCTCAGCATGTATTTCGAGCAGCTCACCGGATACAATCCTACAGAGAAAGGCACCTTCTCGGTTTGTTCCTCAATGTTAGGATGACTTTGGGTCACATGCCCTGTAGCCTCAAACTGTAACCGATATTGACACGACATCAAGTATTCTCAGTGCATTCTGGTCTGTAAAGCCCTTATATTCCCTCCCAAATATATTTTGCATACATCTTGTAAACAAGCTTTACATCCTTTTGATCAGCGCTGTGTGCAAAGCCCAGGGAGGGGGAGAAGACTTCCTGTTCCACTATTGCATGGCTCTCAGCAACGTGCTGCACTCAGCTCCTGCTGCCCCGTGAGCAATGATGAAATTTTCTATTTTGGTGGCCTTTTCTTCATATATTTGTACTGAGCGGGCTGTGCTCTAGTCCAGCATCGCTGCTGATCTGCATGCATTTTTTAACTCACGCCAAAGTGGTAAATCAATTCTTTGCAGCATCTCATTTTCATGCCAAGGTGGCCAACTAAGAATCCTGTTCTCTAGCCAAACGTTTTCTCACTACCTGGCTTCTCAGTTTCCTCACCAGTTGTCTGAAAGCAGACGTTTTTGCAGAAGAACTTGTTTACAGCAGAAATAGACTCCCGTATGCAGTAAAGCACACCACTGTGTTTTCTTGCTATTGCTTATCTGCTAAAGATAAATCTGGTTTCTGCTTGCCCACGGGCAATCAGCCAAACGCTCACCAGCTGATACCTCCCTGTTACCTCGTGGCGACTTCACGTGCCCGCACCCTCGCTTCTCCTACGACCCACCGCCTCCGTGAGGTGCAGCCACACCACGCTGCCAGCGCGAGGGCTGATTCAAACACGCATCGTCCTGGTCACAGAGACATGACACCAGTTGAAGCTGCAGAGGGTTGCTATCTTCCTCCCTCTGGAAAGAGCAAACATCCACAGACTTCGGCAGCTGCTGGAAGCCTGAGTACTCTGTAAACGGTTAAAGGCAATCGCTTGTGCTCTCTTGTGACTCCAGCTCACCACTTCCACGTCCTCCCTTTGCCAGCTCATATGAGGAGCTTATAAAACCAGCACGGTGTAGGCAGCCTCGCTGCCGCACAGGAACGTTATGTAGTCGGTTACGAACATGGTGTTTTGCATATTGTGTTTCAAACACTACGTGCTTCTACACGTTCAATGTCAATAAGGGGAAAAAACTGTCAGACCAAAATGAACTCTTCCTAATGTGAGCTCCTGCCTGTACAGTGGGCTACCAGGTGCCTTGGGAAGACCCTGCAGGGTTATTCCTACACTTGTTTCAATCCTCTCAAGAATTCTTTTTCTAACTATTTTCCTCTAGCTGGGATCAGTGAGCTTTTCAGCTCTGCCCATCAAAGCGTGGGCTTCCACACAATCAACTGGGACAGGTATCACCTAGACAGAAACACCTTACGAGGACCCAGTACATTGAGGATACTGAACAGGGAGGAAAAATAAATGCAGAACAGATCTTCTGGGTTAAACCATTTCCAAATTCAAGGGAAAGCCATTTTTTCAACAAACAGAACACACTACATGAAGCTGTGGGTGCGCTACTCTTACAGATGATCTATAAAAACCAAAATTTTCTGAAATTATTACAGAAACATTCCACCATCTCCCAAAATAACATCTTTGTGTATCTTTGCCTGGCTAAATTATGAAAAGAACCTGCACAGTGGAGCACAGTTTCCATTTCCTCGCACACTCCTACCAGGGCTGTGCTTACAAGCAAACTCACCGACCTGTTCTCAAAGAAATCAGTGTTTGCTGCGCCTTATAAATTCGCAACGTTTTGGCTCATTTCCATTTCACCCACTTTGGAATACGACACTCTCCACCCCCACACAACTGTTCCTTTCTGAAGGATGATGGGCTACCCAAAAAAATAATGGGAATGCTTTAGCTCCTTGCTCCCTCCTTGGATGGCATCACTCCAGCAGCAGACAAAGCCACACTGGGAATTTTGGACCAACCTGTTGCAGGGTACCCAGTTTCTCCTGACCTGTGATAATGACATTTTGCCACCTCTCCCCTCATCCCAGATTTTCTATACAAACATTTGTGGCATGTTTTAATTCTTTACTATTTTCCTATCAAAAATTGGACCTCAAAGGCCTTACAAAAGGTTACTAGAAGGATCACCCAACAACCATGCCCTGTTTTTCTGTCACTGCTGATGTGATGCACAAAGAATGAGATTTTTCAATTTGTTTTGTCCATGAGCCAAAAATTCCTTTTACTGGACTGAATATGGTGCCTGTGCTGGTCTCTCACCGCCCCAGCTCGACTCTCGCTCACAACAGTCACTGCCTACAACGCGGAGTTGGCCTCCTTTTGCAGGAAAATAAGGCCAAACCAGCTTGAAAGCATGTTTGGAATCTGGAGATTAATTCCATGTAAACTAATGCATTCAAACCTCTTTGTAGGGCTTCAGAAAGGGCTGTCTGATCCCGGCGAGAAGTAGGGCAGCACATACCCACGCCGTACGATGGGGAGGGTGGTAAAGCTGCCTCCATTTTGAAACTCTTTACTAAAGCTCCCAACCATGAATATAAAGATGTGTCCTGCCCCGGCGAGCCGGCCGCGCCACCACTCAGCCACCTGATCCTACAAGAAGCCAGCAAGGCACCCGCTGCCCGCCACTGGGCAGCAGGGAGGCCGGGGCGAGGGGGAGCACGCTGAAAGGAAACAAAGAGGTGCTGGAGTCGGCAGGAGGACAGGGCAGCGGGTCAGGAGGCGGGAGGGCTCCCACGGGAGCCTCTGCACAGGAGCCAAAGCTTTTGTTTGGCAGAAAATGACAGGAGCAACAAAGCCTAGAGAGGTTGTGGGGCTGTGAAGCACAGCTTGGGGGTGAGCCCACTGCGGGCAGCCGGACGCCATCCTCCACCAGCACTGCCCACTCCTGCCCGTGCTGCAGCACTCCCCTCATCAATGGCTCCCCGCTCCTCTCCACCATTTCTCTCTCTCTCTCTCTGGGAGATAAATTATTCAGAATGAAACCATTTTAAACTCTGTTGGGATGCTGAGCAAAGCTAAGATGGGTGGTGCTGCAGAGGAAGCTGCCAGGGACAAGACCAGAAACCAGGGCTTCCTCAGACAGGAGGTTACAAGAGCAGCTATAGCCGATTGTACCTCGAACACAACACCTCAGAACACTCCTAAATAACCAAACACAAAGCTCCAGGCATGACACATCACACCTAGAGATGCAACACAAGCTTGAGGGCTAGGTCCAGGGCCCTGCCAATCCGAGTCCGTCAGCATGAAGCTCCCACAGAGCCACCCCATCAGCGACGTCTGAGCACCAAATGCCCTCATTCCTCTACTTCCTGCTGGCATGGTACAAAGCAGCAGAAATAAGGACAGCTGAGCAGAGCATGGTTTGCACAGTGACCTTCACATGGTGGCTGGTGAGCAACACATCGGCTTCGCAGCCATCACACGGCCAGCTGTGCCTTGGGGACGCTCCCACAGACCCACCTCTGCGGACAGGAGATGAAAGTGCAGAGAGTACATGGAGTGATCACTGTCAAATTCCTCCTGGGTGACTGTGCAGACCCAGGCTCCCACAGTTGGGCAGGAGAAGATAGCTCCCGTTAGAGAAACACAGGGCGGAGGCTATGAGGATGTCCCAAAGCCAACACTGTCCTGGGAAGTCTGGGCCACCCTGCAGAAAGGGGCCAGTAGCGCTGTGGGCTACAGGAGCCTTCCCACAGTGGGATGGGTCCCCCACCCACTGGGCTCAAGGCCCACCACTCAGCTTCCTTCCATAAGGACTACACAAAGCAGGACCTCTGCCACTGGCTGTCCAAAACACGTGGGCAGCGGCACTGCGCAGCACATAGACTCCATGGACACAACCACTGGTAAGATATTTGACACGAGATCCCACCGTATGGATGTATTCAAGTGAAAGAGGAGAATATCAACAAAAAGATAATTCAGAGAAGAGGTGGGGTTTGTGTGGTTTTGTTTTTAAATAAGGAGGCAAAATAATTAAATGGCCTGGAAACTATTCTACATTTAAAGTCACTACAGCACTAAAAACCCAGCTTTGACAGTTATGGGTGAAGCCCTTTAAAAGTTACCATGGTAGTTGATGCAGCTATTCGCCCACTCGTTCTTCAATAATGCTGGATTATTTTTTTAAATGTGATTCAACCACAAACAAGCAAATGTCGCTGAAGGAAAAAGTGCTTTCTCGCACCATAAAACCCCTTCCATCCTTCATCCCTGCCACAAGCGCACAGCTAAGGAGGAGGCAGCAGGTAACAGGGAACCAAGCCAAACACGCTGAACTTCGCTCTCTCCCTCTCCAGGGAGAGAGGAAATTCAAGCAGCAGATTCAGGATTTCAGCATCCATTTCACTTTCCCTCCCCCTCTCCATGAACTATCGCTCCCTGGGCCCCAGCCGGCGATCGGATGCTATGTCAGCTGAATCCTGCGCTCGCTTCCTCCCTCAAACACCAGCTCAGCAAGCCGTGCAACACGCTGGATGTCAGACGGGAAAGCCAAGTGGTTTTGGAACACATCTCTCCTCCTTTTAATTAAGCGTCCAGGTAGAGAGCAGCTCACACAGAAGCGTTTGCTCTGCAAAGCTGCATCCAGTGAGGCGGGGGGAGGCAAGTCAGAGCAAGAGGAGCCCCAAACAAAGGAAAGCAAACACGGGCTGTAAGGGAGGAGCAGGATACAACTGCATTGACCTGCCCAGCTATTATTTTCGCAATCAAGCCAAGGTCTAGAAACTCCTACGGCCACAGGGAAGGCTTTGCCTGTCTGAGAACACCTCGCAGCAACCTCCCCAGCAGCACAGCCCTCATCCTGAGTGCAGACAGAAAATGAAAACCTCTCAAACCCCAGCTCAGTGGCACTTACTGAGGATAACCCATGGAGGCTGAAAAGTCGCATCCCCATCTGCCAGATAAACCCCAGTCCTTCTATAAGGACCTTCCTACAACCCTGGCCCCAGGGGCACCCCAGGAACAAGGGTTGTTGTAGAGCTGTTCCCACAAACACGTGGCTCCGAGTGGGGTGAGGTAGATGGGGACGAAGGAATAAGCAGCTTCCACCATGAAACCAAGGAAGGCAAGACCAAGCCTGTGCACTGAACATACTGGGGGCATGTGGTGCCAGGGAGCAGCCAGCCATGGGGCCACCCCGCGGGCCAGCCTTCTCGCCTGGTGCTAGCCTGAGCAACACGAACTGCTGGCTCTACAAAAATAATATTCCTCATTCTTAATCCAGTATAAATTATTTGTTACAATAAATACTCACACTGAAAGCCTTGAGGCTTTACTAACAAAGCTGGGTTTGCACGCATGCTGCCAGGTTTTGAGAACTGGTTTAATCAGCTGGAGAAGCTGTTCGCGTGCTTAGGGAGCACGTTCAGGCTTCACAAGACACGATTTCAGTGAAAAGAGCCGCTGCTGGCGGCTGCTCTTCTTCCCCACAGTCCCCTCAACTCCAGCTCTCACAAACCCACAACAACTCAAACTGGGAAGTATTTTGCCGTGGTTTGAACTGGGAGAAAATAACCATCACTGTTGCCTTCGAAGGGGTCTATCCATTCAGGGATCCGTGTGCTTGGCGAGGGGCAGCTCCAAAGTGCATTTCCAGCCAGTGCCCCGGTGAGTGGCAAGCCAACAACTTTCAAGATAAATTAAGGCCACCGTTTCCTTGGAGTTACACCAGTGGAAGGCAGCTTCGTTACACCGAAATGAAAGCTAAAAACGTGTTATGTTCACTCCATTGTTCCTTCGCCTTTTCTAATAGCTGTTTTCTCTCCTCCATCACTCTCAGGCTTCGCACGCTCAGCTGTGACTCTTTGTACCTCCCTTTTGCTCCCTTCTGCTTCTGTTTGTCCTTTTGATCTCTGCTTCTCAGCTTGTGTTTTCTGCTGCCTCCCCATCCCCCACGCCTGATTTCCACTTTTATTAGGGTGCGAGGCAGAACAGCTCAAAGGATGAACAATGCATTTTCGCTGAAAAGGCTTTGAAGCTGAACTGGGTTGTTTACAGACAGATTCCCCCATCTCCTACTGAAATAAAATAGTATTCTACCTGCACCAAAGCGCTTGGTTTTTTTTCAGTTGGAAGCAATTATAAAAAGCTAATGGCACATTAAATGCATAAAAACAGGATCAGGAGCACAGGAGTATGATCACTTAGAAAACCAAACTAACAAGAAACCCAGACGACCGCACCTCCCAACAGCCCACAGTTCCTAGAAGAAATTACTCTCGAGTCCATTTGTAAAGCTTTGCCTGGTACAAGGACAGGTTAAAGCTTCAACCAGCTCCTAAACGCCCCTGTGAGCCAACACATAGGGCTGTGTTTTCTACAAAAGCATGCCCTCCCTCCACTACACAACAGAAACGTGGATCAAATAGCTGCTTCCCCATCTGAGCACAGGTGACTCCAAAGCTTTACTTCAATTAACGTGTGCCTTTTCAAGTTTACATATTGAAACTCTTCAACCAGAGTAATCTGGAGTAAATGACAAAGCCCAAGCCCACAGCTCCTGCCTACCCTGAATGCCAGGCACTACTCGCATCCAGTTGCAAAGGCAGACTCCTGTTACAAGACTCCTCAGTAGCAGCAACTCCCAACGATGATCCCTGGGCTGGGTAATACTATCTATAAACTAAGAGGCACGAAGGGAGATAAAAAGCAAACTACCATGAGCTGCAGAGATAAGATTGTAGTTCTTTGGTCTGCCCAGCTCAGCGCTTTGCTACCACCCAGACTTAGAGCCCACCGCGGCATCAGGAGCGTGGCTCAGCCAGACGAGGGGCTGAGAGCGTCCTGGGAGCACCCCAAGCCCCGGCTCTGCCTCATACTGGAGTGTTACTGTACTTGCTTGCCTGGGGCAAAACACGCACCCAGGCTGCAGACTGAAGCAGCACAACACCCCAAAAATGTCACTGATTCATGAGCTGTGTTAGTCAGCAGCAGCCGCCTCCGCCCGCTGGGATGCCCAACGCTACCTGCGCAGGATAACGCATTAAACCAGTCGAAATGAAAAGGCCTGCAAGGTCTGCAGCTCAAAAACGTCATAACCACCACAACCATCACAAAAAGGCTCCTCTCTGGGAGAATAGGGCCTGCAAGTACCCCAGGAACCCTGTGAGTACAAACAGATAGCCAAGAGAGCTGGGCAACTGCCCTCTCCAACTCCCCACTGCCAGAATAGACTCCAGCATGCTTAACAGTGAATTAAAATAAATTAAACTTCAGCTCACGCAAAGTGCACAATTCTTGTTTTCACCACAGACAGGTAAATTTTCAAGCTGACTGACCAAACAAAGAGAGCATAAAATAGTTGAGGCTAAATTATGCCACTCTGACTACAAGCTGTAATCTCCATTATTCAAAATTCAAGATTTGCAGGCTACAGAGTAGGTTTGGGAGCTGTTAATCAGTGACTGAAATGAAAGCTAATGCTTGACATGATGCACAGAGCTTCCTCAGAGGGCAGAGATTAACTCTCTGTAGATCACAGCTCTCAACCACACAAGTTTATTTTCTTACCATCACTATATCTTAAATAATTTAAGGCAATATAAACCAGTAACAGAGAGCAGTTTTAAGCAAAGAGCTTTTATTTTTATGGAATAAAATCTCCTTTTTAAAAAAAACCTCTGAAGACAGCCTGCTTTAAAAAACATGGGCACTGGGAAATGCCTAGAAGCTCCCTAGGTAGAAGCCAGACACACCTGGCTTAGGCTTCGCTGCTTAGGTCTCACTAGTTATGAGGCAGGGAGATATTCAAGCAAAATCATGTCAAAAAAATCTCAGAGCCTATCATGGAATAGCTCTTTAGACCACGCATTTGCCAAAGCTTCTCTGTTAAGAAACTGCAGTCTTATAAACCTGAAAAGCGCCCATCATAAGGCCCCCAGCTGACTGGCAGCTGGTTCTTACTCCTGCTCACATCCCCAGGAAGCTGGAGCTGGAGACCCAGGGATGATCTGACACCAGACTAACGACCAGCTTGGACTTTGTTCACACAACAGCAGCATTTGATCTAAATTCTCAAAGAGAAGGTGGAAAGTGGTCCCGTCCCTCCCCAATACCACACACTTCAGCGCGCAGGAGTGCACAGTACCAGTGTGCAGAGAGGCGTGGAAACCCTCCCAGAACAATTGCCACCCAACAGACACATGAGCTCCTGGTCCCACCAGCACCCAGAAACGCTGACTCCACCTCATGGGATCACAGCCGGGCTCCATTACAGAAGGGATGACATTCCAATCCTGCAGGTGACCCAAACAGTGCATTTCTTACTCTGACTTCCTCCTCCTTCTGCCCATCTGCACCTTAGAAGACTCCCGAGTCACACACTCACTAGGCAGACTGGTTTATTCTCTGCTGAGTAAATACTCCAAACACTTCTTTATGATAAAGCTATCATGATGCCAGGCTGATTTCAGAAACAAGAGGCCATCACTCCCAAATTAAAGCATGCAAACACACACTGTGCATAACAGCTAAAACCACGGAATTTCCAGTAGAGCAGTAATTAGATGAGGTAAGTTGCTAATTGGTTTGAATTCCCCCCCCCAAAAAAATTACACACTTCACACCAAGTCATTTGAAAACAAAACTGTTGATAACTTCGAAAACATCGTTCCAGTTGCTACAATCAAAATGCTTCCATGTGTCTTCCTCCCTTAAACAGGAGTGAGAACAATTCCCAGGTTTCAGCAGCCAGATTTGCTGCCAGGTTTCAGAGTCTGTGGGCAGCCCTGTTCACAGGCTGTGCCGGTCTAGAGGACACAGAGCTGCGCTTGAGTACTCAGGATGGCTTTGTTCCCCTCCTCTTTATGTACATACACACCTCCTCAGCCTTAATTCTCTGAACAAGGTAGGTTTGAATCAATCTCTTGCCTTCCACAAACAGCTTCAACACAGAAGCAACACCAATATCACTTCAGTTGCAAAAACTCACACATCTATGCTAGTTCATAGTTTCTATAACTAAAAGCTTCATCGCCTCAAACTCCACACAGTTAGACGCAAGAGCTAAAGTTGTTGAACAAAGACTCTACCTAAAACAGGAACGTGTTGCCTGATACTAGGTCAGTGGCTCTCCTGCTCTACCTCCACCAGGAGGATGGGCACCTCCAGAGCTCAGGAGAGCTGATGAAGAGGAGCTCGCCCAGGCTTACTGGATCCTGAAGCTCTATTCAAGATGTTTCTCACAAGAAGGACTGGGAATTACAGGCTGCAAATGAAAGAAACATCTGCTGGTAGCAGCCAGCCATCCAGGCTCACCAGTGGCACAGGAAGAGAAACCTTCAGCAGATTTTCAGCGGCGCATGGAGCAAGCACTGATTGCAAACTGACATCAAAGCACAAAACATCCACAGTGTTTTTTTGTGTAAATTATCTTTGCTGCCACGTGTGACACAGAGGCTGAATCCCTGATTAGATGGCAAAGGTGGGCAGCCTGGGCTCGGGGCAGGGGATCAGTGGCAACAGCCTCAGCAGGGAATGGACAGAGTTCAATCCACAGGACCATCCTGCACCACAAGCACTGCCCCTACGCCTGCCTTATTGAACAGGTTTGTAACAGCCTTTGGAGCCCCAGTAACTTCATTTTTTAGGAAAGGATGTAAAAGATTCAGTGTCCATTGTAAGTCACGCAGGAGAGCAGGTGCAAGCAAACAACTAAATTTTCAAGGCAGTTTTGCAAGGCTGCATCGCTGTCTGTGTCTACAAAGAAAGCATCCCTGCCTGCACTGGGCATCTCCCTGTTTTCAGTAGCTTACACGCTGAAAAAAACAAGACTGAAAAAAGAAATCACGACACTGGAGGCAGTTGACTCCATAAAAAAATGTTTTTAAACACCTACTCAGTCAAAACTGCGCCATAAGGGAGCAGGACACAGTTTGCACACACATTCGGGTGTTCACCTTTTCCCTCAATGCCCAAAAAGCTCCGATAAGAACCCCAGCTGCAGGGTCTGGCCTTTCACAGAGACGCCTTTGGCTTAACTAAAGATTGTTTCCCTTTTTATTATGATGGGGCTACTAAGCAGCAGCAGCAGATTCTCTCATTGAATCACGGTTTGCAGAAAGCCACCAGCACAAAGGCATTTCCCCCCCCCCGGCCCTGGTGAAGCCAGCAGGGCTGTCACGGCCGCCCAGCGTGGAGAAAGGAGAGGAGAGGACGGCGGTGCAGCAGTAACGCACCATGTGTCCTCCAGCAGACCCTGTCTGGAGGGCGGGAGGGAGCTGGAGCTGCGCGGGGAAGCCAGATGCGAGGCCTGGCACTGACGCCAGCAGCTGAGCTATTTTTACCAGCCAATGAGTTGCAGTGTCGAAGCAAGAGCTGCTTCTCCTCTCTGAGCCTAGCTCTGCTCAGCTGAGCTAGAGAGATCTGGGCAGCTTTCAGGGCCGAGGTGGGAGCCCCGTACCCAGTGCTGCAGGACAAGGAGGAAATTCAAGCACTGCCTGTAGAGCTCTGGGCTTTGCTGTGCACACAGACAAGCACCAACTCTTAAAGCGCTTGGGTTTTTTTTCGGAAGGAGGCCTCCCCATCTGAATTCACAGAAAAACATATTAAATCACTTATGACAGAGAAGCCTCAATAGGTGATCATTTGTCCCAGCCACAACAACATCCACCCACACACGAAGTCCTTCTCAAGGTCAGCTCCCCCTCCCTGCACATGGCACCAGCACACACTGCATCCTACTTGAAAAAAAAATGGCAAGACAATAAAAGTTTAACTCAAACATATTCAAATTATTCAGCGCATGTCACCAGTGTTCACTGGGCTTTCAAACACTTTGCAGTCTCTTGAAGCTGAATGCCAGGAATACCTGCTGGAATTATCAGAGCAAAGCTGGTCTTCCTAGTGCTCTCTCCATTTTCTCAAGCTTCCTTCCTGGCTTCTTTCCAGTATTCCCATCACTTGCAGAAGATCCTGTTTTCCTTCCTCATCTGGGTTGTCTCCTCCTCTTCCTTCTCATTGCCACCCACTCATTTTTTCATCTTTCCCAATATTGTATTTGCTCCATCCTCTCTGGCTGCAACCCTTGCCCCCCATGCCGCCCGGCAAACCACCCACATGCGCTGATTCCATGCTCAGTCCCACTCCGCTTGCTTTACAACGAGGGTAGGAGATGTGCTTGCACCGTGTGCTTGCTGTCCCAACACCCAGCTCAGAGGCTCTTTCCTATCCCACACTGACTTTTGTTGAACACAAGGACACGTGGTTTCTCCTTTGAGCACCTCAATGCCCAAGAAACTCCCCACACAAACTCAGCGCTGGTCCTTAGAGACCCCAGTGCCCAGGAAATGCCTGAGAAAAGCAACACAAGCAGCCAGATGAGCCTTTTTTTCGGTCCTCTTTCCCATCCTCTGACCCAGGTCAAGACAGTCACACACAACTGAGAGCTCCTGTCAGCCTCCTCCACACCAGTCCCACTGCAGAGCAGATCCATATCCCCCAGCCTGACACTGCCTCCTCTAAAGATTTAAACATCAGGCACTGCATTAAGCACAAAAACCCCAATTCTAAAAAGTAACTACATATCACTAATAAAATAGCAATGTAGTCAGCTCGAAACTTCCTTTGCCTAGACAAGGCCAGCTGCCTTCTATGGCAAGAGTGCGAGAGATGTAGTTTCCACAGCTCAGCAAGCTCCCAACGCAAGAAAAAGCAGCTCTCATGAAGCTCAGCTCTGCCAAGCCCTCAGCACAGGGCAGGCTCAGTGTTTTTTTTCATCCCCAGACTACGTACACCATCACTTGATGAAACACATTAAACTCAAGACACCAGGAGCAGCTCCACACCCTCCATGGCTCCTGTGCAACAAACCAAGCCAAGTGCCAACACGTGGATAGAAGTCAGGAGAGTTTTCTCTTTTTTGGCATTCAAGTTATGGCCTCTGACACAAAACTGAGCCTACCCTGCAGCCTCTATTATTACTACTGCTCACTCGGGCAAGCTGCAGAGTTATTTTCACCGTCTGCAAAGCGCTGATGCCCAGACATGGGATTATCAGTGCGCTGGAAACATCTCAGTGCTATCTCCTTGCCACCCATGCACTCTCTGTGTTCACTTGATACCATCAAGGCTGAAGAGTCCAATCAGCATCACAGCATCTCCAAGCTCTTCAGAGAGACGCCAGGCATTTGACAAGCAATTGGGTTGGCTTCCACACATCCACATCTTTGTAGCATCACCCACAGCAGTGTCCCAGCACTCGCTCCTTGGCTTTGAGAGCAGGACTCTGCTCCCCTCAGTATAGCCACTGGCAGTCACGAAACATCTGGTCAAAGCTTTGTTTGTGAGTTAACAGTGGTGATCCAGAGGAAATCCCACTGCAAGCCAAGCAACCTGCATTTTTCAGTTTTTCTACAAGAAATCCTGACTCGCTCACAGTTGGCCATCAGCACAAACCTCCACCTGGGTACCAGTGGAAAAGCAGCGCCACACCGGGGTGTTCCCGTAAGCCACCCACACCCACTTTCCTTCACCCTGGATTTACAAAGACTGTTGATTCATCTCAGTACCTGGGTGGAATCTGCTGACCGATATTTGGATTAAAGCCTCAAACACACACGAAGGACAGGCGAGAAGACTTCTAGGCAGGAAAGCTAGGCTGAGACAGTAAAACTCTGCTTGGGCAGTCAGGGCAGCAGGCGCGGGATGAGAACAAGGGCAGAAAGGAAGCGCAAGCAGGATGCAGGAAGGAGAAGCGGGTGTGCAATAGGAAGGTGCCTGGAGGCAGCGGGGCAAGGAGGGGGGCCAGGAGCACACCCAGCTTGAGCTGACGGAAAGTGGAAGCTTACAAAGCCTGGCAGAAAAAAAACCCAGTGCCTATGCAAATGAATGAAAATTCATCTTGCAGAGGAATAGTCTGCAGGGCTGGAGAGGACTCCGAGAGGACCCTTCCACTCTCCTCGGTGCAAGCAGAGCACTTGTTTGTGCCTACGGCAGCTCACAGCACCAGTGGTTACAAATCCTTCCTCAGGTTGACACTTGGCTTAACACCAATTTGCCTTAAAGAGAGTGGTCTGTTTCAAAGAGACATTGCTTACAAACCCAACCAATGGAAAGGTTTGACATGGCACCCTATGCAGGTCCTGAACTGCTGGAATGAACATCTACACACTGCAGCTAGAAAGCTCTGTTTACATTTAAAAGCATTTACATTTCTTCCGATAAACTACAGAGCTGTGAGGAGAATCACAGACTTCCTTAAGCATCCTGCATACTGCGACCATCTCTGATCTCCCTGTGCACAGCTTTTGGTGCTCAAACCAAAGCTTACAGTGTCTTACACTGCACCTCTTGCTCCATGGGTCCCTTCTTTCAGTATTTTTGAAGTGTGTGGCCCTACTATTTGTAGCCAGGGTTTGTTACTTACAAGACAACAGCAGAGCACTCCATCAGCCAGCGCAGGGCATTTGACATCCAGTCTCCTTTACATAACTGGAGCCAGAGAGATAGCAGTGCGGATAACAGCACCTCCAGACCACCTGTTAGTGGTCCTCGCAATCACTGAAGCTCGACCCTTCCTGCATACTGCCTGCACACACTTTGGGTTCATTTCTGGTGCTAGCAATGTCACAGGCATGGACAACATTAAGTGTTCTACATCTGATGTGGTCAGCATCTTCTGTTGCTGACCACAGCACACAGGCAGACATGGAAAAGCACAAGCAGGACTGGGGCAGATGTTCCCTGAACAGCAGCATCTCCCACTGGATGAACACAAGAGGAGCCTCTGCCAGGCATAGAAGGAAAATACCACCAATGAGCTGCTAAGCACCATATTTCCTCCTTGAAAGGCACTATCCCATGACACATTTTAACCTCTACCATTTCTCCAAACCCACCAAAACTCACATTGCAGACATCGGCATGACCTTAACTCCACCATCTTTCAGTGGAGACCACTGCTCAAGGCTTTTGCTCAACTCTCCTCACTGGAGGAATATATTGGCCAATGAAAAAAACAACCAGATATTCAGGACATCTGCCCTGGAGATAGCACTGCCTACAACTCCATTGTCATCCACACTGCTTCTCCCCAGAACAGCTGTCAGTTCAACACAATAATCAATTTATAGGTAACTCACCCTGGCTGAATACTTATGTGGCCAAAACGCTGGGTTTTAACCGAACAAATTGGAACTGCACTCTAGCCAACACCATCAGAGGAGTAGAGGCACATGACGGAGGTGGCACTAGCGGAAACAGGGGCTTCCCTGGCCTTTACACAACCACAAAGGTTGCCATTTCTCTCTACTATTTGAACCCATAAATGAGAGCTCACTCAACTTGGTATGGGACGTGTTGTTCAGACTTGCTAACAGCTTTCTCGTAACGCAGAGGATACACGGGAACAGCGGAAGGTAAAACTGACACGAAGCAAAAGGCTGCATTATCATTATTCAGTCCATTTGGAGACTCAGGTCCAGTGAATGCAGCCGCAGGGAGGCTCACGGAGTAGAGCACAATGGCCTCTGTGCCAAATCACTGGACCCAAAGCAGTACAGTTTCATCTGAGGCTTTCTGAAAAGCAACGTGGATTCACTGGAACTGCCACACACTCCCTTCCAGCCCACCCTGTGCACAGCAGGACTTCGCTGGGTGCTTCATTTTCAGATCCCTCTTCCCACCAACAACATATAAAAGGGACTTCACAGCACAGGTATAGTCACAGAGCCCTTGTTCACAAGCCCTCCCTGCTCCGCTTCCCTGTCTCCCAACCATGGGAAAGTTTTTTTGGACAAGTCAACTCTCCAGCTCAACTCCAGGAGCCCAGTCCTGAGCTCAGCAGAAAGCCAAACACAGGCAACAGCTAACAAAAACACCAGGAATCAGGCAGGGACTCTGCCCTTGCCCACTTTAAGGGTACAAGGAGCCTCAAAGTAAACACCTATAATAAGAAAATAACATTTTGCCAACTACATTACACTCACTGGTTCAGGTCTCTGACAAGGGTGCTGCCTTACCACTTGGACATTCCTCTGCAGAAGCCCCTTCCCTACAACCTTGCAATCCCTGCCTCCCTAACTCTGTAATTCCTCCCTTTGCAGACCAGCTCTTGCTTCACTGGCAGCTCGATCTCCTTTTCTTTTGGGTGCAGCTGCTGGATCGGGCCCAGTGTCCACTCACTCACCTCCTGCCACCACCCAGGCAGGGATGCAGGATGTGAATGAAGAGTCCCAGCACACTGCTCCCATGCTGCGCTTCCAGGGGTTGCCAGCAATAAATGTGATCATCAGCTGTGCTGATGCTGCAGTTGCCACTAATGAAATATTATAATGCAGCCCTTAAAGTGACACCGAATCAAGTGGGCTGCAAGGCTGGGAATTAAGCCACAAGGCACAACCCAGAGAAAGGGAACACTTCTTTTTCCCATGCATTCTATTCTTCTTTTACCCAGAATTAGTTAGAAACGGGAAGACCACATATCTAATGAAAAGTTTTAAAATGTTGCTGATATTTTAATCTATCAGGTCAGCAATATCGGCAAACACGTGTGACAAGAACTGCAGGTCCAGTCCTCCCTGCACATAATGAAGTGAAAGTGAACAGCAGCTTCACAAACCACTTGAATGTAGTAGCAATATCATATTTTTTTCCAAATAAAACACTCTAATTTATAATGGTGCAACTGCCCAAAATTTACACGTTTGTGCTATATATAATATTAAGCTTTTTATTTTATGAGCTTTTGAACAGCTTGTAAGAACACCTGTACTCTGCAAAGGCACAGCCAATTCAGGTGAGGCAGTTCTTTACCTTTTGTACTACCTCCACTGAACTTTAATTCCCACGTCTACTTAAGATCCTCAACTGCATTTCTATTTCACTGTCAGAAGACGACAGCTATTGTCATATTGCTGTGTCGTCTTTAAGATATACCTATCCAACACGGAAAAAATACTGGATTCGCCTACAGTCTAACATTTTCCAGGCTCACACACAACACAAGGCTATTCTTAAAAGACGAGTCACATGCAAGGTTTCATGATCTTTACAGGAATAAGAGGTCCTTGTAAGAACACTGCAGAAAGTTTCCCCAGAAAAGAAACCTTGAACAAGAACCAAGTTATTTCTGCAAATGTGACCAAAAAGTTCCTCAGCACTAGCAGAGATCTTTACACATTCTCCTCGTGGGATCTGCTCAAGGCCCATTTTTAAGCCCCAACAGAACAGCAGCCGATCTCTAGGACGCAACATGCCAACAGAGCCCTAGGAGTTCTCCAAAAGCTCTTTTCTTTACCGGCATTTTCTTCATCCACATTTACAGCCCTTTATATTCAACCTAGATAAGGAAAACATGAATGACAACCAGGCCGCTAACGCAGCTCGAGCAAGATCGCTGCTCCCGCCTGTGTGAAACGACAGTCTGGAAGCAATTTGTTTTCCCATCTGATTTCACATGGGAAGCCCATCCGCCAGCGGGGCCATGTCCCAGCCGCCCATTCCCCTCCCTGCTGGGAGCCCGGCACACAAGAGGACATTGTCCCGCCTGAATGACAAACAGTTTTGTGACGCCGAGGCTGTAAAGTGCATCAGACAGGTGCAGGGAAGCTTACCAAATTGGTGCGTACACATCTCCGCGGTTCAGGGACAAGTTAATTCCTAGGGAGAATACACACGGAACGCCAACAATGGTCTGAGAGGAAGCGAGTGGCTGGGGGAAGCGGGGGGTGCTCCCCGCTCAGCCCTTCACCCACAGCTCCACTTTCCCAGCCCTCCCACCACACACACGGGCTCCATCTCCACTGGGACAAATCGCTTCTCCCAGCAATCCTGAGCTGCAATTGTACCCCTGCTTGCCTGAGGAAGAGTTAACCCGGCACACCTTCAAAACCCATCTCCAGAAAGAAACCCCACAGCCCAAACAGCATAACAGAATTTGAAAGCATTTGCAGAGAGGGAGAAAAATCCCTTTAAACCAAACACAGAGATGCCTCGCGTTTGCCAGCAAGTTCACAATAAAAACGTTTGCTATTTCTGTCCCTGCATCTCCAGAAGCTCAGACTCAATTTGATTCATTTTCCCTATAAGGTATTTTTAAGTATAGCAGAAAAAGCCCAACTAATTGCCAGAACGTGTCCCTGCAGATTGCACGGCAGCAGCCACGCATGCATAAACCATTACACAGCTGGCAAGCGGACAGGCACATCAGGCAGCCAAGGAGCAAGGTTCAGACAGGTTACCCCACCGAAGGCACGACAAAAACCAGGACAACCAGGTATCTCCGGTGCCTCCACACACAGCAACTGACTGAAACACCTTAAGGTTTTTGCTTTGCTTTTAAATACGCATTAAGTGGATCTTTCAACAGAAAGCACACAGCCAAGACCCTGCAAACCGAAGCTGCTGTTGAGTGACTGCACCTTCTTTAAAGACCCCTTTTAATCAACTTTTAACTCCTTGTCACACGATGCCAGCAAGTCCCAGCACACCAAAGGCTTTGCTCAACACCACCACCATGCCAAATTATTCCACCCTCTTCACCAACCTGCCATGCTTGCAAATCGGATCCAGGGACTTATTCAGCTGGAGGGAAACACAGCCAGGCAAAAGTTCCTTCTTTAAAATGATAAAAATTAAGTTTTCTATCTGTAATCCAGTTCTGATGAGCCCATGAGCAGTTGTGCTCACACAACTTCTGAGAAGTATTTCAGCCTGTACTGTAGCAAAAGGAGTACACGTGGAATATAATTTTTAATAGGTTTAGAGGAAACTAAGACTAGCAACAGGAACTGCAACATGAAGAAAAGGTCTTCATTTCCTCCACCCCAATAAAGGCATTTCTGTACTCAATGTTTCAGTAGAAGCCAGATGAAAAATCAGATTAAACCCGGGCATATTTTGTTCAAGCCAGAAGGCAACAGCACTGTACAATCACAGTAACCCCACAGAAGAGCACTGGACTCGACTGCTGCCCAGCACCAGAAACTTGTTGCAACAGATGAAATGACTCACGAAGCAGAGACACGCACAGCTACGGCTGCACTGCCAAGGGGAGGGGAAAGTCGCCCCGACTGCCGCGTGTTTAGGGAAGGACTGCAATCCACTCAGCGCTGCTCGCCAGGCCCTCTGCACAACACGCAACGCTACAGTAGGTAGAACTGAGCCGGCTCCTCTTGAATTTAAATCGATGAAAAGCTGTTCTGCCTTTAAAAAAAAAAAAACAACCACTGCCAGATGTGAAAAATTCCTCTGGTCTGGTTTCCTGGAGGCATCAGGAAGGGAGGCTGTGACCACCTCACCCTGTGCATGCCTGGGTCGGCCCTGCTCCATGCAGAAAGGCGTGACAGGCTTCAGTTCAAACATTAACTGCCCTGGAAACACACACCTCTCTGGGATCTCCCACAGCCAGGACAGCCAAGGTGCATCAGAAGTGTGATGTTAAACAGCATCACATCTGCATTAAGGAAAGATCCAAGCACTCCCGCACCCCGCGATGAGGAACAGTTCTAGCTGTGCCCAGCTCAGCCGACGGGTTCCAACGCAGAGGCGCGAGCTGGCAGGCTGCCCCACTCATGTGCCTTTCTTGGAGCCTCTTCCAGCTCCTCCTCAAGGAAGCCTGCCGGGACCATGCCTTCCAGCAAGGAGAGGCTCCGGTGCGCAAAGGCAGCCACCTCCTCACCAGGGCTTTCTGCAGCCAAGCAGAGCTGAGCCCCAGGTCTGGTGGCCGAGATCTTGGGGTTTGAGTTGGCAACCCCCTCCCTGCAGCCAGAGCGGAGCAGCATATTAAAGGTGCTCCAAGACGCAGCCACGTGCACCGCTGCACATGGAATGGAAAAGCTGACTCAAATCACGTCCGCATTAAGTTGCGCAGAGGCTCACATCATGCAGAAGCCGTATGAAACAGGAATTGCTGCCCTGTGTCTCAGCACTCTGCAGCTGCAGATACCTGACTGGGCTCCCTGCAATAATTTCCCTACAATACCCAATGAAGTTCCCTAAGTAGTTTTCCCTAAAATCCATACCTGTATTCCCCAAGCAGTTTTTCTACAATACCTCTTCAATGCCTGTTGAGCATTTTGCATTTATACACAATTTCCACAGTTACAATGATCCATGCCTCACAGACAACTTTTTAGAAAGTTATCTTTAAAAGTTGTTTCCTTTTGAGCCATCACCACCTTCCCCTCCAGCAGCCATGTACTTTCAACGCAGTGTGAGAAACCAAGCAGTGTAGGGAATTTTCTTTAACAGCTGCATACTTTTGCATAAATTATTGAAAGCCAAGGCAATATGGGGCCACAGTGGAGCAAATGCGATGCTCAGAGTGCAGCTCCTGTAAACATGTGAACAGCACCGGGTTCAGAAGATACATCACGTCAAGGTTGGAAAACTGCAGTTTTTAAAAATCATTTAAAGTAAAAGCCATACACTAACTCTGAAACAAAGCTTTATAAAGGGCTTGGGGTCTTCAGCAAAATCTGTTTCTACAAACACCTCACTCCTCCTCAGCAGCCTTCACGTACCACCCACAGCTGCCTGAGGAGAGTGTAAAGTGGCCAGTCCCAGAACTCTCTTTTTTGAGGTTTTAGAGTCCTTCAACTCCTCCCTTTAAGACAGAGAAACTGCCTCTTGGAATAAAAGCACTTGCATCAAACCACAAGCACAGAACACTCCTCGCTCCTAAGAAAACGTATGGTGGGGTTTTGCTCCTGGCATTACTCCCAAAGCCCAGACAGTTTAGAAACAAGGGCTCAGAAAAATTAACTCTCTTTCTCAAAGAAACTGTCTTCGAATGAGGGAGCAGTTCTGAAGCTGCCCTCCTGGTTGGGTGTGTTAAGAGTATCTTTTGGCCAAAAAGCAAGCTTTCATGTGTAAAAGGTTAACCACATTTACACCTTAAATACCGTACTTGAAAGCATCCAGACCAACGAGCTCCTTAGCAATTCCTCCCGGGGAGGTGGGAACACGAACTGGTCGGTCAGGTTGCTTTATAAAGTCTCAAGTATGCTGTTTCCTACATTTCCATTAAAGATTAAGTCAGTGAAGTTCTGCTGAGGCTTAGGAAAAATACTGAAAGCCACCAGCCCTAACGATTACTCAGGCTGTCCATAGGAATGTAGCATTTTTCCTAGTATGGGACAAATACACAGAAATTCCCAGTCCAACAAGTATTCCCGTGGGACATAACAGAGGCTTTCTGCATAGAGAAAACACTTCCAATTGCTTTGGCAAAGATGCTTCAACAGCCACACCAGGACAAGCAGGAAGGATCCGTGCAAAGTGCAAAGCAGTCCCTTCAAAGGCAGCTCCTGCCTACAATTCCAGCAGAATGAAGCTTCATCTGACAGTTGGTACGGCTCAGCTGGGTGGGTCACCCAAAGTCTCAGACCCTGCATAAACAGAAGTTTGTAAATGCCATGTCAGGAGCAAGGCTTGGGAGCACAGAGCTGGGGAAAGGCTGGAGTTGCAGTGCTGAGACCAAGGCTGCAAGCATACTGGCCTTGCTGGGAGCTCCAGATCCCTGAACATAGCAGCAGAATCCACTGCACTGATTGACAGGAAGGATGTTGGGGGGCCTCTTTGAAATGCTATTTAAAAAAAAAAAAAAAAGAAAGAAGAAAAAAAGCTGAACTATCGAAAATTTTTCCATGCTTGTAATGTTGTGACCCCAGTAACACGGGCTGGCTTTACTGCAGAGAGACACAGCAGCAAAGAAGTCAGCAAATGATCCTTTTAATTACAAAACTTTTGTTATAACATGGACAGAAGATAACTTTTTAAAAAACAAAGGACATAACTTTGGAGAGTTTTTATCAGCTGGGAAATAGAAACAGGGAGAGAATAAGACAGCAGGGAGCAGTCTCCCAAATAGCATCAAGAATGGGAATTTCTCTACTGCAAAGGTGCTGAGATGAGACCAGTGCTCCCATACCTGCTGCACAAGCAGGTCCAGTTACACGGATGGGCTCTACAGCCAGCGGTGCTTTCATTCATCCATTATTTCTGGAGCATTTTTTAAGTCTCACTTGCAAAATGCCAGTATTTCCACAAAGACATTGAAGTTGTTCCTGGCAATGAAGAGAAGCAGCAACACATGCTTCCAAGGCTATGGACACATTCAGGAGACCAATAAATTCTGACCTTGCCTTCTTCAAGTACTTGAACTGTTCTTTTGTTCTTTTGTTTAAGTCCAACGCAACAACTATGTTTCTACTCAATAAAGGAAAAAAGGTCCAGGTTTGCAGCTAGGGCTACAAAACAGGTTACATTAATATTCCACTGTCTCCCTACCACAAGGCCCTCAGAGCAGCTTTGAAAACAAAGACTGGTCTTGCAAGAGTGGGGTCTTCTTCAGAGAAACTTGACGATAGCAAACATATTTTAAATTTGCTCGCTGAATCAAATGAACACTGCACATCATTCCCATAACAACGTTTATTGCACTGATCGATAAAGGAACTGGCCCATATGGACAACACTACTGATTTAGCACTGTTTGACCCATTTTGAGAACAGGGATACACGATACGCACATTTCAACACTGCCAGAGTCTGACACTTGTTCACACAACACCCTGCACAACAAAGCTGGGAAGGAGGAGCATTTAAAATATCCCTGGGAAGTCTTTAAAAGATGGGTAGATGAGTTTCTCAGGGATGTCGTTTATTAAGTGAACAGGTACAGTTGGACTGTATTTTCTCAAAGACCTTTTCCAACCAGATGATTCTATGAATTTTAGATGGAAACCGGGTGTTGTTGAAAGTATTGAGCAGCTAATGCTTTAGCAAATCTGCAGGAATGAAGTGTTGAACCCCTTGTTGTGTTGGATCATTACAACAGCTCAAAGATACCTGCTGGGCTCCGTGGGGTCCACAGCAGTGCCTCGTGTCAGTCCCATGCTCCTTGGTACAGAAAGGATGACTCTTGTCTGCATGTCCACCCTCAAGAGCTCCTTTTCACACCACTTAAGTACATCCTCTCCCACACAACTTCGATCTGAGATGGACAGAAGGCAAAACTTTCTTGCTTTCCAACTCCCACGAGGCTTCCTGATTTTGAATGACTCTGAAACAGCTCTGAGCACCTACTGGCTGGGCTGAAACTCAGAGTGCTTAAGGCAAGATTGTTTTGTGCGAAAGCAGTTTGACATTTGGAAAAGTTTAAATATCAAAATTTACTCCTCTGTAAAACTGAAAATAATACATACTTAAGACATGACATATCACTGGCATTTATACAGCTTGAATCAATCCCCAGTTAGGAGGCACTCTCTCCAAAACCCTCTGCAATTTATAAAGATGCATCCAGGCTCAAAAAATGTGAGAAGTGCCCATTGCTACAACAGGAGTTGTATTAATACAGTCCATGTGGAGAGCTGAAGTCTGTCCTGCTTTTCAGATAATGCCAAGCTTAAATACATTTTCTAAACTATTTTAAATAACTAATTAATTTAAAGATGTCATTTATATCAGTAAGGCCAGTTTTACCTCCTGTACAAAAATACAATGGTGTGTAATTCACAAACTCGATTCAGCATCAAATAAGTTTGATCAGACTAGAAGTTAAAGACTCTAAAGCAACAGAGTCTGTATGTTGCCCTGTGTCTCCACAGACTTTAAATCTCAAAATCATTTATATTTCTAATTCAAATTCAGGATATATACCATAGGCAACATTTTTTCAAAACCCAACCCCAGGAGCTCGTTATGCCAGTAAAGTCAAAATTTTTGAAAGGAATATCCATAAGTACAATCACTGGTTTATACAGTTTGAGATTTATTTTACTGTGTATCTGTATCGCTTTTCCTTAATATGCATCTGCTAGGAGGAAGCATTCTGTTTCTAACTACCAAAGATTTTAAGAAAAAAGATGATTTTTCAAGTTAAATATTTAATTTATTTGAAAAGAAATATTTCTAGAGGTGCCTCAAGTAAAAAATTATTTAACATGTGTTTTACAGCCTTTCCAAACTTTTTTATGGTCCTGGAGCCTGTCCACATTTGTGGAAAAAATGTAATGTTTCAGCTTCAATTTGTCTATTATTCCAGTGTGATGTTTTAAAGCTCTTTAGAAGAGAACACATCCATATTTCAAGTAATTTTTTCAATTCATATTTCAAAGAAATCAAACAATTTTTTTCAAACAGGAACTTTTCTAAGAGCTACAGAAGTCAACTTTCATCATGCAAATCTCATGACTGAGACCAGTTTCCACTCCCACATCTCTTTTTGCACCTTTAGCTGATCTCAGTTTAGGTTTTCAGTCATGGTATTGCACGGGAGCACATCTCCCAGCAGAAACACTTTGCAGCAATGAAGGACAAGGGCAGGGATCAGCAGACAACGGCACCCAAGACCGTGCCCCCATTGTGAGACTGCATACAAACCAGATTTTTTTTATATCTAAAGACTTTTCCCTGGTCAGGTTATGCTAAGAAACTGGAAAGGGCAGAACACTAAGTACTGGAATAAAAACTTGGCCAGATAGGCCCCAGGTGAAGGGTGCCTGGAGTCCCACCAGCAGAGACATCACAAAGCTTCTGCCCAGTCCAGGGACGCCACAGCAGCAGGCCAGAAACCCAGGGGCTGTATAGCCCAATTTTATTAAAATGGAATATCTTAACTAGATAAATGTATGGAAATGTGATTGCCAGACACTAGACTCTAAATCCTTTATTTCATTCAAATTTGATTTAGATGAGATCTTAGGAAGACATGTTTTCCTGTGAGGCACTGGCATGGGTTGCCCAGAAGTCGTGGATGCCCCATCCCTGGAGGCGTTCACAGCCAGGTTGAATGGAGCTTTGAGTGCCCTAATCTAGTGGGAGGTGACCCTGCCAATGGCGGGAGGCAGTGGAATTGGATGGGCTTTTTCCGACCCAACCCATTCTGTGATTCCAAGAATCCACAGGCACCAAAGCAGAGCACTGGGGATGAGGAGCAGCAGATGGTCTGCACCATCCTCCTCCCAGCGCTGGTCCACACTGGCAGAGCAGGGCTGGACCTCCTCACATTTGCAAACAGCCAGAGATGAAATTGTCTCAAGTACAAGCAATAACGTGCCTGGCACCCATGTACAGATGTTTCTACAGAATGGACAGGTGAAACAAGAGGAAAGTACAATATTTTCATTAACTGATAAGCTCTTAATGGCTTCTGTGGCCACTCTTTGGCTCCAACTCCAGCTCTATTTTCTCCACAGAAAGTCCCTATTGATTTGGATGTTCTCCTGTCATCTAAAAGGAAACTAAAGTTTGCGGCAAGGATTTGGAGAGGGTGTGCTTTTAAGAGACAGACTTGTAAACAGCACAGTTACACAGAAAGGAATGTAGAGAATGAGAAACAGCCAGCAAGTGCCTACATTTAACACAAGCCTTCAAGGGAGCACGTAACTCAGCAGAGGCTGCTTAGGACCAACCATGTGCAACATTTCCCATAGCATTTCTCGTGTATTTTTAGCGCTGTTTCCTGAGGAAGTGAGGCCCACAGCTGCAGCATGCCCACCTCTCCTCCACACCACCAGGTCTGAAGGAAGAGAAGGGCTCAGGCAGCTCAGGAGACGCTTATCCCCCTCAAACTGGCCACCAGCCACCCCAGGCATTCCGTTGTGTCCTGCCAAATGCTGGCAAGAAAGAAGGAACAGTACTGCAAGGGCGACTCAATTTTGCACAAGGATTGCATTTGCTCTGAAACCAAGTTACCCAAATCACTGCAGGCTGAACTGACAGAAATGCTCAACCAGACACACACTCCCTGTGATAAGACCATTTCTCCAGTTTCCTCCTCTATTCCATTCAGAAGGCTCTGTGTTCTCACAACCTGCAGACATCTGTGTGTGTTGAGTGATGCAACACTTGCCCTGAGACCACATTTACTCAGGTGTGGTATTACCAAGCAGGGGGTGGCTGTGGGCAGCCAGCTGTGAGCACCTGGGCCAGGGCCTACCAGACTCTTCCATGCGAGTCACATCCACAGCACAGTGGCCATCATATCCCAGGACACCACTGCTGGAGATGGCAACAAACCATTTACCATCCCTTTAAAGCTTACTGCAGTAACAAGCCAGCAGGTCAGGTCTAACATGCCATAAGTCAAAGTTCTATTTTTAATAACAGCTCATCCCTTCCTTGGGGAACTGTAAAAACTGAAGTGCTTTCCACATGAAACCCTAAAAGCAAGAAATCACAACACACAGCAAGATCTTAAGTAACTTTTCACTCCTTGCCCTATAAAAGAGTGGATGGGAGAAAGAATGATTAAAGAAACAAAAATGGAAAAGGGAACAGATCAGCATTGTCCGTGAGCCGGAAACCTTGTTTGTGTGTGCACTAAAAGGGCTGCCTTCCCCAGAGCTCAGATGTATTATAAAACACTTAATCTCAAATAATGTGGTTATGGTTAAAAGCAGTGAAACACTATTTAAAAAAAAAAACGCAAGAGGAGGAAGAAAACCTAAGCTGAAACTGGAGGTTGCTTTTGGAAATGCAGTGGGACAAGAGCATCCACCACAGCCCAGCAGGCTCCTCCTCCACCCACTGCTCATTCACCATCAGCTGAAGAAAACAGTAGTAAGAACTCTTCTGCCACACCTGAAAATATAAGTCCTTCTGAAAAGGTTTTCTTACCTCTGGATTCACATAAACCACTGTGATGACTACAGTAATTAAATAAGCAGACGTGTATTCAGTTACAGTCAGGAAGGAAATGTGCTGCAAGAATCTGTGATACCTCGGCTGTGCATTAGCTCCTTTCAGGGTAACCTCATCTACTGGGTTAGAGGAAAAAAACCTCACAGTCAACATACCCAAACTTTGGCTCTTCACTCTGAAAACTATTAAAATACTTGTTTATAAGTAAGCAGAGAAACAGCACCGCATTTCCAGCTCTGGCTGGCCGGTCTTCTCAGATAACTGTCTCAAACAGTGTTAGACTGAAATTTTCCGTCTTCCTCCTTTGTCTCCCTCTTCTGCTGTCCTCTTCCAAGGCCAAAAAACCCTGACATGTGCCAGCTCCCAGGTTTTTGGGCACTAAACCAGCATTTGTTTATAATTCCCACTTCTTGACCAAACTGCGACAGGAACAGGATTTTCTCCTGCTACTACAGCCCTGCTCACAGGAAACCAGAACATGAAAAACAGGATTTGTTTTAAAATCCCAGATCAGATGCGAAATTAAGTGGACAAAGCCATGAAGTACAGAAAATTCGATACTGTTCAACTAGAAAAAACTCCAGAGTCTTCTGTGGGAAGAAGCAAACACCGTATCAGTCCAAGAGAGAGATGAGAAACTCATTGTCCTCAGTGTGGAAGGAGGATGATATCTGAACTTGACCTTGGTGAGTACTCCCGGTTAGGAACTGATAGAGACTTGGCCTTTGCAAAAATAAATTCCGTTAACAAGTAATGGGGAAGGACTGGTGAGCCTGTCTCAGTATCTGTATTAAAATAAAAACACATTTTAACCCAACATATCAATCATATGATGAACAGGCACCTGAGTGCTGCTATCTGTCCTGCCAGTGCTGAGCTCTAAAGGGCACCCCAAAAGGGGGCTGGGTTTCTATTTTCCCTTTAACAGCCCTGAAAAACACTTGGAAAGAAACTCCAAAATACAAGGCAGGGCATACATCCTGTTTTTCTGAAGCTATACAGTTTCCCAAGTGTTACAAAAATAATTTGCCAGTAAGTGAGCCAAACGTATTGGAAAGAGGCAAGCAGCGTCTGGGATGGAAAGGAGGTGTTTTTAGCCCACTTGGGCCAGTTAAGACTGTGAAGGTTTCCAAGCACACCACTCCTCTTAACCCAACAGAAGGGACCTGAGTTTAGCAACTTAGTTTATTTGCTAGTTTTATTTGCTAATTTGCAAAACCAAGGAGAAATCTTCCTCTACTCTGCAGCATCTTCTTGGGAAAGCTCTTGCCAACACACAAGTGGCGCTGCCAACAGCTCAACCCACTGTGACCCTAAGTTCTCCCTCCCAGTGCCCGCGTGCTACTGCGGCGACTCTGGGAGGGAGCGCGGTGCGCTCCGTACAGAGACAGTTAAGATGGTCTTTATTATAATCCTTACATCACATTTTCTGATCAAATAGACCCAGTAAGAACACACAACACTACATGCTTAGCCAAGTTTAAACTAGTTTAGACTCAGAAAACAGAAAAGCCACCCCATGGTTTGAGTACACAAGATTTGCACATGCGCTACAAAACTACAGTAGATTAAATGTTAATAAGTCAGGCAGCCTATTTTCCTCCTTCCTCTCAACACAACTAAAAATGCTACTTGAAGATGACTGTTCTCCATTTTAGCACTGATGATAGTTAGGTCAGAAGCCAGCCTTGGAAAGTTTTACTCAGCGGCAGCTTTAGAAACCATAAATTAACTTTAGCCTAAGTTTACACGCTCCCCCGGCTACAGCATGACTGCCAGCTCCCCTTCTCAAGGCTCCTCTTCAGACACCACAGACATTCTCCACAGCCAGGCAGAACCTTCACCTAAGGCACAGCAGCACTGAGGCAGACAATTTCAGGATTGCTTTTGCTAAGACAAGAAGCAGACTAAGTCTGAACTCAAGACTGAAGTTTAGTACTTTTGACACAAGACAGAGCTTACTGCCAGGTAGGCAGAGCCAAAGCAATGAAGCCTGCAAGGCAGCAGAAGCCTCTCAAGCTGCATCACCAGTAGCTTTGCTTCCACCGCAAGGGAAAAAAAATTAAGTACAAATCAATCAAAGCTGGGTCTCTCTGTAGGCCAAGCCTGAAAAGTTGAAAACAAAGATGACTGCATTTGAAAACTTTGAACTGCTTTTACAAATCTAACCCCAAAGAAGGGCAATCAAAAAAGTTTCATTAGCTAAATAAAGGGTTTCTCCCCCTCTCGTCTCCTTGGGTCTACAGCAGAGATTGGCATAAACTTCAGCTCCTGAGAGTTTAAGTTACAAAATACAAGAATAAAAACAGCAGACTCATTCCTCTCAGCAGAGGCAACATCAGGATGCTTTTTTTAATCCAGGCCAACATCTTCACATCCTTGTTGCAACAGAATGGACTTGTGGTGGTCAACAAGATAAGCAAACAGGAGAAATGATACAATTTAAAATATTAAGATTTGGAACTCTTCCTTTCTTGTGCACTAATATAGAGGGAAGTGGGACACAACTTTGGCACAATCATCACCAACACACAATTACAGTAATTTTTGCTCTATATGGAGGCAAATCTACCAAACCCAAAACATCGCAGCCACAACACTGCTGGTTTAAGTCTAACACAGGTAATCCACACAGATAACAAGAATGAATTGTCAGCATGGGAAGCAATGATGTCCTCACCTGACACTGTTTGGATGCTTGAGGTAAGTGGAGGAAGGAGTTGTGCCATGACAATTCCACTCCTTCCTGTGCCTGACCATCCCCCCATCACCAGGGATGCTGATGGCAGCTGCCTGTGTTTCCAACAGCACACCCAACAACATGGCTTATCTGGCTCCAGCAAGTCTTCAACAGACTTTCAAGCATGCCAGTGTTAAGGGACAATTCCAGCAGCGAGGCAGATGTTGGATTCAGGAGCTAAAGATTCACAGGCTAAAGAACATCTGCCTCTTTCCTCTCAGAGCAAGCTACTTGCATTAAGGAAATCCTGCATCTGAAACCAACTTTCCCAGTTTCTCCAAGGCCATGAGGGAACAGCACTGACATAATCTGCTGCACAAAGCTTTGGGGACGGCTGGAAGGGAAGGGATGAGTGGCACGGAACACTTAAGGGTACTTGAATAGTCCTGCTGGTTTAAGCCAAAGCTGGACAGAAAGGCCTGCGACGCGCTTTAAGCTGAACACAAGACCTCAAACAGCATCGGGCCGTGGCAGGGATCAGAAATTAATGTCAGGTACGGCAAAACCTTCCAGACAGGGATTAGCTGAGAAACCCCTGCTGGGACTGGAATGAGTACCAAACTGTGACAAGAGAGGTTAATACTTTCGGAGGCATTACCACTGCAAAACATCTGAGGAGAGAGTGTTTTCTAGAATTTTTCCTCCTTTGGAGTTCCCGGCCATTATCTGGCACATGCATGCGGAGGAAGATATCACTGCGTGAACACCAGTGAGCCTTTCACCCAGGTATTTTTAATTTACATTCCAGCAAAGGGCAACAGACTGAGATTTCTCCCATGCCATATATCAGTGCTAAGCAAAAATTAAGATATTCGAGAGATAATTTTTTACAAGCACTCATTAGATACAAGAAAACTGATTTCCAGAACATTCCAGAAGTTTCCCTACCCTTCTCTGTACGTTGAGATTGCTTTTAATGCAGCACCTCACTACTCAGATCACAAGCTTCAACAAATTCTCTTCGGGCAGGGGTTTCAACAAACACTAAGTAGGATCCATAAACTTTATTATCAAAGGCAAATGCCTGAAAAAAAGCCTTAGAATGTTCTTTTTGCCCATTGTCAGAAAATTCAAGCCTTTGGCCACATACCACGTTTTCATTTTCTTGCACGCTCTTTCATATTTGGTTTTGGCACTGCCCTAAGAGGGCTTTGACTCTGGGTCTGTCCACACATTCCAGCAATAAATGACACTAACTGGAGTCATTCTTTAAAATATCTGTCAGATAGAATTCTTTCACTGTTTCTATTCTCACTGACTTGCCCCCACAGCACTGGGATGAAGTCATAAATTACAGGCCCTGCCACTCAATTTTCCCCGATTGTTTGGTAGAACCTCTCCACTAATAACCAGTGATCAGCAGCCACCTCGTGGCTTAAGCGGTTTCCAATCATGAAAGATTTATCCACTGTGACTTCCAGTCAATCATGAAGACACTGAAATGACTATCAGGCACTCTCATCTCAAGACCACAAGATGAGCAGCCAGACTCCAGAGACAAAGGAAAGCAGATCAGCATGCTGGCTCCAGCCACCCAAAAAAATCAGAGAAAAGCTGCTGCAGCTGCACATAAAAACATGTTTATCTTCGTAAGGAAGTCAAAATCCCAGGACCAGAGCACAAACTCGGCTCTGAAAAAACTTGCCTGGGTCACAGCATACGCAGAGACCACCTCAGAAGGTAAGGTGCACTTGAGGGAGAATTGTTCGCTGGGGTGATATGTGAAGAAGCGCATTTGCCTACCTAAGGCAGGACAGCACATCAATGAGCCCAGGTGGTACCCATGGCAGCTTTCAAATTCCCCACTGGAGAATTCCTGCATGTAAAGCACCAGCTACCACTCCAAGTCAACAGTACTCTCGGTCATCGGGGGAATAAAGTGGAACTGCCTTCTGTGGACCATATCTGAGAGAATATATTCCTCCCAAAGACCAGGCCACTGCAAGACACCGAACAGTATTTATCCTCCAAATGAAGTGAGTGATCTGACTTGTATAAGCAGCCCTACATGAAAAATAAAGTTGAGGAGAGGTGCTAACTAAAAGGGTACTGGGACACAAGCTGCAGATACACCCACGAGCATGAGTTAAAAGCAACTGCATCCTCATCAGGCTCTTTCCGCCCCAGAACCAGCTGATAGCACCAAGAGTGTGACACAGAAACCTACACGTCCAAAAATCTCACACCTGCAACCTCCAGAAGTAAACCTGGAGCACCACCACGGTGCCCGCTATTAAGCGGCACACAAACAGATCCTCACATCATGCAATGCTCAGATGCAGAAAAGGCTATTTTAAAAAGAGAACTCGCATTTGACTGCACTCTCTCTCGGTCATGTATATTGACTAGATTAAAATTCACTAAACACAAGAAGCTAGTATTATAAAAAGCACAGAGGATGACTAGAATAGTAATGGAATGGATTGCAGACACCAGATATCGACCGCAGTTGGAGCACACTGGAGGAGACACCAGTGCCAAGTGGGCAAGTCAGGGCAGTGCCATCACTCTTACACAACTCTCCCTCACACAACTATTTAAAAACAGCGTAACACAGCAGCGTCACGGAGACAACGAGCGTGCTTGAATCACGGGAGAGAGCTACGGGGAATTAATTGCTCCAGAACAAAAACTAGAAGAGTAAGCACAATTTATTTTGCCACATTCTTAAAATGAAACAAGAAAACATTTAAACGCTACAGCTTATTTAGATAATACGCACTGGAAGACATCTTTTACTGCTGGCAGCTTGAAAGAAAAGAACATAATTACAATTCCAAGCATGAAATGAGCTCTCTTCCACACATGCCTGAACCAAGTCTAACTGTTTCACCAGCTGTAGAGAATCAAAGCAGGCAGAATTAAACAGAAAGGACCTAGAAGCAGCAGCTCTTGATGCCTTTAACCTAGTAATTGCATGGCACCTGGATCCGGAAGGACTGTGAAGGCTTTAGCAGTTGCAGATGTGCAGCTGATGTGGTGCACAGAGTATTTGATCTCCCTGGAATGCAGGACCCCAAACAATGCATCTGTGTGCTGGCCCACCACACACCCGGGTGTGGGCTCAGGGGATATATAAAAGCTTACATTACACTGCAGTGGAAAAGGAAAAAAAGCCACAGCATGAGCTTGACTGTTGTTTAACTAAGAGAAAAACAATAACAGCTTTGGTCTTAAGTGTCTGCCAGAATGACCACTGGCCATGTCCAGACACATCCTTTGTTCTAAATACTTCAATGCTTCATCAGCCACCTCAGATCACAAAGGTACAAAGCGAGCTACCAACTCCTCAGAGAAACTGTTAAACCAGCTCTAAGCTGGAGTTATCAGCATTGTGCTCCTACAGTGACATCAAGTACTGAGTTTTCCCACATCCGAATTATAAGCACAATGCACAAGTCCACTTGTCTCACGGTTCACATCATTTTCACATCTGCTTTCTTCAAAGGGTGCAAGTCCTCACAGTGCACCATTAAAAAAGCAATCCCAGCTAAGACCCTTCACCCACAAATCCAAGCTGAGCTTCACACAGGGAACCCAGGAAAGCTCCTGGATTCTGGTGTTGTAGCCTCGCTTCCAACTCCGCAGCACAGAGGAGCCAAGCTCCAGCTCTGCCGCTTCCCAGGAGCGGCCAGGCACACTGGCTCAGCCACGAGCACCGTACGTACATGGTGACACAGCCACCCCCCCACCCAGAGCAGTTACATCACCCGCACAGCAAAACAAACCTGAACAAAGGAATGAAAATAAACTACATAGGAGTTAACATTGTTAGACTGAGAGTAACTCTGAGCTGGATCCTACATTTGAATAGCCATTTCCACAAGAAGTTACATCTTTGCAGATGAGTAACTGGAAAAGCTGCTGTCCATGCTTCTGCCTAGGAGGGAGCGGTAGCCCAACTCACAAGGTTTATAAATTTACCCTGAGTTCCACTATCACCAAGGCAATAATCTTGCCAGTACAAAACATCAGTGCTGCTGTAGGAGAAGCATTCTTAATCCAGGAAAAAGAGAAGATGACTCGAAAGCAGCAGACATTTCCCCTTTCAGTTCCTATATGTACACTTCTATATTTCTGTACGCTTGTTTTGAAAAAAAAAAAAGCAGAAGCACCAGCACAATCACGCAGAGCAGCACCCAGAGCATCTCCTGTTGCACCACTGTGCAGTTGGCACCTCTGTGGAGTTTTTCAGGCTGGCCCAAACAGACCACAAGCACGCTGGCCAACCTGCAAACACAACACCGAGCAGAGCCTGGCCTGCCCTGACAGGTATGAGGCTATGATCTAGACAGGATGAATATTGCTGTATGCACAGCTGTTCAATCATTCCCCATAAACAAACACGCAGTGAAGAGACTGGGGCTACTGCCCCAGCACCAGAGATACAGCGAGCTAAGCAGTTCAGGGCTCAAACACAGAATGCTGCTGTGTTCCAGCAGGCATCCCCACCACCTAAACACCACAGGGGCAAAGCTGGACTGTGTCCTCTCCTCTGATCTATATTTCCACAGCAAAGGCTTCACCTGGGAACACCCTGGCACTCAGACGGCTGGCTTAAGGCTGTGACCTCCAAGAAGGGACACCAGCCACTCAAGAGGGATGGGTGCAGTCCCCTGCCCTGCACTCAGAAGGTTTGCAGTCAAGAAAAAACGCAGTTCATATTTAAAAGACAGTTTAAGGTCAGTTTCGTGTGATTCTTAGCGGAACTCAAATTTAATCTTTAAATATTTTAAATTTCTCAATAGCTGCAGTTCTAGGTAGCGCATTAAACTTTATAAAGTTTTAAAACAGGATTGGCTACAATCAACTAAAAATAAGCAAACCTGACAAAAACAAAAATGAGGAACATTCTATATATCACCCAAACATTAGTGTACACCACGATCTAGAGAGATATATGTATGTGTATATATATGCATATTGACTTATTCTGCTCTAAGTGATCTCTGCTACAGCGATCTTTCTTTCCCCATTTTTCAACCCCAAAAGAATTACCATTTCTTTCCAGACAAGAACTTCTGCCAACATTCTGGAGGGCTGCAATCCAAACCACACATAGTTCAACAACAGCAGGGCTGAACAAAAAGGAAAACTATAGCTTTTTTTTTTTAATTATACCTTGTGAAAGTATGGCTGAGCAGGGGAAAAAGTAAAAGCATTGATTAATTCCAGAGTAATGAAGAACATTTATAGCACACATTCTACTAAGTTTACCAGATTTATCACCACCCTTTAATGTCTAAGCTCAGGGTGGCTCTACAGAAAAGCATACACCGCTCCACAATTCTCATACTGAAATGGCTCAGAGTCCACAAATTAATACTTTTACAGGCAAGGTTTCATAACTAGGTCAAAGCAGGGGGGTGAAGTTCTAAATTCCTACTCACCCAGCAGAAGGAAAAAAAAAAAAAAACAAAACCTCCACAACCTCCTTTCCCAGGGTTCCCCAAGGTTTTAACAGGGGGAAAAAATTCAACTTAGCAAAACTGCAGAATACAGCCTCTTTCAACACCTTTTAATTGAAGTTTCTCCAGGACCACATCTTGAATTACAACCAGACCTTCTCCTAAGCTACAGAGCATGGTTCTTTACTGTCATCATCAGAAATGCAAGGTTTTCTATTATAAATAAAATCTAAATCTGCATCAAGAGGTAAAGGTACAAAGAATCACAGTGGAAAAGGAACTGGAAAAGTACCAGTGGGAATCAGAAACAATCTAAGGTATCGATGGACTTCACTGTTTCTCAGTCCTCAAATGTTAAAGCCATGAACACTTATGGCTTTAACAAAAAATGTTTCGCTGTTTTGCCCAGTACACTCTGTCCTCCCTGTTTATATCCGAGAGTTGTTCCAAAGACATTTGACAAGGACTGTACAAAATAGAGTCCAGTCCCTCCTTCATTCCTCTGAGCTACTGTAAAATACATATGAATACAGAAACTGCTTCTATGAGCAAAGGAAAGCTCTGCATGGGGAAGTCTTTAACGTAATTTCCACTAGCAAAATATTCACTTTAAAGCGGCACCCATCTTGAAGCCCCCACCTTCATGAGGCAGGAGTACCAGGGGCGGCACAGCATTCTGAGAAGCCAGACTTCCCTGTGCCCCTGCTAAAAAGTAAAGTTTGTATGGAAATAGTTCAGAAAATCCCTGCACTTGCAATCTAATTTGAATCTTTTCCTTTTCTTAATGTAGCATCACAAACCAGTACATCTCCATTTACAGCAGTTTCTTGGAGGTATCCAAACTGTAGAGCGTCAGCTTGACGTACTACAAAGACACCACCAATAGGTGATCAACTGTTGTGGTGCATGCAAAACCATCAAAGTTGAGCTTTTCTCTTCACATAATTTGCTTACTAAATTTTGCTACAGTGCCCAGAGGCATTTGGGCATGCAACACTGAGAAATAATTACGCCTCAGCCAAGGCATGCATGTTGCACAGCGCTCTGCAAACACGTCAGTGGAATTCCAAGCTGCTATTATGCACAACTCATTGCTCTAGTTATCTGTCTTGAAGATCTAATTAATCCTCTTGCTCATCATCCCCTAAGCTTACACAGGAGTGTCTCAAAGCTTGGTGCCATTTCGCAAGTATGAAAAAAAATAGATGAAGCAGCTCTTAAAACTCCTGTGGGAAGAGAGACTGTCAATCCACATTCCTCTCATCCAGGCTGGTATAAAGCACCACACGGGACTCAGATGAAAACCTTTCCTCTGGACCTCATCTCACACTCCTTTCAGACCCTGAGAATAAGCCCCAGTAACAGCTATCTTGCTCCAGCAAATCTAATCTGCACTCTGCGTATGACCTTGAGATAGGAGACATTTAAAAATACATCTGCATGTATACATACAGCTGCGTTTGCACACCCAGCGTTATGTGCATTTTAAAAGCTCTCCTGCCTTCCGCAAGATTGAGGTCAAGGGAAGGAGGAAAGATTCTCTATCTTCAAGCAAACCTTCAAGTATATCATCTCTATTCAAGTTCTCCTTACATTAAAGCACTAAATAACCACAGAACTGCAGGGGGAAAGAAAAAAAAGGAGAATTTAGCTGTGCGATACCTCACAGAATGCAAAGCCCAGAGGAGTGGCTGTGCTCTGCCACCAGTTCATTCAGACAGAGATCTCCTTTCAGTCTGCTGTAAAAGCATCATTAAAAACCAGAGGAAAAAGGAATTCAGAGCTGGCCAGCTGCTATGCCCAGATGCAGTCCTGGCTCTTGACAGGAAAAGAACACAATTTTTTCCCTATAATTTGTTCTCATGTTTTTATCTTGTCAATTATTTGCTATCTGTTGTCATTTAATTTTGACTCTCTATAACTTTTATATAGCATTACGTCTGTGTCATTATATTAATGAACATCATTTACAATACAATAACAAACAGACTTACTATCAGTCGTTGAGGTTAGTAGAGTCTGTTCATTATTACTCAAGAGCAAAGAAAGCTTTCATTAAACCTCTCAGAAGTTCCAAAGCAAAGCTCTCCAACAAATGTTTTTCTACTAACTTAAATTTCTGTGAACATTTATTTCCTACATTATCTTCAACCAAAATGAGCATTTCTATTACAACACTTAATTCCAATTAAGAAAACATTGAAAGGCTTCCTGCAAAAAACAAATACAGGATATTGGCAAGACTACAGAATGAGGTAAAAACTACTGAAGACAACAAAATAATTTTCTTCTGACTGTGTAACACAAAAAGGAAGTGTATTTCTTTCACGACACCAGCAATAAGTCTAGGCCCAGCAGAGAATAACCAGAGCTATTCAACACTGACCTCTTAACTCTCATACTGTGAGTTTAAACAGCTGAAAAATTACATAAAATGACAAAACTTACAAAAACAAAGCACTCCTCCTGCCCTATCTACCTATATCCACCAAACTGACCAGCTCCTCTCATTTTGCAGTTCCTCCAAGTACTTTTCCCTGGGGTCAGTTTGTTGTTAGTGCTGGACCGACTGCTTGAGCTCAGCTACATCAGACCACAAGTCAGTCGTAGGACGAAGCTCGAAGTGCCCAAGTGCACGTAAACATATTCAGTCCTCATACTGACATCCTGCCTTTCACCTTGGAAACAAACTGGGTGTCAAGACTGCGTGGAAATTCAGAAAGGTTATATGTCATCACCTGAAGCCAAAAAAAGTCACAGAAAACATGACTTACCAGTACCTGAGCTTTGCCCCATACAGCCCAAGCCTTCCTGCAAGCCATATGACAACTGTTAGACTAATGACTATAACCCAAAACCACTGAAGCCTGCAAATTAACATTTTTGCAAAGGTACACAAGGAACCAACAGTGGCACATCCAATCCTTCCTTATTATAGGCAGCAGCCGTTGCCAGGAACGGAGGTACCATTCTGGACTTCTTTCTCAATCCTTGGAGATCACTCCTATCCTGCAAATCCTCCAAAATATTAATTACAACCAGAACTGAGTCCTCCAAGAGCTTCCCTGTTTCTTCATCATATGAGGGCTGTTCCCCTTCACACATACACCCCACGGTGATGGCGAGGCACAGGACCCCTCTCCTCCCAGCCTTCCCCAGCCATGCACAGCAGCCAGTCGTTTCCAAAGCCCACGTAGACACAAAAGGCACTGGCATGCACCTGACCCAAGAGTAGAAGTAGTCAGTCATTGTTCCTTATGTATTACTGCAAGATAATACTCTTATCTTTACATTATTGTATCATAGGACGAGCCCAGACACCATCCTGAAGTTCCAACAAAAATCCAACAGTTGTTCTCTTACATCAGACAAAAAACGACTTCTGCCATCAGTGGTGGGCACACAGATGGTACAAAAAAGGAAAGTGGGACACCACCTTGGCAGAACCCTCAGTCACACACTTTGTAGTTTAGATAACCACCAAAATAAACATTTTGAAAACTGGACTCCAATGATGCAGTAAATGCTATGAAGAGAAGGTTGCCAAAGTTCTTCCGCATTAGAAAAGTGCCATCACTACTTGCCACGTGCCAGCACCGAAGACAACCCCAGTAACTGGCATCTCATCTCCCAAAACACTAACATCACTATTTGATGTCAATCCCTTCCAATTCTGCAGTTTAAACTTAAAAGTGAAATCCCAGCCCCAAATAACTCACGGTACAACAGAACCACTGAATCACAGAATGACCTGAGTTGGAAGGGACCCACAAGGATCATCGAGTCCAAATCCTGTCCCTGCACAGGACAATCCCAACATTCACATCATGCGTCTGAGGGCATTGTCCAAATGCTTCTGGAACATTGACAGATTTGGTGCCATGACTGCTTCCCTGAGGAGTCTGTTCCAGCACAACAGTAGTCTGTCCATCTGTTTGTCCTACAACTGATGCTGTTTCAATGTTCCTATGACTCCTACACAGTAACACCAGAGCTCCCGCCGAATCACCTCTCCCTCCACCATTCCCATCACCAACAGCCTCATATCAGAACTACCACACAAGCCCACTTGGATTACGAAGTCACTAGGACAAAAATAAGTAAAAAGCAATAATTCACAACCAGTTTTACTTGCAAAAGCAAAAAACATTCAGTCACAGAAGTGTTTCCTAAAATAAGTTGTACACAAACCTGCCATCTCCTTTCCTCTTAGGAGTGGTGAGCTCAGAAAGGCTAAGTCACACAAGCTCACTGCTGTTTGGTGGAGAAGAGCCATGCCCTGACTCCACCAGAAACAGCTACCAGCTCCAAAGTAGCCTCTAAAATTGCTAACTACTTGAATTTAAATTTCAAATAAATTTAGATGAAAGATTAAAGAAAGTCGTTCTGCCTTTCCCACACTGTGGAGATGCTTGTATTTAATAATGAGGGAGCCCATAAAAATAACGAGAAGAATTATACCCAAGCTCCTCAAAAAAATAATGAATTACTGATTTTTGCAGCTACTTAGTGGTAGGAACAGATGGTTACAGGCAATAGTATTGACAACTTAACGAGTTCCCACCCCCAAAGGTGAGCTTCTAAGTCTGTTCCAAATTCAAGAGTTAAAAACATTACAGCTGAGACTGCCACTCTCGGGGGAAGCAGAGAGTTTCAGCCAGTCCCACGGTGCCTCAGAAACTGGCTTTACTCACTGCTGCGTTCTGCCATGGCCTCATCGAAGGGCTGTGACTTTCCAAAATGCCCAGGCACCCACAGGTGCTGTGACTTTCCAATTTGCCCAGTGGGGAAGGCAAACAACATGGATTAAATAGTTCTGAGTAAAGAAGAGCTTTCAGCATCTGTCTATTAAACCAAAGCCACTTCTGAGGACAGAAAAGCCAGGCATGCTAACTTCCCAAAATGCCCAGGCACAGAGAAGTTCTGGGAATCCAGACCCCTGGGAATCCCTGCCTCTGCCATGGTGAACACTGCTTCCCTGGAATGTCCACAAGATGCAAGTTCCTGCAAAACACCCCAGAAATCCCTTTTCCCAGCTCCTGTTCATCTCCAGCAACAGGAAACAATTAGTCTGTCCTGTCTCAATCCAATATCAAAATACCAATTAAAACATTAACTGGTTAAACATTTCAATGAAGTTATCCTTGAATTTCTGCTGGAGAAGTCCAGCAAACTGCTATAACACAGGGATAACATGCAGTGTTGCAAAAAACTGTCAGAACACCCAGGTCCTCAAGCATCTAATTAAGCCAGTAATGAATTAGACTGAGCCTGCAAATCTCAGCCCTTGTTGTCTTGTTCTTCTAAAATTAAAGCTCTGCCAAGAATTGAACCAAGGGAGCAGAAATAATGATAATGCCTGCTCTCCATCTTCACACTTGACAGCTAAGGCTTACTTTCCAGAGGCAACTCCTGTTTTATCAGAAGTCCTCTTCCAAAGAATATCAATAAAGCACATCCACCCATTTTGCTTTTGCTTCCAATAACTACTATTTCCCCCTTTACAGAGACATATGGAAGCAGCAGGGCTACATCTGCCTAATACAGTTCAAACCATCTTAGAATCATCAAACGGTCTGGGTTGGAAGGGACCTCAAAGCTCATCCAGCTCCAAACCCCTTGCATGGGCAGGGACATCTTCCACTGGATCAGGGTGCTCAAAATCTCTTCTATGCAAGGTTTTCATAAAATTCACACTTTTTCCTGCAGTTTTATACCACCAAGCAACAATTCTCACCTCAGGAGGTACCAGGCAGCTGTCCTGGCCTGTTGGACACCAACTCTCCCCACTTCACAGGCCCACGTCACTGATACATCTCCACTGGCATTCGTGCAACAGGAATGCATTCACTCAAACACAAGAACCTACTCCCTCTCCTTAAAGAACTCAGGGATTCGCATGTCAGAATCACCAGGCTCACAATTATCTATATTATAATTTAAAAGAGCAAAAGATAAGGGAACAAGAATGACCTAAACTATTGTTCATTCAAAGAAGCACAACAGTGAGTCTAGTCTTATCAGCAGGCCTTTGGTCTGCAAGCTCCTTGGGGTAAGAACAGATTGCACACCTCATGCTGCCAAATACATCATCTGCACTTAATCATAGCATGATGAATATCTTCAGAAAACAAGCAATTTCAGCCATATTTTGTGTAATCCTGCTATTCCACTCCAAAGCCCATCATCTCGCATCCAGAGTGCCGCTTCCTCAGGGTGGAGACGGTCACTTCAGCCTCTTCCAAGAACACACTCTGGTTCTGCCCAGAGCGCTCGTTAAGAAATAAAACCACCACTCTGAGCACTGCACCAGATTCTTTCAGCAAGCATTTCTGCATGGAGAAGCCTCCTGCATCAGGATACACAAGAAACTGCCCAAAAGCCCTTTTACTTTCAGAAGAGGTCACACCCATGAACATCATTTCACAACAAAGAAAGCGGTAACTACCTGCTCACACACTAAATAACCTACAGATTCCCTTCCTGAAAACATGCCTCCATGTGTCACTGGAGACGTATGTCCCATCGGAATCTTCCCCATGAAATAAGACTCTGCCCGTGGAAAAGATGATCCTCTGCACCCTATACGTTACAAGCATGTTTTAATGAACTTGCTCCTAAACACAGCTGTTAATTTTAAGTGTACATGAGCTGATATAAATCTACAAAATCCTAACTCAAATGTGTTTTTGTGGTCATACTGTAGCCCCTTTGGAGAATAAAATCTTTCAAAAACAAGTAGAGTCAGGAAAAAAATATGCCAGTCACCTTCCATCTTTTTAAGTAAATATTGTCATGGCTTTGTTAGTTCTAAACAGGACATGAGAGGAATGAGCACAAGTGTTAACATCTGTTTGTGGGTTGCTCTTACCAAGAACCTCCTTCTGTGTCACAGTGAATGCACAGATCTGAATTACACCCAAAGAAACAAGTCAAGCAAGACATTTCTCAAAGCCTCTGCTTCACTCAGATTTGTTCATTAGAGGTGCTATATTGCACACATGGGCCAGGTCAGCTCGTTAGCAGTGAAACCACAGGTGAAACCAAATTAATGCAGGTGCTCCACACTCTAATGTCTGACATGCAGGAAAGGAGCTTCTCTACCTACACTCTTCCTAAAGGTATACTCAAATTAAGGCCATGTAGGTGGCATCTGCCAAAAGTGGCATGTGAATAACATCGGTAATTTAACAAATTCTGATAAAATACAGAGAACTGTAAAAGCAGCAATTCAAACACTCAAATCAAATGCTTAAACTGAGATTACATCTGAGAATCCAGCTTTTTATTGGGGTAGAGGGAAGGGTTTGAAAGACCTTTTCCTGCAGGTGTCAGAGACATTTAGGGTCCAAAAATTTGAGTCCCTTTGACGGACAAAGAGATATAGGCTCACAATGAAGCATCTCTATTTACCCTCTGCTTACAGTGAAGATCTAGCTTTAAAAATTAAGTTTAGATTATATATAAAATGGACAAACAAAAAAGCTTAGTGCTTTTAATGGTCATGGAAGCCCAGCTCATACGCACACAGCCGTGACAGCATCAAGGTGCTGTGTCAAAGAGAACTGGATGAAGAATGTTCTCCATCAACCCTGCTGCAGCCTTCCCCAGGCTGAGCCACACACCAACACAAACCTAAACCACCTCAGCTGAAACACTGTAGGCAAACCCACACCTGAAGGGCCACCCAGCTGCTTTGTGGCACTTCCAAAATCTGCATTTTTTCCACAAGAAAGGGCTCCACCACTTCAGGGGTGAGGCAAGGACCACAGCAGAACTCAAACCCGCAACCCACACAGCTCCACTCCTTCACTGTTACACGAGACTATTAATTCCAGTTGCACAGGGCTCCCCTCCCTTCTGCAGGCCGTGCTTCAAATCAGCGTCTTGCCCCAAATGCCAACACTTCCATACCATATCCAGATCCACACGGAAAGCCTCACTGCACAATTCGGCTGTGACCAACAGGCTAACAAACAAATGTGCACTGGATTACTTCTGTGTTATCTTCCAGCCCCTATAATTTGAAAGGGATAAGGATTGAAATGTGGAAAAAACTCTGGAAGCTCAGAAGAACACTTCCATGGAAAGAAATACTTTATTTGTAGAATACTAAGCTCTACTTCCCTCAAAGCAGTAAAAAGGGAAAACTGCATATGAACGCATTTAAGAACATTAATAGAAAAATAACAAGCAGTTAAGTAAAGTCACATTCCACCTAAACAACACTACCATTATTGCAGCATCTGACTGTCAGAGGACAATTCAGTCCTGGAAACGTATTGTAATTGCTTTTCCACTACGGTCCTCAGCTTTACAATTGTATCCTTCTCGGGAGGTCAGAACAAGGCACGGCTGCAGCTCTGAAAAGCAATTCTGTTAGCAGCGCTACCTTATTCATTCTTTTAATCTTACACCTACATATTCATTATGAACTCTGTGAAATCCCAGTGCCAAAACCACCATCAAACGCTGCCGCAATCTCTCTGCTGCTCGGAGAAAGCCTTGACCCCTCTGCTTCCCTAATGAAGATGTCAAGTAAGCATGAATCACACCAGCTGCCGGCTCCAGTGCTCAGGACCGGCGCTGCAAGCCGGTTGATTCACCAAACCCCTACATGCAACGGTTTCTTGCTGTCAAGGAGTAAAAAAGGAGCCACCATGATGAACCTGCCTTGTTTCAAGCAAAGCGTTCAAAAGAGTTCAATGAGAAAATCCCCGCGCTCCCCATCGCACTGTGAGCACTGCCGCCTTGCAGTCATTCTCTCCCTACAGAAGTTGGAAGGGGAACCAAAACAACAACACAAAAAAAAAGGTCAGTTTTAGAGAACTGAGGGTAGCAATGCTTGTAGCAACTCCTGTGTTTCACAATAAAGGAGCCATGTACTGAGATGGAGAAATCTGAGCCTTTCATAACACTTCCTGCGGCAGAAAAGGCCCTGTGCTCCCTCCTCACAATGCACCATGGCATTACTGGTCCTCCAGCTGCATCAACACAAGTACTTCAGGGTTAGCAGATCATGCCACAATCCATCCACATAAACCTCTAAATATTTACATTTTACTTAAATACAGAATATCTTGTTGACAGGGTTAGCAGTGTACCATGATCAACAGTGGTACTGGCACCCGGGATGGAAAGAAGCCACCTCTCTAGAACAGAAACACCGTGCTTCAGGTTTGCAATCGAAGGGAACAGCATAGTGGATGCCCTCCGAGTCCCTCTCCAGCACCCAGGCTTTATAGCCATGCTACAAGATGTGGAACGGATCATCAGAACAGAACCAACACAGCAGGATCTCAGTAGAAGAGTAAGCCTGGTCCTGAAGGTCAGGCTCTTCAGCCTCTTTCAACGGAGAATCAAGGCAGCATCCCTTACAGCAAGTTACATGCTGGTAGGCACAAGCTGCTTGAGGGGGCAGAAAAAGCCCAAAACAGCCAGTTTTGTGTCCCAGTGGATATTCAGTCACGGGTTTACAGCAAGGGCAACCTCATTCTCACAGTCACAAAGAGAGGAGTGACAAAAGCTGAGCACTTTCACAGCACAACAATCTCTCTTCACAGAAGGCAGCACACCATCACTCTGCTGGTTCGGCACACGAGGACCACACCACATGAGAGTAACTCCTCATGTTGTGCATGGCTAAACAAAGATGACCAAGACTTCCTTTCAGAATTACTGCCTTTTGAGATGAGATGTTTACAGCCAAGCTTGGGCTGGACATAAGTTCTGTTCAATCCTTGGGCTACTCTGAGGATGGCACAAATTCCACATCAGTGCATCCACCGATAGCTGCGTGATGAACTGCGTTCACATAGCCCCCCACCAGCACTCAGTCCATGAATTCCCCTCTGCAGAGTTGCAGGACATGCCAGATTTCGGTAATGTTTTCCCGCCAGCACTGGAGGTTTCTGACATCCTCCCCTTGTTCCAACCTCTCCCTACTGCAGTGACCCAGGAATGGAGCTATTAGATGCCAGACCAATATGCATTGCAAGCGATGCAATAGTCTTTGCAGAACAGCAGATAAAAACCTATTTTACTGGAAAAGGTCACTTGACTATTGTCTCCTAGGGCTCACAAAACCCACAAAGCAAAATTACCCTTCTTTCTCTTTTTTTGTTTCACAAGTCAGAGAAACATCTGCCTTCATAGTAATTATTTCTTTCTACACAGTGTGAATGTTTTGTCACATTGTACATCCTCAGCCTTCATCTGTCCAGCTTTTCCATTCACGGTTTCAGCCAAGATCCATCATGAACAGAGCACAGCTTTACATAAATCACGTACAAATCATCCACAGAAAAAAGGGCTAAAGACAGAGAAGAGGAAACATGGCAAACTTTCTAAAGCACAGCTACCATAGTCATGTAACACATAATTTAAGCTCTCAGTGATAATCCTAATAGACACTAGTGGCCAAAAGGCAGGGGATGCAGCCCAAGAGCCCTGGAGAGATGCAGCAAGTTCTTCCGCCCAGTGGGAAGTATACTATGCAAATACACTGGAATGTTCAGTAAGTGTTCCTTTAAAAGGTACTGCAATCAACACTAGTTTGCTTTTCAAAGTACAGTCTGCATTCAAAAAAGCAAAGCACCGTTTACCTCAAAACTCAGAATGAGAAGTCTTTGTACCAAACTAGGAAACACAATAGGGAGTAAACAGGCTTTATCATTGATGTCAGGATCTGGCTCAGTTTTTCAGGGAACTGCAGGGAAGAGTTACTGCACACTACAGCAAAAGGTCTCACACCTGATCCACTTTAATTACTTAGCTGCAGGAGAGGAGAGCTACCAAGGCCTAGTTTGTTTTGTTTCACTGTGAAAGGCTTCTACTGCTATTAATATTCACCAACAGAAACTGAAATAACCTCTCATCTCCATCTGAATATCTTGGAATTGTTATGGACAAACTAAAGTATTTTCCCCTCAAAACCCTGGATGAGAGAAACCCACCAGCCTGCAAAGCCACCCAATAGATCAGACCTGTATTTCTACAGAGTAACACTCCTTCAATGATGGCCTTTATCACACTGACAACTTCAACACAAACAATCCCACTGCAGCCAAGTTCCCACAGCCCCACAGCAGAAGCAACACCGCAAGGTCTCTACAGAGCCTTCTCCATCGTGTTTCTGGGCATGCTGCAGATGACCTTGAACTCTGCACTTCCCCAACACTGTCATGACACACACTGCAAAGCTGAGCTCACACAGAGCACCACCAGCAGCTTTTATTCAGCCTGCAACGCACCAAACTGCAAGAACAGCAGCAAGAACAAACTCCTTTCTACCAGCTCCATTTTGCTTTCCAAAGGACACCACCAACTTCTCTCCTTCTCTCTCAAGACGCTGAGACAAAAATACCTTTTTTCCCCCTAAATTCCACTCTAAGACAGCCTATTATTTCTACATCTGCTAACACTACCAGAAAGTTGAATCCTAACACAGAACCAAACTGCAGTCTCAGCATATTGGAGGTTTTTCTGCCCAAAATGAAACATAGGTGCCATCTGTTTCAATTACACTAATCACAAGGAGACATAACATTGTCAAACTGGTACTTCTTAATAGAATCTCTTTTTTAAAGACATTTTCAAAGTGGAGAGAAAGAAAGAGGCCCGTGCTACACTAGAGGCAAGAGAATATTTAATACTCAGCAGTCAACAGCACTGACAAGCAGAGCAGGCTGCTGGACAAACCAGTGCTGGAACTGCCCCCGCAGGAAAAGTCACTTTTGCTTTCACTGAAGTCAGGGAAAATCTTGCTAAGTTTGAAGTGATATGAAAGTGAAACGACATCTTGGAACTAAAGGCATTTTCTAATATAGTCTTGGTTTGTACCTTTAAGTTATTCCATGGAAGTTGCAATTTTTACCTTCTAATTTCAGAAAATAATAAAAAAAAACCTTTTCAAAAATACCACACAAACAGAAACACTGGCGTGGACACAAGCACTCACTACATAAAAGAGAAGATTTGGACAGAAACAAGGGAAATATTTACCGATTCCATAGTTGAAAGCTGTCGTTAGCAGGACATATATTAAAATCCAACAGAGGCGTGTCCCAAAAATGCTGCAAAATCTGAAAAACACAAGAATTAGTTCATTAGAGAATTAAAATATTTTATTCACAAGCATGCTGTATCTAGTACATGAAGGCTACCAAATACAAATCCTTGCATAATCCAGAAATAAACTTTCTGATAACATGTCTGCACAAACAGAAGAATAACACAAACCGGGGAAGGCTTAGCAGCGCATCAGCCGAGTTTGATAGCTTTCTGATAAGAGATTATTAAAAATCTACTTGTCTCAAGGTCTCTCTAATCATCTGTGTGGTTTTACAGTAATTTTATTTATGAAAAAAGGTAAATGCCCCTCAACCATGATCAGCCCATAACCTGACAGACCAGGCAGGGAGGAGTAAGCCTGCCCACAGCACACCGCTGGCTAAACTGTGCTGGGATTTCACTTTCTTGAACAACTTGTATGGAATTACCCATGACACAAGCGCTTTCTTTTTTAGCATATCTTAGATCCTTGCTCTGAACAGCAGCTAAATCTATCACAAACCTCTAATTTAAAAAGCCCTTGCTGCACCTCTCAAGGATATTTTTCCAGCTACAAATTCCTAAAGTGAAATTCCCGACACCAGGAAGCAGCAGGAGCTCTCACCTCTCAAGGCAAAGCGGAATTACATTCATTAACTGGGCGACTGAACTGGTACATGAAAAGGTTGGCAGGCGATTCCAAGTCCAAAACCCAGTACCTGAACTCTCCCCCACTTCTCATGTTAGAGGTGCGCTCACAGCAGGACAGTGCCAAGCAGGCTCTGGTGACAGTCACATCAGCACAGGCAGAAACCCGACTGTCTGACAAGCACCAGGGCTGCAGCGAAACCTGGCCCATCACCCGGCACTGCCTGACAGGCACATTTGCTCAAAAATAAATTTCTCTCCCAGCCAGAGCAAACTGGTCTGCTCCAGCCGACATCCCCACAAAAGTCAAAGTGGTTATTCCGGTGATATGGCTGGTTCCCTAACTGCGGAGGGGACACGTTTTGGGCAGCACAGCTTGGTAGGAGCCCCACAAGTCATAGGAGCAAGGACAAGCCTGAATGACAGCTAAGCATGTCCAAGGGTTTGCAATACAGAAGACCAGAGCAGCACGTAAAACACTGTCTTATCCCAGATTTTTCATGTCCATGATGAACCACCCCCCCCTCCAGATATCTGCTCAGTATTAGCAAGTTCTTACTTCTACTTGCAAAGGACATGGAAATATGGGAAGAGCCAACCAGTGCTCTAAGCAACAATGCAGAATTTCTTCATAACATGAATCAGATTTGTAACAGCACCTGAGCTTTTGCCGCACTTCCACCCAGGAGCAGCTCAGTAAAGGAACTTAGTGAAAATCAAGAGGCCGATGCTGTACTGCAAACTACAGCCACTAAAGCTCAGCTGTGCCAGGCGAGCAGCAGTACTCAGCACAGGCACAGGGCCTTCCTAGCCCAACTGAAGTGGTACTGTTTTGCACAAACAAGTCACAGGGTTAGCGGCCAACTCTAGTACTGCTCGCTGCCAAATTCCCCACTCAAAATCCTGTGTCCTGTCTGATCTCTAGACTCTGAAACCAGGCCAAGAGACACAATGACCAACCCCCGTTCCAACTGACAAAGGAAAATTTGGATTCCTTCCAAATTACCCTTTCTTCTAAAAGGAAAAGTTCTAAAAAGCAATTTTATACTCAAAAACTCACATATATGAAGTTAAAAGTGGGGAACTGCAAAGTACAAAATGTTTTCCTCTCAGCAAAGCTAACCACTGCTTTTATTTGCTTGCTCTATTTACAGCTACCCCATACGAAGAACTAAGATTGCCCAACTCACACAGACTACCTCAGCTCCCAGGACTATCACATACCAGTCCCCATTCTCCTAATTACACTCAACTTCCTGTGCTCCTCTCAACCCTCTCACACTGATGTTTTTACTGTGAAGCTCCTTTGCAACAGCCAACCACTACTTTTTAAACCTTGTTTTAATCTATTGTTATTCTCCTAAATTCTGCCTCCACCACTTCAAAGCTCAACTCCCTGAGACAGTGCTCCCAGGTGCAATGCTTCTTTGAACAGCAACACATTTACCTTCCTATAATTTTCTCACAACTTAGCAGTCAACAGGACTGGAGCTCATGACGTGCAGTTCAATTTGACACAGTATTGCTGCCCCCCACCTTATAAAACACTGCCCTGATGTAGCTGGACGTGGACACTGCCTTCCAACAGGATGGTCTTTACCGAACCATCCACCGAATCACTAAGGTTGGAAAAGACCTCCAAGATCATCCAGTCCAACAGTCAGCCCAACACCACCATGCCTACTAAACCATGTCACAAAGTACCACATCTGCACGTTCTTTGAACACCTCCAGGGATGGAGACTACACTATTTCCCGAAGAGACCTTGAGTATAACTGGGACAGATGCACAGCAGAGGAGACCAGCAACTCTGGAAAAGCTTTGTTTGTTTTAAGAAACTTTCACTCCCTGATGAAAAACTGAAAATGTCCAGGTGAGCAACACAGCTACATCCAGGGCAGAGCTGCTACCAACTAAGCTAATGAAAGTCTTATGAACCACAGTGACAAGAAGCAGGTCAAAATAAAACGAAAACCAACACATGAAAAATAGGAAACAAATGAGTTTTCTGACATTTTTCTTTCAAAACAGAAAGTGAGATAGACTGCTACCTCATGTTTTTTCCAAGGCAAGAGAGGCCTGGGGCCCTGACAGACCCCCTGATGGGGAACTGCAGTCCTATGGAGCATAATGACAATACTTGCACAGCATCTTTCCAGCATGATTCCTGTACCACTTTTATACTCTTCTCCTCCACAATAAAAGTCACAACTCTAATTAGAGCAATCTGCTTAAACAGAGATAAAAGATAAGCTGGGGGACAAAAAAGCCCAACTTCCAACTAATTATCCAGAAAATCAGTTGCTGCCCACTGACAGGGGTGACAACGATCAGTTGTGAACAAAGTTGTCGTAAAAGTCCACAGAAATCCTACCCCATTACACTGTGGATGTGGTGCTCAGGGACACGGTGGGCTTAGCAGTGTTGGGTTTACAGTTGGAATCTATGATCTTAAAGGTCTTTTCCAACCTAAATGATTCTGTGATTCTGTGATGAACCGATACACAATTTACATCTGGTTCCTGGCCTACAGACAGCAAATATATTCATTACTTAGCTCACATACAAAATCTATCTTAAGCATTGTAACACTGAAACAGCAACCACATAAGAGCCAAGTAGCTTTCACAACAGCCAGTGCACCACTTCTTTATGAAATGGTTATCAAATTGCTTACAAAGTACAGCAAACACTTCAGCAGAAGATGCCCAATGCATAGACCACGGGCAAAGTCTGACTGGTAATACATATCTGGGTCATTCTCACAGTGTTCCTGTTATGCAGAACTCGTTTATTTATAACTGATTTTACTTCAAAAAGCCTAAATTTTAATTAATAATGCTAGACATATTTATCCATCCAATTCTATTAGCTTCAGCTTGATGAAAGCGTATCACTCCACAAACCACATCACTGCCCTTGTTTCCCCTTCTGTGCAACAACAACGCTGTTGGTACAGACATGTGCCGAGCTAACAGCAGCTCACAGGACACATCCTGCAAAGCAAAATGGCACTTGACCTTCCTTTGGATCAAAATGGCAAATAATTAAGTGCTCAAGGTGAGCAGATTCTGGTTGAAACAATCTCATATTTTCAAGTCCTGTGATGTTTTATTTTATTCAAACATGAAGTAATACGGAAACTCTGGGTAAGCAGAGATTTCCATTAAAAAAGTGTTTCAGCTCCTAAATTCTCCCACCAACTTCTGCTCTTTTACATGTAGTCCTCTGCAGTGCCCACGATGAGTTATTGATTCCTCTTGCAGCACTCCCAGGCAGATCAGGAAACTTAAGATTCAGAGCACAGGGTGCAACTTTTCCTATTGCTCATTGAAAAAAAATAGGAATTAACTAATTCAAGTATTTGAAGACGAAAGATGCTTTACAATCACAAGATGAAACCTGATAAAAACTGTATACTTGCATTAAGGTTAACCATGGACTATTTACACCAAAGCATTGAGATCTGGCAGGGGAATAGTAATGAGTTTCAGCCGTGAGGCAGGAGCTGCCTTCATGGATGATGTCACCCATAAAAGAACAAAACAAGATCAGTTCTGCACAGATACACTTAGAAGGGTCTCTGAAAAATGCATTGAGATTCAGCAATTTCATACACCTAGATGTTTCTAAATTTCACCAACTGAATGTTAAAAGGGTTCTACTCCAATCTCCATTTTACAGGGAGCAGGAAAGCTGCTGCCTGCTGAAGTCTTATTTCAAACAACCAAGAGGCCAATCTTCACAGAAGCAAGGACATCTTTTCTTATTACTGCTTCTTGGAAGCAAAGAGTAAAATGTTGTATTTTGATTTAAAGACAGGCTTGCATCCATTCAGCTTTCATGGTGATCCAGAACTGAAATGTGTAACAGGATACCAGCAGGAGATGCAGATTCTGGTTTAGACCAACTTCTGAATGGAAAAAATTTCTAGGGAGCAGGACAGTCTTTTTCCACAGTTCTCATCTGCTTCCCTAGAAATAATTTCAGGAAGAGACAGAATTTCAATGAGGCATCTTTCTGAGGGCTTCAGTAAAAATACACATCGGGGAACACACAAGGCACTTTCAGATAAGCTCCATTACCTCAGACACAGAACTCGAGGAGGTACAGCTACAACACATTTGGAGGGTGAGGAAATCCAGAAACGTTTTCCAATGCCCTCCATAGACATGCAAAGAGCAGCCCAGTGAGACTGCCCACACAGCTTTACGTGGCAGCCTGTGTACAAACACTCATCTTTCACCCTCCTGAAATAATGAAAAAGACCTATTCTCAGACACTGTAAAATCACATGACAATTCAAGAATCTGAAAAAATGGAGGGAGAAGGAGAGAACCCATAAGCAAACTGCACTGTAAACCCCACATACTTATCAACTGCATGTCTTCCAAGAATATTTGTAGGTACCTTCTGCAACAACAGGGATTATATTCCTGCCCGGTTACAGCACCCAAGTCTGTTAAGAATCCAAACAAGTGCTCGAGTATGGGGAAGAAATCAGAGTGCTACATACACAGGAACTACTGCCCTCGCTCCTTCCTACAGTGCTTGCTCACATTCCTCAAGCACCAAGAGGAGTCCTGCCCACGGCAGCACAGAAAGCTTTTCTCTGGCCCCTCAAGGAGACAAACAACTAATAAAAATCATCAGATTTAGGATAATCTCATCCAAGAGCTTAGAAAAGCACACCCAGAGACACCTCTGCACTGCTTTGGACTATAAAGAGAAGGAAAATGGGGAAGTGTTGCAGTGGAGATCTGAAGGGGGGAGGAAAGAGGCGTTTCCAAGAAATATGCAGAAACTGGAAATAAATAATGTGCCTTTAACTGAAATGCCCTGCATCCTATCAGCAGCTTCCAGATCAACCATCTCCAAACACACACATGCTGAGCAAACGGCTACAGTCAGTGGGACTCGCTCACACGACTTATTTAAGAAGAAATTTCCAGCAATGGTGTAAGCTGCAGAAGAAGGTGCCTTTCACTGGAATCTACAAAGCAGCAAATATTTCCACAGCAATCATGATAGCCAATTATGCTCATGCAGTACCAGTTACTGAAGTGAAAAAACCACTGTGCTTGGAAAAAAAAGAAAACACACCCTTTAAGTATGTTTGATTGTGACAAAATTATAGCATCAAGTAAAATTTCATTTGATAGCTTTCAGAAACTAAGTAGGTAATTTATTCTTCGTCTCAAAGTTCTTTTATTTTGCCCTGCAGACAATATGTATGCCGAGATCTACATTTTTAAAGCTCCTGTCATCTTTGCCACTTGATAAAAATACAGGATAACCTGATACTGTCCTCAAAAACATAGATCAAGATATTTATGTGTGGGCTGAAGAGCCTAAGGTTCGATTTATCCCACCAAAATAAGCATAAAGAAGGGGAAATATGTGGTTCCTATGGAACTAAATTGTCCTTTAAGTGTTCTATTTGAACGCCTGATACGAACAAAACAGCCCACCAGAAACTGGGGGTTGACAATAGCCTAAACTCAGAAACAACCACGCTGCTTAGAGACCTCCAGTGAATGAAAAGTATCCAGGATCTGTAATATCAAATAACTGGTTTCAATGCGTTTCAGGTATTACTCAAGATCTGTGCTCTTTTTCAGCTCAGTAACCAACACCCGTTACAGTATTTACACACTGATAAAACAATCAGACTCAGCTTCCATGATCAGTACTCTCAACCAACCCTGGGGAACTAACCACACATCACTGCTGTCTGCTTTAAGTCCTCCAAACACCATGCTTGCAAGGAGGATGAGAAACAACGCTTGCGCGCAGCATGCTTGTGTCTCCTTTTATAGAAATCAGACTTGAGTTCAAATAAAAACTCTGTAGTTCATTCCAGTAGGTCAAAAGGTAGCACAGAAGGGTGGAACTACCTTTACATTTGCATTGCATTATACTAAAAGAAAATTATCAGTAGAAGTCTCATGTTTCACCAAGTTTAACCCACGCACACACACAATCAGCAGTTCAGCAAAGGACCCTGAAGTTACTGCATGTTCCAACTTTGTTACTGGCTGTCTGTTCACATCTGACATTTGAAGTTCTCCATCCCTCAAAAATATTTCCAAATTGCTAACTCCTAAAATCATAAACCATTTCTCCTTGGAAGATTCATAAAAGCAGCCCAAAAGGTACTTGCCAGGGTAAAAAAAAAAAACAGGGCTATCAGAAGAGACCCAGCTGCCAGCACAACCTGAAAGCTTAAATCACTCAAGGAACTCGTTTTTACTTGACATGATGTGGCAGAAGAGCAAAGCAAGCCTGAACAGTTTCCACTGAAACAGATTTTTCAATTCCATGCATACAATTAAGAGCTCTGGAAACACACAAGCATGTTCCCTCATCTCTCCTCCTTCACCCTTACCACCCTTCTGTGGCTTCTCTGATGAGTGGAAAGTATTAAGTCAAAACAGTTTCTGCAATTTCCTTAACCAACCTTGGCCTGAAGTTCAAGGCTACAGCTTGCCCTTCTGTATCAGCAAGCAGAGACAAGACTCAGTCTGCCGGTCTGGAGGACACACTGTTTTCCACGCTATGATTTAGTCTACAACAGTAAAAAAAAGCCTCCCATAGCTTTAAAAAAATTTAAATATCTTAAAGATTTTGCACTTCTATCAGCAAACGGATAAAGAAGTCTCAACTTTACTAGCAACACTGGCCTTTTAACATTAACTTACACCAAGTCATCATCTCTGTCATGGATGGAAATAAGAAAATGCTTAGGCACCTAAAAATGGTTATCCACTGTCACTTCATCAGCCTAGAATGCTACAGGTATCCTTGTTATTCAGCCCAAATACTTCCAAACAATCCTCCAGATCCTTACCATTTTTCTTTTTTAGACCTCTGATATGAGATGTAATTACCTAAGACTGCTGGGTCTTTCCAGCCTGTTTGAATCTCTTCCAAAAAATGCATAATCAGGCTCATTTCTTTATTAAATGATCTGCACGTGCAGAGACCCACTGCTTGGCTTTGCAAGAACACGTCATTATTACTGGTACACGATCATACATGTTACGCACGTGAGAACGTGTTTCCAAGAAAACCATCAGCACAGAACAGCAGCATCGTATCTGCTTTCAAACAACCTGAACAGGTTAGCTATCCAGACAAAAAATTCAACATTAAGATGTACAAAACCCTGAAGCTGTTTATTTTAGTGTGTAGTAAGCTGTTAATTCCTAAGCCATTTGGAAGAGACACAGGATGCGCAACGGTGTGGATTTTCAAAGCAGAACTGTTCCACGATTATTTTTAGTTCACATGAAAATGAGAAGAAATTGTAACCTCCGTATCATCAACATTTGATGAGCCCCATCTGAAAAGTAGTGAATTTCAAATCAAATTATTCTACAGTCAGATAATATGACGGCAGTAGAAATAGCACTTTTTTTAAAGCTAAAGTACAGCAGCATTCATGCAGACACATAAAATGAAGGGCACCACGTAGCTGAAAACGAACATTTTACAAATCATCATCCAGGAAAAGACTTTCTGGTCAACACAAAAACCAATACACACAATCTGAGTAAAAGGCAGGGGGGCAAAGACAACAAATGCTCTTCTTGGGCATAAAAACAAGAAGCCATAAGGAAAACTCGCACTCCGGGAGTCAAGAGCATGAGCAGTAATATTCCCAGATGTTGACTATTAGGTTTGTGGAAAATGTAAAAGAAATCAATCAAGTGCTAGAAAATTCAATGTATATTCCAAAGGTACAGAATTTAAGTTTTTAACAAAAACCAGGTCACTCAACTCCTGTCCACAGGCACCTATAAAAGAATCACAACAGATTCATCCTGCAAGCAAACTGACCCCCCCAGTTTCTCCAGCTCACATTTCTCACAGCTACCTAGAAACCTACCACCTGTGTTTAAAAACAAAAATAACCCCAGTCACCTCATGGAATTTCTACCATTTGAGACCCAAAATATGCATGATAAAGAACATGCTGATGCACTATCAAAAGGGGCACTCACAAGGTGAATTTCAAAGCGAGATAAAAGCACTGCCCATCTTTCAGAGTTCAAAAAATCCCACCATCCTGACCAGAAGGAAGCCAAGCTAAAAAATCCTGAAGCTTCAACTTGTCCTAATTAAGCTCCCAGATGCTGGCTCTCAACAACCCAATGAAGACAAGAAGTACGTTCTCTGGAACTGAACCAGTAATTTGAGGTTAGAACACAGCTGCTGTCATACTTTAGCTTCCTCCTAAACACAAGGCTGAAGTGGGACAAAGACAGACATCCATTATAAAAGGGAACACCTTCCAGGTAAGTTTGTGAGAGCCCTTTACCCATTTGTTCCACTCAAATTCCCTTTGTAAGCTCTTCTAAGGGAAGGAAGGAGGGTTAACAATGCTAGCAGGCTAGAAAAAGCATCACTTTATTTATAAGTACAAGTCTGCAATTTATTACTCTGTGCTCAATTTTAACACATTGAGAAAATTCATACCATTCTCTGGGAGACAGACAGGCGCATTTGTCACCTTTACCGGCTCAGATACTTGCAACCATGCAATTCAGTGGCAAATTGGATACAGGTTACTATTAATAACTGAACTATTCCTTTCCTCTCTGAAAGCTGCTTTGTGAAAAGGATGCATGCATCCCATTTTAAAACACACTAATTAGCCAAGGAGGAGTCAAGGAAGTCACTGCTCAGCCTTCAAGAACAGATACTGTCTCTCTCAAAGAGGAAAAAAAAGCAGAGCAAACTCATCCCAGGAGTGCACATAGCTTGCTCCAAGCAGCGGTGTGCAACCTCCTCAGCCAAGAAAATTATGCGTAGTCACACAAATGCTACAGCTGGAGACTTCAGCAACTCAGATATGGGTTTCTTTTCTTAAGCACACACCATCTCGCTCAAAGGCTCCCAACCAGCCACGTACAGCCATTACAAGCACCGGGCGACACTGTTCCCTGCCACAGCAGTAGACCAGGCTCGATGACTCAGGAGGTCCCCAGAAAGAAACGTGAAAAACGTGATTGTTAAAATCTGCTCAAGTCTTCAGTTTCCAGAGTTACGACAAGTGCCTTACAATCACCTCAAATTACATAGCAAGGAGAGAGTGTAAAGGGAGCACCTCCCTGATTTACACCCAACATCTCCCCGCTATTGTCTGGGTCCTGGCAGTTAAGGTCAGAATAAAAAGAATCTTCAAAAACACCACATAAATTGAAAGCACCTACAGCTTCCACTGATTATTTTTTTCCGCTTCTATTATAAGCCCTGAACGGGTTTAAATAGCAGTTGCCATCATTAAAGAAGTTGCTCCCCTCCCATTTTCTATTCTTCTGGAAAATGAACGCCCTGGCGGCAGCAGGTAACAGTGATGAAGTGGCAGGCTGGCTGCCGCAGCCTCCTCCACTACGGACAGTGGGTCCAGAAAACAGCAAGGAGGGAACAGGCCACCTTGACCACAAAGACTCAACAGAGAGCAAGACTACATAACAAAATAACCAAGTCAGATATTTGTGCTTGTCACTGGTAACACAGCTCCTCCAGAGGGGCTCGAAGTTGTTGGCTGCAGCTCAGTAAAGCTGAGCAGGATCTCTGGATCCCCTGCTTTCTCCCTCGGGCACTGCTGGAGCTTGTCTGTAAATCAGCTTAACCTGCCAGCCCAGCAAAAAAACGACTCATCTTCCTCTGCCTACCAGTCTCTCATCTCAGAAGTGGCTGAATCGGCTTGTGTGCTCTGAGAAGAGGCAGGGAGGCTGGGGGAGCCCCCCCTCCACAGCAGTGAACCGGCTCCGGCCATGCCATGGAACCGCACCCCAAGAATATCCACAAACACCAAGTGAAAGGGCACATCCCTTCCTTCAAACACATCGCCGTCCAAATAAACAGCACAGAGGGTGGCAAGGAAAGCGCTCAGAGGACAAAAGGACAGAGTCAGGATTAAACCCAGTCCCTTGATCCCCAGCCAAATGGCCTACCCATAAGCCCACACAACTTCCAGAGCCAATTTAAAATCCTGAGTGTGCTATACTTTAAGTTATAAAATCATATTTAGACACACATTTGAAGTGTTCTTTGCTCTGCTGGTGGCTAAAAACAATCCCTTTGTCATCAAATTTTGCTTTAGCAAGCTGACGTGACGTTTTTAACTCAGGAAATAAGATAATTACGGTTCAAGGTAAACATCTACAACTGTGCATCACAAACAGTTTCTAATTTTGAGTCCCTCTAATGCCATCCATACTTTAAAGTTTCCTTACAAATGGTTTAGGCTGTCTGAGTAGTTTCTGACTGAGCCCTATTGCCAATCAGCATTGACAGGTCTCGGGAAAACAGGGGCAAGCATAGCAGATAAAAGTCTGGCAGATGCGGCAGGTGAGCTCCTGTATCAAAATCTGTCAAGGTAAGCCAAACATGAAAGGAGAGAAAATACACTCTGAATCTTAAACAGCTTGAGAGGTGAAAACTGCATCTCATTGCTCTTAGGAAGACACAGAAAACAGTAAGCACAGAGACCAAAGCTACACATACTTACACAATGCTTGCTGCAAGTCATTTTATATCCCAGACCTCAAATGCCCCACTGCAGCTTCCCTGTGGCACAGTCAGAATTCAAGTTATAACTTGCTGCAAAAATATTAGCTACCGAGATGTTCAACACGAGGCAGTAAACTCACCTACAGCCTACAGCCATCCGCGCTGTGTCTAAACTAGCCCTTACCCTGCCGCTACCACAAAACACTCCGCAGAGTTACCTAGAAACAGAGCCCCACAATCAACAGAAGCACTGCTGCCGAGACTTCGTGAGCCAGCAATGCTGAAACACAGCATCTGAACTTGTCTGGAGCTACAATGAGGTATTGAGGGCAGCAAGCTGTCTGCCTCCAAGATGAATCATACACACAGAGGTACCAATAACTCCAAGTACTGCTCATAGGTGTTAGCCTGGCAGTCTTTCATTCTTCCTCATCCGAAGAAAATGAAGGCTAAATTACAACCAAACATACACAGCTGAATGAGAGAGTGTAACAGAGCAAGTGAGACCTGATACATACAATGCCTTCTTCAACAGTTGTGCTCAGAAGAGACAGCAGTGGTCAGAACCATTCCAACAGCCGGTTGCGAGAACACTGCCATTCCTGCAAAAGACTGAACAGATTCCTCTTCAGGAATCAGGTGGTGAAGACTGCGCAGCCTGGGAAAGTCTGCTCCTCCAAAACTTTTCATCATTAAACATTTTCAAACAACCCCACCCCACTTCTGCTATTGTTGTCAAAAAGGGAATTCCAACCAGAACAATTATTTCCACTGCATTTCTCTGTTGGAAGAAGAAAAATGGCAATACTGCACAGCAGAAATGCAATTTATGCAGCTCATCCAATAACACAAGTCTCCTTCCTAAAGAAAAAAGGATTAACATGCCTTGAGCCCGTTGTGCAGCAGCACGAATGTATTTTTAGCTACAAACATTTGAAGACAGCAGTATGGTGGAAGTCTCCCAGGTTGAAGCCAGCCGTGGGACGTTAATCTCTGCACACCCTGGAGAGGGCAGTTCATTAAGAGGCTGTTCAGAGCAGAAGGAAACAATTCACCCGCTCCCTGAAGAAATCCCTCTTCCCACGACTTGCACACAAGACAGCTCCTCTGAACTCCCACCACCACCCTACATCTCATTTCAGTTTGCAACACTTTCTTGGGAACAGCACCGTGTCTGGGCTGTGTTAGAAAGGACGTTCCCCTTTCAGATATCCACCATAATTAAAGAAGCTAAATTCAAAGCTGTCCTCAAGGCACAACATGGGATGCAAAGTGGCTCAAAGTCAACGCAAGCATCCAAAAAAAAAAGCAGAGAGCAGGACATCAGCTTGGTTTCATAATGCTGCAATGAACACTTTTTCATGACTTCTGATAAGGTAATCAGCTGTCAGACCAAACCGAAGTGCAAATAAGTCAGCCTTAAAATATTCTCAAAGTGAAGCTTCAGAATCAAATGCTTACTCTGCCACCAAAGACGCTCTGCCCTTCTGGTGCTAACGAACTACTGTTTGACCCAGAGCCCAGGTGAAGGAGTCTATTCAGTGAGTTTACAAAGGTAACTTAGTCACCACATGCATTAGTTTATAGCTACAACTGTGCTTGCATTGCAATTCATCACCAACCCTTCAAGACCACACCTTTGGAAAAACACACCTCAGAGCTTTGCTGAGATAGTTGTCCAGGACCTGGGGAGAAGTGAGAAAACATTAGCTATCTCCAAGTTAGCCATCATACACACCCATTTCTATACAAACTATAAGGTCATGTGGGGTTTTTGTTTGTTTTACACACGTTAATCAGAGTGCCCAACTATGCTGTATCAATACAACATCCCCTTGGCTTGAACCACAGGGTGAACAGCCACCAAACACCTCTACCTTCATTCCTAAACAAGGTTGTTCCTATAATGTTGAAACTATCAACTCAGCAACAGCTCAAAAAATTGCTTCCTAATATTTTCTTATGCTATTACTTTTTAATACTTAACTCAAGTAAATTATTTCCAAATTATAAAGCACTTGGAATGGAACACTATTTTCAGGTAGCCGAAGTTAAGCAAAAATGGAATATAATTCAAATAAACCTAAGAATTACAGAGAATTGGCATTCATTATTTCATAGCAAGTTTGACTGTCCAGTCTGATAGCTGAGAGATGTTTGCATTGTCAGAACGCAGAACATATTGCCTAAAAAGAGAGGAAAAACGCAAGAAGTTTACTCAAAACCCAAAGCCCTCACTACAGTCATGCCATTTTTCAGACTTCTACTCAAATTAGATTGGCCTTTGACTATGAATCACATCTGTCTCTTGTAAACAGCAAAAAAGCACCAACATCATACAGTGAGAGGCACAGAAATACACAAGGGGAAAGAGGTGAGTAACATCTATTAATAAGGTCACTCCATATGCACAGCACACACACCACACTGGGGTTGCACACTTCAAAAATGGTTCATTTGTAATAGCTCACAGCCCTCATGGAAGGCAAGAAAATTGTACTAAAATACAGTGTGTAGGTATAAGAAAAAATAAAGCCTGATCCATTCCTGCCTCCCCTCCTCAGCCCTGCCTCCACTGAATGCTTTAAATAGGATGTTATCACTACTTGTTTATACGCCACTGCAGAAAAAAACGCTCGGTTTCTTAATACTGCATTACAGAACAAAATGTTACTCAATTCCTTCTGTAAAGCACCAAGAAATAACTGTGAGACCATCAGCATCTGAAAGTGTCCATGTGCTGGAGTAATCAGGCCTTACGTAACCGACAATCAGTGTCCAACCGCGAAGGGCAGGACAGAAAGGAAGGACCAGTGCACAAATTTCCTTTAAGATCTAACACCAAACCAAAAATTCATTTTGAGGAGTCTGATTCGGGAGACAAGCGGAATTCCCGTCCCTAAGTTACAATTTAAGGTTTCTTTTGCAAAAGTACACAGGCAAAAGAGAATCCCATGCAGTTGATTTGCTCTCCTCTGATTCATCCCATCCAGCAAAACCAAATTGTTTGCAAACTGACAAGTTCAGTTTGAACCCATGCCACCATAGTTCTTCCCTCGGCAGCTGGAAGGCAAATCCTTCCAAGACTTCCACAAGCCATGGCCACAGTACCCCATGTGTGCTGTAACACAGGGGCAGGGTCTAAAGCCCTAAGTCCCTTCTCCCTTAGGATGGTCCCGCTACCCAAAGCTGTAAAATCAGCTCCCCCAGCACCAGCTGCAGCAGCCATAATGCTCACATCTGCATGCTCTGAGCCTGGGGGCTCATAAGCAGCAGTAAACCAAAGGGAAACGTGGGCGCAGCTCAGAAGAACAGCAGCCACGGTGCGAAGCAGACATGGACAAGGTGTCCAAATACAAGAGCTGCTAAAAAGACCCTAAATCCAGACAGGCAACAAACGTGACTAAAATCCATCCTCACCCCCTTCTATCTGCTTTTAGCTAAAAGGAAACATGTTTTTCCTTATAAGCATGATAAAGTGCTGGGGTACCGTTCTCTTAAAGCTCACTGTTCTTAGTTGCAAGGCTTGTGGGCGAAGAGAAGGGGTTTGCTCTGCTGAAGCCAACATCAAGACAGATACATTCTTACGAAAAGCAACTCAACTTTGTATGCATAGATAAGGATAACAAATGTTTCACTGCTGTGTTTCAAACGTTTGAGAGCTTAAACTGAGCCACAGGAAAGAGCATTACTAGTTAGGTTATTACAGCAAATTAAATGAAAATGCAAAATGAAGTCAAATTGACATTAAATTTAAGTAAATATATATCAATTCCACAATCTCCGTAATACATAGATAGTTCTTATGACAAAACTTGTGAAGAACAGAAAAACACCCTTGACAACTCTGAATATTAAGCTGAGGTACCACAGGCATCTTGCAGTTTATATAAATGAAGTGCCTCCCACAAATAATCATGGTTCCTTCAGTGCAAACTGCAGCGTGATTAACAGAGGTCCATTATAAAGGCAATGCATAACCCAGCTCCTGTGAGTAGTCACTGCCACATCGGACTGCGTTTCTATGGCAACCAGGGAGGAAAATATAAAGCAAATTACAGTTAAATGAAAATTATTCTCCATGACAATATATGTTAATGCAGGAGCATTTGCAGGGCCTTTCTGGATAAAATGTTTACATTCATACATGTGTTTACAAAAATAAATAAATGGCAGGCTCTACCAGCTAATGGATCATCCAAAGATAGGGATCACAGGGGTTTTTTTTTCCAGTTTTAATTTATTCAGAATAAAATTCAAGCTAGCAGAATGGAAAACAAACCCCCTAAACAAAGGTGTTTTCACACTCACAGTATACATTCTTTAAGAAACAGTTTTTCAAGAGATCTAACATGTTAAGTTTTTGAATGTTGTGATCCTTTCATTTTCCTGGCTGCAAACAAAGAGCACATTTATACCGCCTCATCCCAGGAGAATGTGTTTTAAACGAGAGCCTAAGTCACTCGGAATATTTATAGGGATCTGCCTGAAACAGGAATAGTGACTTATTTTAATCAGCTATAACTTACTTATTGAAAACTGAAAAGTGTTTTACACCTCAGTTTGTGGCAGTGACACTCCAGCTCAGAGAATCCTATACCCCACCACAGCTCAAAAGCAGCCCAAGTCAATGAGAATCCCTTGACAGATGCCTTTACAAAAGCCTGCAATTACGCCTTTAAAAGGTTATCCTGCTTTCCCACCATGACCACGTAGCCAAAACAGTCCTTTTTTTAGGGAATATATCTCAGGTTTTAAATATCTCCTGAACCATGAGAGAAGTTAATTGGAATGAGGCTCGCGCAAGAGGCAGCCACTTATTTATTTTTTTGACTCCCTTGGCTCGCACCCCAAAGAAAAGCCCAAAGAAGGAAAGTAGGTTATAAACTGAGTTACAGTCTCTTTGCTGCTCTGAAGCGCCACGTTTTAAGAATGGTTTAAAATACTGCATTGGAAAACAGCTCCCCTCTCAGCCGCGTTTCACGGTTCCCCCTGCCAAGTTCCTTTCCCATGGAAATGGTCTGCCTGTTCCGTGAGTAACACAGGTGCAGGTTTCTTAGGAAGACCCAGAAAGAGCACAAGGCACTTTTTGAACCCGTTTCAGCGAGCTGGGAACACAGAAGACTCCATTCATTCCACTGGCACATCTGAACTCACTCCGTATGCGCTCCCACTGACCTCTGCATCTGTCTCTTGCCTCCACCTACAGAACAATACTTGAATCATGAGGATCATAACTTTTTATGACAGTGGGAAAACTGCAATATCCTCCACAAGTTCACTCCACCCCACACATAAACCTGCTCATAGGTTCAGCCATAAAGCAAGCTACCGTCTTTGAAGTTCAACTTAAAGCCCTGCACACATTACAAAGCTGATCTGAAAAAAGGCAGCATATTAACATTTTACGTAACCACACTCATGGAAAGCATCATTCATTAAGCATTTGGCACGACTGTTGACAAAAGCAAGTTAGGTCAGAAAGTATCTGGGTAACAAAATCCATCACCAGTGAGCTCAGATTACCCACAAGCACCAAGTTCATGCACCACCACATATATTCCAGTCATGCTCCACTTTCCCTGAGGATCACTTGCTGCAGAGCCCACAGTAGCTTTACCATTATCATTTCAACTGATTCAGTCACCAAGCTCAGCACAACCACAACTCCCTCCACTGCAATACACAGGCCATCTCTGTACAATACAACGAAAACAGCTACAAACCTTAAACTAAAGCAAAATATCTCCAAATTACACTACAGCAGAAGTTGCTGGGTTCCTTTTAAGGTCTCCACTAATCACTGCAAAGGGGTTTCTACTGAAGCTCCTGCTGCAGTGGTGGAGGGGGGAATGTTATTTTCACAAAAGAACTTCTAAAACCAAAGGCTGCGTATTCACAACAGTCAGCATTTATATTCTGCACATGAATCAGGTTATGCATGCACACACGATCCCCACCAGTCTTCAAGCAGATGAATCCCACCATGACAATCTACCTTTCCAGAGGCCAGAGCTACGAAATCAGGTACCCCGCTTTCTGCTAATGTGCACTACGTTCTTTTGCAGAGAAACGGCAAAATGCATCTGTGTTAGAAAAGTCATTTTTCTCTGTAAACGTGAGCAAATGCATGCTAACTCGAAGTAAAATTCTAGAGAAAATGATGCAGCTTGCAGCACCCATGCCCTAGCAAACAGCAGGAGGTGCAGGGGAAAGCCAGGCTGCGAGGCAATACAGAGCCTGCAACAGTGCCAGCAGACCTCCTGTGCACCCTTCTCTATTGCAAGCTGCATAAAGTGAATTAGCACCAGATGGAGAAAATAGCAGCTCTGAAGAGACTATCAGAAGAGTTCTTGCACATCTCAATTACCTGCAGTGCTCCAGAAGAGCAAATTCTGCCTAAACCACCACTGGTAACGTCATGGAAAAGAACTCATCATCCACATACAGGCCAAATCAGTAAAACAGAAGATTCAAAGAGCTGATCTGACCAGAGACAGTAGATGCAGAGGAGGTAATGAGCTGTTAGCGATAAGCACACAACTGCAGACCCAACGCTACCAGCTCCACAAACTGTCGTCCCTGACAGAAGCCTCCATGCCCTCAGAACCTTCACCTCTCCATTTTCAACCACTTTCTTCCCATCATACAAAAACAAGGCCTGGATCTCAAGAGGGAGATGAAGATGCAAGGATGATCTCAGAGAAAAGGAGAAAGGCAGGAACAGACAGGAGGGAAGATCAAAAGGCAGACAGGATAAAATTAGAGAGAAGAATCCTGGCGAGGAGGACCAAGGAAAGAGCAGAGAGTTGAGCAGAATCTCCATCAGATGAGGCTCCCAGGAAGGGGGAGGGACAGACGGAACGGAGAAGAAATATTAGGGTGGGTGAAGTAAAGGAAGCCAGCAGACAGAGCAGACCACAGAGGTAAACTCAGCTTTCTAAGACTACAACCTGCAGCTTTCTAACTAAGGAGCACTACTTAGCACACCAAGAAAAAGCCACAAAGACTCCCCATCTGATCTCTTCTCCCCTGGATGAGGGCTAACTCGGGGGCAACTCAGCTGCTGCCACAGAACAAGTTTAGCAGCCCAGCACCAGTGCTGATCACGGGAAGGCCATTTAATTCACCACTATTGCCCAACATTGGAGGGCAGCTCCGAGTATTGCAGGGCGTCTCAGATGCCAGTGAGGAAGTAAGAAGCTTTCTATGCTGCTTGCAAAGTGGAATACATCAAACGGATCAGGTACTGGGACAGCCATGGCACAGCACCCTGACGTGTGCCAAGAGACAGGCTATGACAGGAACTGAAACGAGAGAAGTTACAGCAGTTCTAAGCTACCCTAAATCTCAAAACTAGCTTATTCTCACAGCTCCTTTCTGAGCTGGTAGGACAAGAAACAGCACAAGTCAGAATAAAATGGTCAACGTTCAAGGAAAACAGGTTTTCATCTTCAAGCCTGGCTAGCACATTCAGCTCAGACTACTCAGAAAGGTAAAGTTTAGCACACAAAACCACCCAGGCTCACTCATAACAGACCCGTGATCTCATTCGGATAAAGGTATCTGCCTGTGCCTCACTGCAAGATGAAACCGAGGAGACAGCAAGCTATGGGACGCAGCCAAACACTGTAACCAGAGCACCAGCTCACCCACTGGTATTTAAACAACCATAGCACAGCCATGAGCAGGATGTTTGCTCCCCATCGCCTCCACTCTTCCCCACATCTACCTCTATCCCTTCCCAGCATTGGCATGGCTAATCTCATCCCACTATCTAAAGATATACCTATAGCGGTACTTTATAAATAGGCTTATATCTTCAGTCTGTCCAAGACCTGACGCAATGGCAGAACGACAGTCGGTGCAGAGAGTGGTGTGTGTTGTTACGACAACACTGACATTTCACAATCTGCAACAGCCATCATCGTGCACGACGTGGAAAACACCAGACCAAAAGTATAAAGTCTACCTAAAAGATTACTGCTTTTCATAGGATATGGTCACTGCCACAGCCAGCAGAGTATTGGTTCTATTACCTCCTCCCTGTAGGAGGAAGCTACCAGGAGACCCTTCCCAATGGAGAACTTCTTGGAACTTTATCTTGGCTCCTCCCAGACCCAACCAGCCTGTAGAAAACCCAGCTACTTACTAGTAATTTGGAGCTCCTGGTACAACTTGTTTACACAGAGCAGGTCATAGGATAGGCTGGAAGGTGTAAGCAGGATATAGTTTTTATGGCTCTGAACTCCTGCCCAGATAAGCTGATAAGGCTCTGTGTGCAGGGGGAGGGGAGCACTTCCATGTGGGCTGTACTTAAAACCAAGATGCACCATGAACTGCAATCGAGCATTTTATACTGAACAATGAAGCTTCCATACACCTTATTTTCCTTTAAAGCTATTTAATGTATTTTTTAAGGTGTTCCTAATTACAGATACTTTCATTTCATATCAAGACATTCAGAGCAACACAGCACTTCCCAAATCCAGCTCTGCAGCCTCCTGCTGCACATGCTGTCAAGCCTTCAGGGAGAGGCTGCCTCTGGATGGTGGTGAATTTTTTAGAAGGTAACATCTCCCTTCTTTGCCACGCTGAGACACAACTTTAGCAGCTTTATGCTGTTCTAAAGGTAAATTATTTTATACCTTTTCTATATGGCAAAGCTGTCAGTCTCTTCAAAGAAAAACAGAGGCAGCTTCCCTCAGCGTTTGCTTCCCCTCCCTCCCCTGAGCAGCCACAGCCATTTGACCATCCCACCATGACACGCTGCCATGCCCATGTCCTCACCTGAGGACCTGAGGTCCACCACTCCAAGAGTCACCTCTACACACTTCTCAGAGCAAACCCAACAAAATACAAGAGGAAAAGAGATGCTTTCTTGCTGTTCAAATGTAAGAAAAACTTCTGTTCCCTAAGTCCACAGCTGAGGCAAAGGTTCTTTACACGTACTAAAAAGTTTTCAACCCTGTTCATTTTCAAGGTCTGTAAAATCATTGCTAAAGAAGAAACAGGCTTGTCCTTTAGTCACATATGAACCCAGCACCTGCATGAACACTCCTGCACCTAAGAGGAAAATTAATATTTCAGTGTTTCCACAAAATATCAAATGTAAGCTTTGGTTTACTAACGCAAACACAAATACACTAGCTTGCTCCTGCCACTGCAACGATTTACAGTGGAAGATCTATTTTAAAAATAATAATGGGATAAGTTTGGCTTTCTTAGAGACGGGGGAAGAAAGGCTGCCTACAGATTTTGAGAGGATAAATAATTCAACGCATGAATGCCAAGGGCAGCACTGCACACATCCATATGGCAGGGACAATGCAGACGGTAATGTATGCTTCACATCACCACCCTGACAGTGCCTTCAACCCTGACCTAGAAAAAAAACCATTACTTTCTTCTGGCTACAGCAGCAAATTTACTCGCCATCATTGCTCCCCACAACACTAAGGACTACAGCACCACTGTTCTTTATTTTGCACTAGCCTCTCCTAATCCCTCAGCCTTCACAGACTGCAAATTCAGCCTCTGTTCACAACTACACTGCAACAAGCAGAGCAAATTAACCACACAATGCGCTTCAGAAAACAAAAACTGACTGGGAGAGAGACAGGGTTCAGAAGCCCTCTTCAGAAGCTCACACCTTCACACTAGCAACAAAACTGAAAGGGTCAGGAAAACCCAAGAGAGTGAGCTCTGGCAAGGTGCTGATGGTGCCACCAAGAGAGCAGGCACAGAGGGAGAGGGGACAGCCAGCACCCATCGTCCACCCACGTTGCTGCAAGGGAACTACAGGGCTCCCGCACCACAGTCGACCAAGACCAACCACACAGATCACTTGAAGGTTGCAACAACGCTTGGGAAGACTCCCCTCCTCTTCCCCACAACCCTCACACCCAGCAAGTCTACAGCTGCAGTCACTTCACACTCCCAAAAATCAACTGTACAGACACCACCCTGTCCCACTGTCCTATTTTGGTGACGATCTGATAATTTCGCTACATCCTACGGTTTGGAGAAAACATTAAAGAACCAAGGAAGAATTGTGGAGCCCCAAACACCCGATATAATTAACTGCACCTTCTAACAGGATTATTTCCTTTCCTGACCCCAATTACTCCTTCAGTTTATTAAAGAGAACTCATATACACAGAAATGTTAACACCCTAAAGAGTCACATAAACAGAAAAAAGTCTGAGGGCACCATTATAAACAGAGTTAATGGAACTCAGTGATTGGAAATGGATCTTGAAAGCTGTCAGATCAAAGCAAGATCTTTCTTGTGTAAGGACTGCATTACCCTCGGAGCCACAGAGCTAATACCATCTATAAAAATATTTTGCTCAAGTAAGTTAAGAACAGCAGCGTTTCATCTGTCAAAAGGTGCTAGGCTTTTATGGGATTAGCCATTCCACATCCAGCATAAAAATTAGAACAGATTTTTAAAAGCCCTCAGCTCAGCTGACGGAGACTACGCAGACCAACGTGTGCGCCTGCTTTCTTCACACACGCTACATGCTGAACAGATTTTTCACTGCTATTAGCATTTAAGCTTCTTTTTTTATACACTTGTAAAGGATTACAAATTGGCATCACCTCCAACCAGCCACAGAGGAAGCTGCCACCACCACCCAGGCTCAGGCAAATTAAGATTTTTAAATACCCAACAGCTGCATGAGAAAATACACCAGAAAACACCAGTTCTCACACGGGAAAGCTTAAAAATTCCAGGTACAGTTAAACACGCTCAGAAATCAGCCTCCATACCACAGGTGCTGACAGCTTCTTCTCCGCCCACCCCCCACCAGGACACCACAGACTGCATTTTGCCCGAGAACACTTGATTAAGGCTCTGGCTACACAAACCCATCCTGTTTCAGATGCCTGTGATTTCAAATAACTGACTACACAAGCTCTCCTTTAACATTTATGTGAGTATTTTTTATGCCCATGCATCCACGGCATACAAATTACACAACACTTGGCTGAGAATCCCAGCGCTCTGCACCCTCGGAAAAAGCAGCTCCGTGCCGCTCATCTCTCTCACATGGGAAAGAAAATATTTAAAGGCTGCATACAAATCATTCCTGTAAAGTGTCATGCAGACTGGTTTAAATTAGATGGGTTAAAAATATATGCGAGTTTATCACGAAACACTAAAATCTTTGCTATGGATACACCAGTTTCTCTCCACAGCCTTTCACAACTGAAATACATCCAATTCTCACTAGCGATGGAGGCAGCAGACAAGGCACCTTTACTACAGCCTCCTCAAGGAAATACAATCAGAGTAACAACCACCAGGTAAATATTTGCGAGCATTATTTCCTTTGCTTAGTACCTGTCACTACTTGCTATGTATCTACCACCATTAAATCTTAATGCCGAGGAAGAATTTCAATCCATAAGGCAGACTGTCAAGCCTGAAATTCAGGTACTCAGTGCAGTGGGAGCAGGAGGGGCTCCAACCTCCTAAGTAAGCCAGCACTCAGTAATTTTACAAAATGTAATTACCCAGCTCTGGTCCTGTGCATTTCCTTCCCTCCAAGTAGGATTTCTTCACCGCGTAATTAGAGTGCCCCAGTTAAGACTCAAGTCACCACAGAACATATTTTCCCAAAAACAAAGGCACATGCACGCTTATAGAAGACTCAAATACTGTTTCAAAGAAATACTGCCGCTTCCTCACAGCAACTTAAAGCTCTTCCTAGTTTTTGCTGTAGTCACTGCATGTACGCAAAACTAACTGAAACCAACCCACCACTGTGGGAGCCCCCAGAACCTTGGTTTTATTCCCTACTTGAGCCACTTCACTGTCACAGAGTGTTGCCTTCTTCTAATGTATAGAAAAGCAGAAGGTAATAAAAAAAAATCTTAGTACTTCAAACACATGTCCAAAAGCCACAACATAAAGACAGAGAGTACAGATTAAACACTGTAAAGACACACTTGTCAGGAGCCTGCCTTTGAAGTATCTGCAGGAAACACTGTCATCACGCAGCCATGTTGCAATTACACAGTTAAAATAATCACCACCAGTTGTAAGCAGCCCATCTGGTTTACTGAAAAGGGAACACTGCTGGTACAGTATTGATTAACACGACTAGTCTTCGCTGACCCTAGAGAAATACATTTGTCTGCTCTACTGAGCAGCGGCAGAACACGGCACAATGCTGCGATACGCTTCATTTTGTTTAGAAGCATTTTTGGAGATTCAGTCAGTTAAAACGTAAGTAGGAAATAAAATAACCTTAACAGGTTGCCTGTCACACATGAAGTGAAGCCCAGAGCCTTGCTGGAGGGTTTTTAGGGGTTTGTTTTTTGAGTTCTCTTCCCCTATCCAAAACCAACATTCATCTTCGATGATCTGTATGTTTAAGTCTCAGAAAATGCTATTATATCATCATAAAAAACAAAAAGCAGCACTTAAAAGAAAAAACAATTCACCCTGAGCCACATTTTTATGAAATGGAGACACAGACAAGAGTTCATTTTTAAAAGCAGAAGCAGAAGTGAACAGTAAAACCAACTGTGAAACATCAAACCAAACATCTCCAGTTTCCAGGCTGCCACAGCCGCTAATGCTCGCCTGATCAGGGCTCCCGAAATCGCTATTTAGAACAGAAATAAGCAATAAAAATAGCTGGGAAGCGATCAAGTTAGAGGGCAGAAGCTGAAGGCTCGTACGTGCTCCAAACTCCAACACCTTGTTCACTGAATGGGCAACTCAGTCTGCTGCAAATTTCACAGACCAAACCCTTCACACTTACTCAGACAAGTCTGGAGGTGATGTAAGTCCCAGCAAGCCTAATAACACAGGTTCACAGCAAACTCCACCTGAGCCCAGACCACCCTTTTCCAGGGAGGACACAGATAGGACTCGCCCGGGCACGTTTTGCACCTCCCTGCCTACCTCCTTTAGGGCTGACAAGTTCTCCTGGAACCAAAGCCACTTAGAGCATCTCTGCATGACAAAAGCTGAGCTCTACAAACCCCAGACAAAGCTAAGCCAGATCAGACACTAGGATGGACACGTAGCACACAGAAAAGGCTCTGCTGTGGGGACAGACTGAGGAAGGCTGTGAGGGTTAATGTACTTCGGGAGCAGCTCAACCAGAGCCCTGCGAGTACACCCACGCAGGCACACACAACCCCACAGAGCGCGAGCTTCCACCAACACAGCCCTTTCCACAGAAAGAAAACAGGTCACACAGCTTCAACAGCCACGTTTGACAGGCAGAACAAAATGAGGTGCCTAAGAATTTCCCTGTCGAGACAGAGGAGCCACTGTAGGGCTCGCTCCATGTACCATTACAAGCCCTTCCACTGCACGCCACCACAATCATTTAAAAGCGCTCCACTATGCACCTTTCCTCTGCCAGTAAATCCATTTTGTAACTATGCCAATTTTTTCTTTTTAAGTTAATCAAGTCAAATATTTAGTTGCTAGTAGATCACACACAAAAGAATGTATCGATGCCATTAGAAAACATGCAATAATTAATCTCCTTTTCCCCTTTCCATGACTCCATGGAGTATTTTTTCACCCCAGAAAAAGGTAATAATTGGAGTGATTACATAAAACTGTTCCATTTTATGAACAAACCAGGAAAAAAAAATCCACTTAATGCTGAGTTCCTTATATTCATACAGATTTCAGCATTTGAAGAAAGAACACAGCCATTACAAAGCCTTAAATACGCAAAATGTTTTCTACTAAATGTCTTTGCCTACACAGGGAAAAAAAAAATCCACCAAAGTGATCTACACCCAATTTCAGAAGCGATCTCAGGAGGGAATTTTGCTTCAAGAGCTGCTTGGAATTTGTTCTCTGCCTATAGGGCCATGTCCCCAGTGGTAAGAGAGTACTTTGTGTACAAAACCAGGAGGAGGGGGGAGGAACCCTTTCCTGCAACTGGATATCAAAACAGACCTCCAAGCTTAGAGTAGAAGCCAATCCGTAAACACACCGACTGTTGTGCCTCAATGAAGAGGCCGATTTTCATTCCACATGCACAGCCCCTCGCAGGACAGCTGCCCTTCTTGGGAAAGGGCAGAGGGCATCAAGGGCTCGGCTCATCCTGGCTCCTTCCGAGGCGAGCAGAGGGGGAGAGCGGCAATTTGCCTTTCTAAACACGCAATCAATCTATGAGGCTGGGGGAGGTTAATTCTGGACTGCAGAAGTGCAGCTGTTTTGGGATGGGATTCTTTTTTTTCCCCCCTCTTTGCTAAGGGGCAAAGGTGTCAAGCAGCTCCTCCCTGGCACACAAAGGCTTCTCCGAGTAGAAAAATACCAAGCAATTTAAAGATTAAACTAGGAAACAAATAAATAAGTGTGGATGGGCCAGCCTGGCTGTTGGCAGCCTGGTTCAGCTCCATCCTCTGCGCACACACTCACAGGGCTAACGCCTACCCAGGGATGATGAAATGGGAAACGGAAATTACCATTTCAGACAACTTTTAGTATTGTTCCTCCCAGCTCAGCGCTCACCCCAAAATGCAGGCTCCCCGCCGCATCTCTGCTTGCCCTTATGTCCCCCCAAAAACTGCATGCTGCAGCCTCGACCCCAGGCCCCTGTTCCTCTCATCCCCTAACGCACCCCACAAACCCTAACGCACCCCAAAATATTCATCAGTTCCTGGGCTCTCTCTGCGGCTCCCCCCAACCCCTTCAAATGCTTTTAACCTAAATTAGGCCTCCCAAACCCTCCTCATTCCAGCCTCTCCCCTCAAACCTTCCTCATCCCAGCCCCCTCCCCGCAGCCCTCCAACATCCCCTTCTCTCTCCCAACACCCCCACCACCTCCTTTCCCCCCCCACCGAATACACGCATCCTGTTCTCACCCCCGGTACCGCGCGCTTCCTTTCTCCGCTCTGCCCTCTCCCCCTCGCCGCCGTTCCCGGTGCCCCCTCTCCCCTTCCTGCACACCCCCTCGCCGTTCCCGGTGTCCCCTCTGCATCCCCCAACATTCCCAGGGCCCCTCTCTCCCCCCCCATTTCTGGTGCCACCCCTGCTCTCTCTGCCTCCCACCCCACACACCCCCTTCCCCATTCCTGGCGCCCCCGCTGCCCTCACTCCCCCCACCCCGTTTCCGGTGACCCCTCTCTACGTCTCCATTCCTGATGCCCCCTCGCCTTCCCCCCCCCCAGCCCCGTTGCTGCCTCTTCTCTCCCCCAAACCGCTCCCCCTCCGGTCGCCGGTGCCCTCCTGCCCTCTCCTTCCCATTCCAGGTGCCCCCCTACCCTTTGTGTCTCCATTCCGGTGCCCCTCTGCCCCCATTCCCGGTGCCCCCTCTGCCGCCTCCGCCATCCTTAGTGCTCCCCTACGGTCGCCCCCCACGCACCCCCCGCCTCGTTCCCGGTACCCCCTCTGCTCTCTCTTCCCACCAGCCCCGCACGCCCCCCCGTCTCGTTCCCAGTGCCCCGTATGCCCCCCTCGCGCCCTCCCCGGTAACCCCCCCTTCTTCCTCCTCCTCCCCGCCCCCCCCCCATCCCCCTTACCGGCGCTGCGGGCTCAGCGGGCCGAGGGCTGCGGCTCCGCCGACCCCGCCGCATAGAGGGTGCGGCGGGGGTGCTGGAGGGGGCTCTCGCAGGAGGGGGGGACGCTAGCGGCGGGCGCGCGAGCAGTGGCGGCGGCGCCTCCCGGCCGCGCGCTCCATGGCCCCGCCGCGCTCGGCCTCGGCTCGCAGCGCTGCCGCCCGCTC